>JAOWCC010000039.1:27500-394678 GCA_030867875.1 Actinernus sp. WN-2022
AGCTACTGTAAAAAAAAAGAGGAGAAAAGTCCTAAGGGGCAATAAGAAAAGAAAAGATGACAAGAAAAAGCAGCAGAGGGTCTAAACTATGCACCTGGCCAGTTTTAAATGCTTAAACTCAAGGCTTTGTTTTTTTATTTCTAAGAGAATCGGTGATAAAACTTAAACAGCTTATTTCTCTTAAAATATCAAATGTTGCAAAACACATAAACTCTAACAAAGATGTCTTCAATACAATTTAATGGATCCACTTGATTTTTGCAGTGCTTAAACTACATACATGTACATGTGTATTACTTTATACAATGAACTATATTTGAAGCAATTACTCCAAAAGCAATGATGCTTATCTAGGGAGCTTTTGCAAATAGTTGATGTACAAACTACAAATTAGTAATGACTTTTTGTGTCAGAAATGCAAAACTGTTTTTTATCATAATTTTAAAACTATTTATCCTAATTAGTTTTCTGTAGTTCGTTGCATGTCTTTAACATGACAGAATATTCCCTGAAAGTTTCATGGCCATTGAATAAAATCGGAAAGAGTTAGGAGTGTTAGAAAAGGGTTGCCTAGCAGGGGGTTTGCCAGGATCTGCAAAACGAAATTGGTGACTCTACCACTTTCAGTAAAACAAAATCGGTGACTGTGTTAAAACATACAATGTATGCAGTTCACTGAACGAAAATTAGCATGTGGTTACCAAAAATTTGTTTTACCTTACCACATTTGGTACTGCATATGGCTGAAATACTTTTGACAGGGCCTGTATTTGGAGTAACGGGTCCAGGCCCACAGTATCACGCCCAGTGAGGAAGGGGGGATGGGAGGAAGAAGAATGGAGAGTGAGGAAAAAAGTAAGGCCTGACACAAAACTATTCAAGGACTTGTGTCAAACGTCCAGATTCTGGACGTTGCACTGATTGGATAAAAAAACATAAGACTCAAAACCAGATGTGAAAATGCCAGCTCCGTGCGAGCTCAACTAGCAAACAACGATTTGGTATCTAAATAATGAATGATATGGATTTCATAAAAGCATCGAAGGTGCTACAAAAACTTTGTCTCTCGAAAGAAAGGATGTCCTTGGAGTGTTTTCAGTGGGATACAGACAAGTTCAATTTTATACCATTTGTTTCCCAAGATCTTCTCACAGTCCTGGAAACCAAACAACAGAAGAAACAAAGATCTTCACCCTCATTGTAGCAATCAGCACACTGGAGCTGATAAAAACACAGCAAGTTTCTTGGCTTGTAGCGAATAGTATCAAAGCTGTGGCTCTTGAAGGCTGCAGAATTTTGCACATTCCTTGTTGTGAGTGATGAAATGGCCCATGACAAAGGCAGTGTGTATGCGTTCAACAAAGCCATTCTTGAAGATGTCAAACAGGTGTCGGAAGTAAGGAAAGTCAACAACTGGAGTGATGGTCCCTCCTCTCAATTTAAAAATCGTTACAACCTTTCTTGCATCCTATACCATCAGGAAGATTTTGGCTGTGAGGCAACCTGGAGCTTCTTTGAGACAGCTCATGGCAAAGGGCCTTGCGATGGTGTTGGTGCTGAAGTGAAAAGAGCTGTGTGGCGCTCAATCCTTAGAGGTACAGAAGTCGTTAACACTCCAGAAGACTTCTTTCAGGCTGCACAGAATGTTAGCAAGAATGTCAATGTCTTATATGTATCACAGGAGCATGTGAAAGATGAATCTGATAATCTTAAAGAACGGTGGGCTGACTGCAAGCCCATTCCTAAAACCCGTTCTATCCACTATGCTGCAAAACTATCAGATTCATGTTTGATCACAGCAAAGAATTCACAGTTTCTCATCAAAGATGGCGAAGACAAGCACACTCTGCTGGCCAAATGTACCACACATTCAAAGTCAGTGCCACCACAACCAACCAAACAAGGCCGAAAGAAATCCAACAGTGCAATCAACATCGAAATGGGTCTACCACCTCACCTCACCTTAAAGTTTGAGAATATCTCTCAATACTTTACATTACCTATGCACACAGTGTACATGGTAAATGGTATCCTTGATGGTGAAGTCAAATTCAAAGGAAAAGGCATTATCTCCCCAAGAGACTTAGATTCTCTTAATAGTGGCAAAACTAAGGCAGAATATAACTACATGTACCTTACACATTTTGTGGTTGATGCTTATCTAGATCTTGTGAAAGCCTATAGAAACATGACTGGTGTGACTGTATTTCCCTGGGAAATATTCGAGAAATTTGTTACAAAGAAGCTCCTTTCTGAAAAAGCCTTGCTTCAACAGGATATAAACCTTGTACCATGCAACACTGCTGAAAGTGAACACTGGTTTCTTGTCGCAGTATTCCCACAAGAAAAGTTGATGGCTGTGCTCGACAGCATGGCCTGTGCTTTTGTTAAGTCCACTGCACATGCAGCTGTACAAAAAATGTGGAGGCTTCTACAAATGATGGACAGCAGCCTTGACGTTAGTCAGTGGTTGTTTGTAACAAATAATGCTTGTGATATCCCCCAGCAAAGTAATTCATTTGACTGTGGGGTATTTGTCAGCTTATACGCAAGGTGCCTTGTAGAGAATGATCTTATGTTAGGCCAACCTGACATTCAGGAATTCAGAAAACTCATGGTTGCTGAACTCCACAAGCAAACTCTGCTCACAACTACACCAAACATCAAAGTTGGCGAGTATTATGCTGTTGACTATGTAAATGTCTATTACATAGGGAGAGCTCTTGAAACCGACAACCAATTCACCAGATTCAAGTTCCTACACAGAGCTGGGGAAAAGAAGTTTAATTGGCCAATAAGTGAAGACTTAGAAGAGAAACACATCACCTCACAAGCGATGAACACCTCCACAACAATCGACCTATTTTTGACAAACGAACCATCTAAATATAAGCATTCTGGCATTTCGCATGTTGGAATTAGTGACCATAGTGCAATATATGCGGCCAGGAAATGAATTTCTCCCAGACACGTTCCCAATTACGTCTTTTCGAGAAATTTTAAGCATTTCGACTCGATACGTTTTCAACAGGAAATCAACTTAGCCCCTTGGCATAAAATATTATACTGTAAAGACCCTGATATCGCCTGGGAACTATGGAAGCAATTGTCCTGGAAATAGCAAACAGGCATGCACCCAGTAAAACGAAAAGAGTGAAAAACAGCTTTGCTCCCTGGTTAACACCTAATATCAAACGTCTTATGTTTGAGAGGGATAGGCTGAAAAAATTAGCAATTATTACTAATAATGAGGATGACTGGAAAGCATATAAATGTTCAAAGAATAATCTAAATGCCACTATAAAGCGTATGAAAATAGATTATTATGATAACTACTTTAAAGAAAACCAAACTAACTTACGCAAGACTTGGCATGGTATTAATACCATCCTTTCAAAAAAAGGAAAGTCAACAGTACAACCAACCAAAGTTGTCCTCGATGATGTCGTTATAACTGATCCATCGGAAATTAGTAATGCCTTTAACCCTTTCACCACCACACGCAGGTTTTTCGGCTCAAATTTAAAGTGCCTAAAACGCTAGGTGCCGGAATACCGGCGAAACAAACATGGCGGACAAATCTGCACTCAAGCGAGGCAATTTCCTAAGGAGGGGGGTTAGGGTATTGAAATTGGGGTCTATAAAATATTTCCCAGAATTCTAGCGGCAAAAACCAGCATGGTCTCAGTCAAAGTTTTCGAGTATTTCCGTTTCTAGTTTACGCGCGTGTTTGTCTGTTTACTCCGCCATTTTTAAATGTCCTCGGATGAAGAAGGCTCTGAATTGTCTTCCAATGAATCGGAAAGCGAAGATGGACTTCAAGAAGACTTTTCAGAGGACGATCAAGAGGCTATTTTAGCTTTATTTGACAGCGAAGACGAGGATGAAGAAGCCGAGTTCGAAGGCTTCCCGCTCCAGTTGCCGGATCCAATGGAGTGGGTTCACACAGAGTTTCAGCAAGAACTTGATGCCTTTACCTTGGCAAGCGGCCCTACTATTAATCCCCCTGTACTTGGCACAGCTTTGAGTTATTTTCAGCTCTTTTTCGACGATGAAATGGTCGGCCAAATCGTCGAATTCACGAACAAGAATGCTGCCGCGAAGGGAGTTGTTGCTTGAGCGACCTACAACAACAGCTGAAATAAAGGCATTTATTGCAATGCTAATAATTTCAAATGACTTACTTGTTGCTCCACGTGATGAATGGTATTTTCGTACCGGTGGAAAAACTAGCCTTTTCCATACACCTGGAGTCCGGAGAATTTTCAGTTCACGGAAGCGTTATTTTGATCTGAGGAAATACATTTTCTTTGTTGATCCCAACCATGTGAGGACGGAAGAGGAAGAAGGTGATGCACTGTACAAGATTCGGGCTGTCACAGACAAGATATCCCAGAATTTTTTTGCTTTATATAACTGTAATCAAAATGTTTCTATAGATGAGGGTATGGTGCCATTCAAAGGCCGCCTGAAGATCAAGGTACGCATGCCTGCCAAACCTGTCAAATATGGCATCAAGATGTTCATGTTATGTGACAGCACCAGTGGCTATTGCAAAAATTTTGCCGTGTATGTGGGCACTGATGACAAGAATGTTGGAAACGTCAGAAAAACAGGCAAGGCGGTGTTGAATCTCCTGGATGGATTACAGAACACCCATCACCATGTTTATATGGATAACTTTTACAATAGTCCAATACTTTTATTGCAATGAAAAATATTGGACTCTATGGCTGTGGAACCATGAGAAACCGCAAAGGGTATCCAATGGCTGAACTGAAAGCAGCACGTCTGAAAGAGAGAGGAGACGTAGAGTGCCTTGGCTGGAATAGCTTTGAAATGGAATGACAGGAAGGAGATATTTGCACTCAGTACCATTCATTCATCACCAGTTCCAAGGGCGAGGCCTGATGAGCAGGATGGCGATGATGAAGGCAGCAGCGATGAAGATGACAGAATGGTTAATCGCAGAGTGAAGCAAGGTGGTCAGTGGAAGCAGATCAAGATTGGATGTCCTACACTGATCAAAGATTACAATACATACATGGGAAGAGTAGACTTACATGACCAAATGACTAGAGTAAACAAATCCCGGAAGCAGATGCGTTGGTACATGAGAATGTTTATGAAGCTCATTCTTATGTCTGTTTACAATGCATATGTCATTGAAGGCTATCACACACCACATAAAGTGCCAGGGAAACGAAAGAGAGATCTCCTTCAGTTCAAGGAAGAACTTTGTGCCCAGTTGATTGGTGAATTTCCATCCACACATGAGAACACCAACAAGAGGAGACGAAGTATCAATAACTGTCCAGAGAGAATGCTCGATGTGGGAGCCCACATGGTGTGTCGTGGTACTGGCAATGACCACAGATGTGCTGTCTGCTTGAGGAAACAGCAGGAGTGGATGAGGCAGAACAAAGGAATGAACAGAAAGGACTGTCCTTTCAAGGACAGAAAGGCAACTTTTATGTGTGTCAAATGCAAGGTCTATCTTTGCATAGGAAAGGAAGATGCAAACTGTTTTTCTGATTTTCACACGCAGCGTCAATATTGGCTATAGACTTTCAATGTTTTTATAGTTAAATACTACAAATACACAAGTCTTCAATAGGGCTTTATTTGCACTGTAATTATTATTATAGGATATTTAAATAACTTGTACAATAATATCATCAGATTGATTACCAGTATTTCCTTTTTTTATATTTGGCTCAATTTTGAGAAAAACCCGGAAGTGATGTTGATTTGTTTTTCTCACAAGAAAATGTCAAATGTAATGCATCATTGTAATTGTTTCAGTTGCTTTACTCTATGAACAATTTTCTAATTAGTCTTATTGCCAAAATACAAGAGAAATGTACATCTCTGAACTTGGCCTGCAAGAAAAAAAATGTTAGTTTTTGCGTTTTACTATTGGCCAGCTTTGGCCACTGGTGGTTGATTCAGTATTTCACCTATGAACTTGTAAATAGCCTTAAATGAAAGATAATTATCATACGATTAAAATGATATAGGGGTTACTTACTAACAAAATGGATCCTTCAATGTGAAAAAATCATTTTTTATAAATATACGGATTTCTAGGAATTTCTCCAAAACCACTGGTGTTCAGGGTACTTTTGACCATAAACGTGTGGTGGTGAAAGGGTTAACAAACATTTTACTGACATCGGTCCTAATCTGGCATCAAATGTGCCTACTTCAAATACAAGCTATCTTGATTACATAAATCCTGCGAAATCATCCTTTGAATTAAAGCAACTTAGTTTAAACCAGGTTCAAAAATTAATTCAAATAAAGCAAGTGGTCTGGATGGCATTCCTGTGCATCTTTTAAAAGAAGGTACTCCTGTAATGATAAATGCTTTAACGTATATTTTTAACCAGTGGAAAAAAGCTAAAGTTTCCCCAATTCATAAAGAAGACCTTCGAACAGACTGAAATAATTACAGGCCAATATCAGTCCTACCAGCTGTAATTAAAATATTGGAAAAAGCCGTTTTTAACCAATTCTATATATATTTACTTGATAATGACTTACTAAATAAATTTCAATCTGGATTTAGACCACTTCACTCAACTGTTACTGCCCTTCTAGATGTGAGTAATGAATGGTTTTTAAATATTGACAATGGGCTTATGAATGCAATTCTATTTCTGGACTTGAAAAAAGCCTTCGACACTATTGATCATGACACTCTAATACATAAATTAAAACTCTACGGTGTTCAAACCAAAACAATTGATTGGTTTGCCGATTACCTCAACAATAGAATTCAAATTACTTCAGTGAATGGATCCCTCTCAAGTCCTAGCACTCTAAAATGTGGAATCCCACAGTGATCTATTCTGGGTCCATTGTTATTTCTAATATACGTCAATGACCTGCCAAATTGCAATCTTTTATCAAATGTGAGAATGTATGCTGACGATACCAACTTCACATATGCATAAAAAAATCCAGCAACACTTGTTGATGGAATTAATCATGATCTCGCCAAAGTGCACGAGTGGCTTAAAGCAAATAAATTAACACTTAATATCTCAAAGACAAAATATATGTTTACCGGTACGCAACATAAACTTAACTTACTCCCTGGCCAGCCTATAGTAAACATAAATGGTAAACAAATAGCCAGAACTACCTCATATAAATGTCTTGGTGTAGAAATAGATGAACTTCTGTCTTGGCGTGATCACATAGTAAACGTTTCAAAGAAAATTGCTAAAGGCCTCAGAGTGCTTAAAAGACTTAAGCCATTCCTACCTCAAAATTTACTAATTTCTGTCTATAATTCCCTGATTGCCTCCCACTTTGATTATTGTAGAGCAGTTTGGGGTAGTCTAGGCAAGGGTCTTTCGGATCAACTGCAAAAACTTCAAAACAGAGCAGCTAGAATTATCACTGGTTCAAGCTATGAAACCCGCTCGAGTGACATGACCATGCATAAAAAGGTACCTAAATACCTGACGGATTTATTCACTCCCACAAACACAATTCACCAACATAATTTAAGACAATCTAATAACAGCTGCTTCCTACCAAGGCCAAAGAGTGAAGCCCTCAGAGTTTCTCGTACAGGGGTTCAATGCTATGGAATAATGTGCCGCCCAGTGCCTACAATACTACCATTGTTCAATTTTTAAATAATTTTTAATACTAGAGTAACTATCAGTTAGGAAGTGCGTTCGTTCGAAAAGAATCATATTTTGAAGTAATATAAATTTCATTCAGATTTTAGAAATGTATTTGTTTGGTGAAACCAAGGAAAGTACCGAAAAATATACCTCTTCTTATTTACTTTTTTACATCATACCCTTTTGTCTGATTGCGTCTAGAGGAAATGGACTAGTAAACACAAATGAATAATGAATATATTTATTCTCATTGTTTACAATTATCGTATGAATATCAATTCAACTGGTTATCCTTGTGCTAGACTTATCTGCTATATGTACACATGCAATTCTTACTTGGAAGATTTGCCTCTGGCTCCCTGGGTATAAAACTATATAGTAACATAACTAATATATTTTAACTGTTTTTAACGGTAACGGTATAAGATTTGATGTGTAATATTGTAACATACATTAATGTGTAGCAATGTTTTCATTTAAATGGTCTACTACGGGCATATAGCATCATAACCATGTTTCAGTTTACTTTCTTCACTATTTTGTAAAAGTCACTGCATAAAGTTTTCAAGTAAATTCGGACCATGCAGTTATCGAAATATCGTGAGCCGTAAACGTGAGCCGTAAAATAAACAAAACGGCTGCTCGCTTAGTTCCCAGACCGGTGGTACGTGGCTCGCTTTAAAGCTTGACTCAAAGCATAACACTAAATAAACTTTTGCTTCAGTGTAGTTTCACATTTACGGCAGACCTTGTCTTGTTACTAGTATTAAAAGGTTTCGGCAGAAATCATTCTAGATGTTTGCGTATTAAAATCTCAACTCTTCTTGTAGTCTGAATTTCCACGTGCATGCAATCAGTCAGGCGTGAACGGGTCAGTCTGATTTTTTTACAGAACATCAACAGAGTTTTGAAGGAACGTTTGTCATATTTGAAAGACGTGCAAAAACTTCTATACTCTTACCAGAAAACTTATACTGGGAAAGTGCAATTCCTTTTGAATTAAAAGAGCTTTAATGCATCGGATCCGATCAGTCAGTTCGCGATGCCTCCCCAGCCGGAATTAGAGGCGTCAGAGAACAACGATAGCTGAATGTGTTTCTCGTCTTTCCGCTCCAGCAGCAAGAATATTGACGCAAGAAGAGACGATCTGTGGTTAAGTTTAGAATTTGATCAGACAGTAGAACCTCTGGTACCCAGGGTACGCTTTGATGAGCAACACTTATGAATTTCTTCAGCATATTACCGAGATAAATCACTACTCACCTTTTGCACTGTTCAAACCACGAGGCGAACCGTATATCGTAATGCATCATGGACATGCTGAGTTAATTTATGCGCAAAGGTACAACACATGTTTTTCGTGTTTGGATTGCGCCTATGGACCACAGGTAGCCCGCGTTAAGATTAGTATGCGTTCTCGCTCTCGCTCGAACGCAACAATCAAATGTATTTATATATAAGTTTAGTTTTCCATTAATTTTAGGTACATGTAGTTAGTATATATATTTTAATAGTATTTATTTTGATAGATTAGGTTATATATAAGTGTCCTATTAGTAAATTATATACACAGCTCTCTGGAAGAGCATCATGTAATGAACGGGATTCCGTGTCGAAATAAAGTTTGATGATGATGACCTGCATCTTCTATGGTCCTGTAAAGCTGACAGGAAATGGTCCTTTTGAAATTGATGAGCTGGATGAGATTGAAGCCATTTTCAAGACCTACATTGTCAAAAAGGCTCGCTAACTTTATAACACTGAACAAATAAGCGAGTTGCATTATGACATAAATTCTTTTCTACAACTACATTGTACACAAATGCTTTGTACATTTTCTTTCTTCAGTTTTTTAATCCCCTATCAGAATTGAAGAATATCATTTGGTAGTAATTATATAACAAAAGCAACTTCAGCAAAGCATTCTGGTAGTTGTATTTTAATAATGGCATCATAATGAATATTGCTTATTGAACATTCAAGTCATTTATAAAAGAAACATTCATGTTTGAAAGTTTTGAGCTTTATTTGAGCTTTTTTTTTTAGCAAATTGTTATAAAATAATGCAATTTTATGTCAAATGCAGATCTGCATATTGTATTGAATCAAATCTGTACAATTATTTCAGTTGAAAATTATTTACATTAAGATCAAAACTTGATTTGACATTGTGACAATACTGTTCATATTTAGAAAATCATCTCTTTGGATGAGCATGTAAAAGGTCTTTTCAATACTACCTATGGGTGGTTGATAGATTAAATTTATCATACATGTATTTTGATGTTTCAATAGTCATTAAGGATTAATTTGTCATTTTTTCCCTTGTTTTCCTGAAAGTACTTTTTGTAGTCTCCACAACGGTACCACCTTTTTATTTTCTAAGTTTTCCAGGCAATGTAATGGACTTAGGCCAAATATTTTGGCATAAAATAAAAGTAGATAGACTAGCCTTCAATGTAAGCCAAGCAAGAATTTTGAATTGATCATAGATTCAGAGAGTTTTGCACTTGAACTTCGTTGATCAAAACAGAGGGATTTTTTTTTGTAGTCTCCGCAACAGCTGTTTAACTCAATGTAGCTCCTCCCTCTTTTGATTTTAGCAAAAGTTTTATAATTTTTTTGAAAGCCCTAGGGGAGACCTATTATACAATACCAGAATGAGTTTGTTTTGTTTGTTGAATGAAAAGATATCAATCACTTTATTGCTCTGAATTCTAGTCTCCGCAACGACAAAATACTGTGGAATGACCCTTCTCTTAAAATATCAAATGTTGCAAAATACATAAACTCTAACAAAGATGTCTTTAATACAATTTAATGGATCCACTTGATTTTTGCAGTGCTTAAACTACATACATGTACATGTGTATTACTTTATACAATGAACTAGAATGAGCACATTCTGTGGAATAGTTTTTTATATTTTTTTATTTAAACAATATTTGAAGCAATTACTCCAAAAGCAATGATGCTTACCGTATTTACCCATGTATAATGCGCACTTTTTTGCCCAAAATATGCCCTCTAAAATCACGATGCGCATTATACACGGAATGACCTTATTCAGCACGATCTGATTTGCATAACAAAACAAACAAAAGGAAACTTCTCACTGGCTCTTTATATTTAAACTACCAATGAATACTTGACAGTTTCGATCCGTGAATAAATCATAACAACTATTTAAGGCATAGTTCAGATTAGTTCTGTTAGTCTTTACCATGGCAACTGTACTTACGAAGCGTCAAAGTTATACTACATCTGAAAAACTTAGAGTCATCAACTTTGCTGAGAAGAATGGGAATCGTGCAGCACAACGAGAGTTTGGAGTTGCTGAGAGCAATGTACGGCTGTGGCGAACAAACAAAGAGAATCTGGAGAAAATGCCTCGACTGAAGCGTGCTGATCGCGGGAGGAAAGCTGCTTGGCCTGCACTGGAGGTTGACCTCGTGGCTTGGATCACTGAGAAACGGAACAACGGTCTTGCCATTCTGCCCTCCTTAGTGAGACTAAAAGCCCTTGATCTTGCAAAGGATGAGAAGTACAGGATACCAGAAGGTGTATTTAAGGCCAGAAACCATTGGTGCCAGCGATTTATGAAGAGGAATGGTCTGTCAATACGACAAAAAAAAACATTAGCTCAGCGCCTTCCCGCCGATTACGAAGAGAAGATAGTCCAGTTCCACCAGTATGTGATCAAGCATCGAAAGCAGCACGGATATCCGCTTCATCTGATTGCGAACATGGATGAAACTCCACTAACATTTGACATGCCGCCAAACCGAACGATCAACAACATCGGAGAGAAGACCGTGAAAATCCGTACGACAGGAAATGAGAAGAATCGAGTGACAGTTGTATTGACGTGTGCTGCCGATGGCTCAAAACTGAAACCAATGGTGATCTTTAAGAGAAAGACATTGCCGAAGATAAAGAACACTCACAGCGTTGTTATTGCTGTTCAGGACAAAGGCTGGATGGATACCGAGCGAATGAAACTGTGGAAGGAGAAAGTTTGGAGAGCACGCTGCGGAGGACTGGGGAGAGAGAGAAGCCTGCTTGTTTTTGACGCTTTTGAGGCCCACGTGACAGACCCCGTGAAGCGAGTGCTTCGATCAGAGAACACAGATTTGGCTGTCATTCCGGGAGGTTTAACATCAATTCTTCAGCCTCTAGATGTTTCTCTGAACAAACCATTTAAGGATCGTGTTAAAGCAAAGTGGATGGCAGACGGTATTCACGAATTTACTGCTGGGGGAAGACAGAAGAAGCCGACTGAAGAAATGATCTGTGCGTGGATTGCCGAAGCATGGCGAAGCATTCCACAGGAGATGATCGTGGGAGCTTTTCTGAAGTGTGGAATCTCCAACAAGCTGGATGGAATGGAGGACGACCTCATTTACCAGGGTGAGGACGATGACAATGAAGCCATTGATGATTTTGGTGATTCGTTCGCCAGAGAACTGTTTGAGTCGGACTCTGAATCAGACTTCGAAGGTTTTTGAATTGTTTGCTGTGTACGGTACTGGCTGGTATGAATACTAGGAAACTGTAATTATTTTATTACTACAAATGTGGTACGTAAAACAAGTGATATAAATAAAAGCATTTAAAATATATTTTATTTGTTGTGTTTTTCATTTTCTCAGCATATCACAAGAAATTCTAAGATACAGGCTGAAAATTGACATGCGCATTATACACGGGCGCGCATTATACACGGGTAAATATGGTATTTAGGGAGCTTTTGCGAATAGTTGATGTACAAACTACAAATCAGTAATGACTTTTTGTGTCAGAAATGCAAAACTGTATGTTTTTTATCATAATTTTAAAACTATTTATCCTAATTAGTTTTCTGTAGTTCGTTGCATGTCTTTAACATGACAGAATATTCACTGAAAGTTTCATGGCCATTGAATAAAATGGCAACTGAATAAGTTTTAAAAAGTACACAGATGAATTTGTCTTGCCATGCAGATAAAATATATATAGGTTTCATATTGGTAAAACATGTATTTAAAAATGTATTTTTAGGTCCCATACCTCCAGCAGGGGAGCCAGGGAAAATACCCAGCTGTCAGCTTGATTTTCCCTGCTGAAAATTCATGTGCTCTCTTTAAAACAGATACTTTAGCCCATTTTAACTGCCTTTCAAGTGCAAAATCCCCTGGATCATACATGATCTTCGCTATTATGCATTTGTCTCCAAAGATTGGAGTCAATCATTCAATGTTATAGTCCAGGATTTTAAGCCACCCATCCATTGAGATATTATTGCATTTTCAGAATTCAAGCCCATCTAGATTTCATGCAATATTTTTGGAGTCCCTTACTTTTATTGGGTGGGCCATAGGAGGTTAAGGGTTAACATGTGGAGTGAAATACACCACCTACTTAAGCACCTTCACGAACCAAGTGATTGTATTCCTTGACAGCTTCTTCAGTCAAATCCACCAACACCCGAGCTTAATGATCCTTTGCAAACTGCACTGTGCTCTGAGGAACCTGAAACAAGCCACAATTTTAAAATGTGTTAAAAAATATTTATATCAATGATTCATGGTCTGTCAAAAGTTTTTCACACCATACAAAACCACGTGCTAGAATGTGAATGTGGCACATGTGCTTACCACTTTCGGTACAATGAATTATGTGAAATGTGGCAAAGCAAAATCATTGACTACTACTTGAAATCGGTTCACTGTAACAAGTTTCTAAAACAAGCTTTTGTAATCCACTTTAATATTTACCATCCTTTATCGAAAAAGTTTGAAAAGCATCTCACAACATTCACATGGTACAATGTATTTCTTTTCTATCTCGTGACAGTGTCCCTTTAAGCACATTTAATTCCAACGGAATTCCACTTTTCCAGAAGATGTTTTCCAGTTTGAAAGACGTAGACTTTTTTCAAATGTTCCCAGAAATATTTTACTGAGCCTTTCCAGGATCCACAAAACGAAATTGGTGACTCTACCACTTTCAGTAAAACAAAATCGGTGACTGTTCCACTTTTGATAGAATGAATTCGGTGTTAAAACATATGCAGTTCACTGAACGAAAATTAGCATGTGGTTACCAAAAATTTGTTTTACCTTACCACATTTGGTACTGCATATGGCTGAAATACTTTTGACAGGGCCTGTATTTGGAGTAACGGGTCCAGGCCCACAGTATCACGCCAGTTAGGAAGGGGGGATGGGAGGAAGAAGAATGGGGAGTGAGGAAAAAAGTAAGGCCTGACACAAAACTATTCAAGGACTTGTGTCAAACGTCCAGATTCTGGACGTTGCACTGATTGGATAAAAAAACAGAAGACTCAAAACCAGATGTGAAAATGCCAGCTCTGTGCAAGCTCACCTAGCAAACAACGATTTGTTATCTAAATAATGGATTTGGATTTCATAAAAGCATTGAAGGTGTTACAAAAACTTTCTCTCGAAAGAAAGATGTCCTTGGAGTGTTTTCGGTGGGATACAGACAATTTCAATTTTATACCATTTGTTTCCCAAGATCTTCTCACAGTCCTGGAAACCAAACAACAGAAGAAACAAAGATCTTCACTGTCATTGTAGCAATCAGCACACTGGAGCTGATGAGAACACAGCAAGTTTCTTGGCTTGTAGCAAATAGTATCAAAGCTGTGGCTCTTGAAGGCTGCAGAATTTTGCACATTCCTTGTAAGCAGAACCACTTTGACAAAACAATTCCCACGACAACATACATGTACATTTGTAATTTAACTCAAAATATTTGCACAAAACAAATAAACATGGATGTCATTAAATATATGGAACAAAGCTACAGAACTCACACAACTCTTTTAATTACCTTTCATAACATTTATAATCCTGTGAAACTCTGTATGTTACTATCAAATTCGAAATGCACAGATGACACTTTTCTTTCGCCGATATTTAGCTCTTTGGGCAGAGAAAGGCTGTCTTTTCTCGACATATATACGTCAAGCAAGCAGGAGAAATTGAGAGAACATGTGAAGAAGGTAAACAAATATGTCCACAAGAGTCTGATTGGACAATTTTGATGGTTTGTGCATATTTAATTAGGGGGCAGAAGGTATAATACAATGGTGTGACTGTCAGTATCTCGAATTCTAGAACACCTAGAATTTTGAATAGCTCATTTGATGAAAGTAGAAACTGTAGAAACTGTTTTAAAACTTGTTTACACAGTGACTTGAACATAACCATGAGATATTTTCATTTTATCTTGGCTGCCCTGGTTTCAAAGTTGCCGCTTAGAGATTGTTCACTCTTGTTACACTGTACATGTGTAGTTCAGAAAACTACCCAATACTCTTTTGTCAGTATCTCGAATTCTAGAATACCTAGAATTCTGAATGGTCTCATTTGAAAGCGACATACCTGTAGAATCTGTTTTGAAACTAGCTATTAAGCAATTTGAACATAACGGAGATATTTTCATTTTATCTTAAGCCCCCTGGTTTGAAAGTTACCATTTATGTAGAGATTTGTCATTCTTGTTACATGTACAAATGTACCTGTAGTTAAGAAAACTACCCAATATTATTGTCAGTATCTCTAATTCTAAAGCGCCTGGAGCAATGATATCTGTACAATATCAGTTTGAAATTGAGATTCGTTTGCTAGAACAGGAACAGTTGACCGGAGTTGAGTTCGGATGTGATGCAGACTAGATTTTTCCAAGCTACATGGGAGATTTGTTTTTATGTTCCTCAAATGGGCATTTTGCTGTGATGCATAATAATCATAAAGTCTTCGGGATGTTTCCTTTTCGTGTGATTTTCTGCACTACTTTTGTTCCTAAAGATTAATGCAATGCCCACAAAGGTAAAAGTAGATCGTTCTTGGTGGTATTCAAAAAGGGGAAAAAAGCAGCTTGTGAGTAAATTTGGTGGCAGGTGTAAAATTATTAGGACAAACAATGGCTGGAGGAATTGATACGCAAGTTCCAAGAAGTTAGAATCATCTAAGACCGAAAGTTCACAAAGAATCAAGCAATAACGTTTTGTTATCTTCAATCAACCAAAGATTTTCAGAAAATTCAATACAGGAACCTGTACATGTAAGGTTTGTCAGTTTTGCTTAAGCATGATAAAATAAACAGTCTACATGTATGTGTGCTTGGTGTGGAGCAGTGCTTCAATGGTTTTCCCTGCTTAATAGACCCTTTCGACTTGCCTCTTTGTTGCCCCATTTCAAACCACGTGACTTTTCCCTTGAGTAGTGTTTTTTGTTTTTCTGTATCCCAAGAGAAAATGTACCAATTCCTATAATTGGAAAACAAAGCACTGAATCCTATGGCGTGGTCTGAAAGGGGGCAACAAATAGTCATGCTGAAAGGATCTATCCTTTGCTTTCTGTACCCCTAAAAGAGTGTTTCTTCTTTGACATTAAACTGGATTCAACACTACTAGTTTCTGTAGAAGTATTGGGCATTGGTAAACTGTATGGCTTTCTCTCTTCTCAGTCAAGCCTGTGTTCTGAGCTGCCAGCTCGTCTGAACTTGTAATTGGCCAAGACCCTGAAGACAACATGAATCGCCCTGACTGGCTAAAGCTAATGAGATTATCCTTGGAGGCTGGACTTCCTAGCCAACTGTGAAATGAATCGAAAACCTGCATCAAGCTGTTTCTCGGCTGATCTTTTCGTCCAAAAACAGAACTTTGTTGAAGTCCAGCCTCTTCGTTTTTTTGGGACAATTTTACTCGTCATACAAAACAGCAGTTTCTTACATACAGTACAGTCAATACGCAAACTTTGTCACGTGCGCAAAGGCAATTGCAATTGTCTCAACAATCGCTAAACGCAGGTGCAAGTCAAAGACGCAGATAATACACGGATCGAACTTCAAGTACATGTACCGTATTCACTCACGGATAAGCCGCACTCGCAGATAAGCCGCACCCCAAGTTTAGAAGGAAAAAAAGTTTTTGGGAAGAATATCAAACATACATCACCCATTGTATAAACCTTCATCAGACTTTCAAACTGGAGAAAACTCCAAAGTTGTACCTGTAATTTCAGCTCTGAAATAGTATAAACTTCATGTCTACATACTTAGATATATGATTTATCTTTCCATAGTGTTTGTTTACCAGGATCTGTTCATTCAGGTCACCTTTTAGATCTAATTTTACATGTCAACGAAGCCAACAACGTGCTCACGTTTGTCCGTAGCTTAGTAACCAGGCACCTGTTGGAAGAGAGAGAACTGGACACTAAAAGTTTTGCTTTTGCTGAACGAAGTCAAGACAACATGGAGTAGTTTGCTATTTCATCAGCTGCCTGTTGCTATCGTGCCTAAAAGGATACCCGGAAGCCATCTATTGGAGAAAAACTTGTTACTCAAAGAGAGGTGGAAGATCTGTTCGACAAATTTGCTGTTAAAGTGCAAAGCTGCACATAAATATTGTGCAATTTAATCGCTTGATAGTGGAGGAACAAATATTCACAACATAAATGGATCTGTTAGGAGCCACCAAACTTTCTTTTGGTTTGGTGTAGTATTTATTAGTATAGCTTAGTATTTCTTTTAAATGTTAAAATTTCCGGACCTTATGTTCGGTAGATGGTCTCGCAGATAAGCCGCACCCCGATTTTAAACGAAGATTTCAGGTCAAAAGGTGCGGCTTATCTGTGAGTGAATACGGTATATGCAAAACCAGGGAAACCTGGCAAACCAAATACATGTAAGCAATAAATTAATAAACACTGCCACAAACAAAATCAAAATGGTAAAAGACATCTCAATGTCTTTGAAAGTAAGTTAATTTAAAAAATATTACCAAAACACTGTCAAAATAATTTGCCGTGTGCAAATTTTATTTTAAGCTCTATTCTCATCTCAAAGTTCTTTCACTGTATTGGTCTTGTAACTTTTTGCATTGTTTAACTTCTAGCGGTTGAGCTGAAAAGTGGGGCATCAAATTCTTAAATGTTTTGTGCGTCTTTGCGGTTGAGCGAAAAAAAGCGGGTTATCAACTTTCGATGTTCAAGATAGCGAACCAGGTAAACTAAAATAATAATTACTAATCAGAGTTTTGTACAATCAAATCAGCAATTGCTGTGCCGATATATCATTTGAAAAAAGGCAATATTGTTTTCTTAGAAACAGCAATATTGTTTTTCAGAAACAGCAATAACGTTTTTGACAATTGCTGCTCAGCGTAATATCGGGGGATTAGCGTGAAGAAGTTTGCGTCTTGACTGTACATGTACTGTGTTGGGAATTTTGAAGTTCTTTTTCATTCAGGTTTTATGACCTGGTTTGTATCAAAGCAATATTAAAAACTAATTTTTCAACTTTGCAAAGGGATAAAATCTGTAGTACACAACATAATCCCTGACACAGCAATTTAGACGATTTAGTTGGAATTCGAAAGGGAGTTTGTGCGACGCACTCTGGATATAAAATGGAAAGTAATGGACCATTAACTTTAATTAAATTCACGGTCTATTATTTCCTAATTGTATAATAAGCTCTTTGCAGGACCTGGTTATGTGACCTTTTAGCCTGTCAATCAAAACAAAATTGGTGCTGGAACAAACATGGATGCCTGAAACAGAAAGCGCAAGCCAAAATTAGTAAACAGCCCAAATTTTATATCTTTAAAACTGAAGGCATGGCAGATTTTTAAAACCCCAATATTTAACAGTGTTTACAAATGTATATGGCTGGCTAGCATGGCTTGTTAATTTTGAGTTTTCAAAAAATTGCCATGCCTTCAGTTTTAAAGACCTAGAATTTGGGTTGTTTACTAATTTTGGCTTGCTCTTTCCATTTCTGGCACCATGTTGTTAAAACCATTTTGGGGGGAATTGACAATCTATAATGGTCAAGTGACCAGGTCCTGCAAAGAGCTTTTCCATCCCAGAGGTATCCATCCCAGAGTGTGATTTACACATTTCCAGCTGGCTACTTTATTAGTCTACTACTGCTTAATTGATAAAGCTGTTGAGAAACAAAAAATACAACAGCCTACTTTTCATTCACAGTTGCTTATTCCTAAATTTGATTGTCCAAAATTGATTCCAAAATTGATGTGATGAAATTGTGTCATTTCATCACATCACCACATGAAACATAATTGATTTACGGTGCAGTAATAAGGGTTATCACCTCCTTGGTAGTTAAAGACCCTGTGTCCAACCCCATGGTGCTTTGCGCACGCAAATCATTTTCGTAGGCTACGAAAATCAGAAAGATCGTTGTTGTTGTTACATGTATGTGACTCCCGAATCTTTCGAAATCCATCCCTGGTTTGGGCCATCATGTAATTATTGATAGGTATATATGCTTAACTAACTTTCTTTTATCTAACTTTTGTATATATAATTTTTTAAATGAAACTTCAGTTCGAATATTTCTTTGAATCCCGGTCTAGAGTGGCGAGTAGAAGAATGCCGGAGAAAGGACCGAGACAGCGAGGCAAAGTGACTCAACAAATAATCCTTCAGCAGTCTACATTTTACTTTCTCTAGGTCTACAAGAGAAAGGACTACTATGCAAGTTTCCCGGGGATTTGCTGCACTAAGGGACTGGCGGGCTTCGTTGGAAATACAAAGCACAAAGCAACCACTTCTGGCATCAAGAACATTCGTAATTATAATTTTGCACAGCTAAGCTCCACTGAGGTGTTACGACTTATCTGTATATGTTTTGCATTTTTATTAGCAGAGAAAGCAATGTCCTTAACCTTTTTTTTTCATCCTCCAGTACGTCCAGAAAGTCTTGCTACCAAAACTACGATCGCGGGTCAAACTCCAATCTGCCGAGTTCAGCTGTTACTTCGCTGTGAGTTTGACTCGAGTGCGAGTACGACATTTCATTTTGCACTCAAAATATATCATTCGCAAGGAAAGTAGAGATCTTCAAATACAGCTAAGCAATACTAGAGACATAAAAACAAGGTAACAAGAGTATGTGTTTGCTTGTAGAGTTGTGAAAAGTCGCACTCGTAAATCAAATTAGAATCTAAAGACAGAACAACTGGCTTCCTGCCAAGTACTGTTAAAATCATATTCGTAGCATCCAGGGAAAATTTGTGGGCTCAATTGGGTTTTTAATCCGATTGATAAACAAACTAATCATAACATTGGCGCAAAGCACCATGGCCTCTGACACAGGATCTTTAAATGAACACAAAAGCTGTTGAAAAACACACTGCACTGCTCTTAACGGAATTATTAAGATTGGTTAGCTACATAATTGTATGAGGATAAATAGCATAATGTGGCATACTTGGCTGATTTAGATTCATATTTTCAACAGTCAAGACCAGGCAGTGCTGGACACAGCTTCACAAAGCATGATGGGAGAAAATGTGAAAGAGCCTCACTTCAACACGGCCATCTAAGCATGAGCATCTCTGACCTCCAACATTTGGTCCGTTCTGCCTTATCTTCGCAGCGTAACACCTGAAGGAGCTCTTCACTTTTCAGAAATAAATAGTGCTGGAGTCAATCAGGGATATTGCTGGATTCACAAAGGAGCAATGTGATGTGCAGCAGACTTATTACTTTTAGGGAAAGTAACTTCACAGTAAGTTGTTGTGAACCGGAAGTTGACTTGTCAAGTTCTTTTACAGTAATAAATTATATATTTATTTCCCCGAGTTTACGCCAGCCTTTCAATTTTTCTCTCTTTAGTTATGTTGAGTGGTTTATTTGGTGTTGTCCCTGTGAAGGTCCACAAGACCGTTTGTAAGAAAATTAAACTTTTAAGCATACAGTAGTTTGGAAATTTGAAAACATTCCGGCATAGCTCTATTTACAGGCAGCCCCAGTGATGTCCCTGTACAAGCTGTACATGATTTTTGTATGGGAGGTTTCTCAGAATAAATTGCAATAAATTTCCTAGAATCATTGTGTAATTACTCCATGGTCTGTTTTAGAGGGATTTGGGGCTTTTTTGTAAGTGCCCCCAAATCCCACATTCACTGGCCAGTTCCCAACAAACCGCACACTTCACCCCGAAACTGGGATACTCCTAACGTCATGCTCACGGATGACTTTTCCACCGCCATGTTGATCATGCAGTTGAGCAAAACAAAAACAAATACATGGGAGGGGTGGGGTAATTTTTTGACAAATGCCCTGGGCACGGGCTGATGCAAAACAAATGCCCCACCCCAGGGACAGATAGGTTGTCAAATGCCCCATTTTGCATGGGGGGATGGGCAGGCTTGGAATTGATAGAGAGATTAAAGCGTTGTCCACACAAGCAAGTTTTCCTTGGCAAGTTGTTCAATAACTGGCATGCCAGTTTTTCAACAAGGAGACTAGTCAAGGAAAAACTCGTTACTTTTCGTGGTCTACACGAGCAAATAAAACTTGTTCGTGTGGAATAAACCTAGTCATTAAAAGTACCTCGCTGTGTAAAAAAAATTGTGGATTCTCATCTCTGAACGTAGTAAATAGACTTTTTGAAGTGCACTCGATTCAACGCATACACAACACGAAGGAGTGATTAGATACAGATTTAGGTACTTAAAATGTCTTATCTGCTCTTGATACGTCATCCAAGCATTGTTTGCATGTTTCCCTTGTCAGTTTCAGTAAGGATATGAATAATATTTTCAGAACATTCCGATAGGCGATACAATGTACTACTCTTCCCAGTAAACTGCGACACCCCAAGTTTTTTTACGGCCCCCGTGATGTCAATATTCTGTACCACGTGATCACTGTTTTGCTTACCGCCGGTAGAGATTTTTGTGTGGCGGCGTGAGAAAAGCGACGTGTTGTTCTACATTGTAGACAAAGAATGCCTCGTTGGAGACAGTAGAATGACACATTGTAGACAAGTTTGACATTTCAAAACCGCAGAACGACTGACTATGAGATCTTAAAATATGAACTACCATCTTAAATCTTAAAATATCTCAGATGAATTGGCAAAATATTTCCTCCATTTCCCTTAATAGTTAAGCCACGTTATGTGGTTCTTCAAATACGTTTAGTAATAAACTCCAGAGCTCAAAGAACAGCGAGAAGCAATTTTTTCCCAGCGATTTATAAACTTTGAAATCAACAAGGCAGTCGAAACTTGTCTACAAATGCCGCCAACAAGAAATCTACCCGGCGGTATGTCAAATGGTCATCCGTGGTACAGAATATTCACATCACGTGAGCCGTAAAAAAACTTGGGGTGTCGCAGTTTACTGGGAAGAGTAGTAGGTACAAAAGAAAGCACATACAACGTCCTCTCTGATGAACAGAAAACGCGGCCGAAAACGCTTCATAACTTTAGAAGACTTAACTCGTTCGTTATAGCAGCATTTATGGGTTTCCCACTTATGTAGGCTTGATATTTTCTTTCACCATCACTGCATCAGTGCAATTTTTACCGAATTGTAGCGTCAAGCGAATGACATACATAACTGGTTTCTAACTCGTATAAATCCTATGAGAAATAAAAGCGTTTCATGGTTCTTGGGCAAACACAAAACACTTACGTGCTTACCTTTCGCAGTAAATATGAAGAATTGCTTCGAAAACTCTTCAATCGTAACGATGTAAGCAATCTTTCTCGATCTCTTGGCTTCTTGCTGAGGCGCGGCAAAGCGTGATCTAGCTCGGCGATCGCGAAAGGCAACGCAGCCAAGCCTCTTAGCTCTGGGGCTCTCGTTCCCAGGGGTCTTTACGCGCCTAGGGTCATCTCAACCTCGTCCCCAGGATCTTCTCGGTCAGATCCAAGATGGCGGACCCTGGTAAACGCTGAACTGTCACGTATTCTGATTGGCTCTTCGATTATGACGCGGGGGTTGTTCCAACAATACTTTTTATTGGCCAAATGGACTGAGTTCAGAGAGGTGAACTTGTATATAGTTTAGATTGCTCAAATTAAATCTCAATAAAACGATTTTAAATAACCTTAAAACACGTTGTAAGGTAGAGCAATAGATGAAGTGCATTACTGGGTAGTTTTCTGGTAAGTTTCATCAGTGGGAAAACCAGGAGAAGCCGTTAAACCTGAACATGTGCTATCGATCGCTTCGCTTCAACGCTAACGGAAAATGAACGGCTTTTTAGGATTCTCTTCTAGCTTAGATACATCCTGGTAGCATTGTGATACCCTTCCACTGTTTCTTTATCCATGTAAACTCCATTTCGAGCCATTTAGTAGACCTGTTTTCACTCCATCGTTCGCCGCGTGGAATTCTCACTCACTCCGGATTGGGATACCTATGGTTTGTACACGTCATGACATATTAGTTCGCCTAATCACGTGACAAAATACTCCCAAAATCTGGGAGTATTTGATCACGTGATCCAGCCTTTACCAGGGTCTTCTCTCGTGTAACCGCCATCTTGGATCTGACCGAGAAGACCCTGGGGACGAGGTGGCGGCTACTCCAGAGGTAGCCTGCTTACAGGCTCTCGGTTTTTTTTCGGAAATATTAGTTTTCGGGTTGGGTGGAAATGTTGGGTTACCTGTGGGCCGAGCGGTTACCTGTGGGCCGAGCGAGGCCCGGACCCTCGGTTTTTTCGGAAATATTAGTTTTCGGGTTGGGTGGAAATGTTGGGTTACCTGTGGGCCGAGCGGTTACCTGTGGGCCGAGCGAGGACCGGACCCGAGCGACCCCTCGCCCACAGGTAACCGAAGCCCGACCCGAAAACTAACATTTCCGAAAAAAACCGAGAGCCTGTAAGCAGGCTACTCCAGAGGAGACCCTGGTCGTAAAGGCTACCTTTTAATAATAGCTTCCATACCTACTTCCTTTTTGTCCTCGCGCCATTCTATTTCGTTCGGAATGTAACAAATGTTTATCTTTATCCTTGACTGGTTTTCAGAATGTCATTAGAATTACGATTATCGTTATTTCAAGCGTGTATACCTTGTCTATGCAGAAACAAGTAAACTCAATATGTAAAACGGCATTCTTCCATCTTAGAAACATCGCTGGTATAAGGAAATTCCTATCACTTAAACATTGTGAAATCCTTATTCATGCATTTATTTCATCTAAACTCGATTACTGTAACTCGCTGTTATCAGGTTTGCCAAGGGACTTAATGAAGAGACTACAGTATGTTCAAAACTCGGCTGCACGACTTCTCACGTACTCACGCAAATATGAACATATCAGTCCTATTATGAAGGAATTGCACTGGTTGCCCGTAGCAGAGAGGGTTGACTTTAAGATTCTACTACTGACATTTAAGGCTTTAAATAATATGGCACCTTTTTATCTTAATGAACTTTTAACTCCATATGTTCCGAAACGGTCACTACGCTCTGCTACCAAAAATTATTTAGTTATTCCTAAGTACAATTTAGAGTCCTATGGTCGCAGAGCTTTTTCAGTTACGGCGCCGTCCTTATGGAATAATCTACCAGAAAACATAAGGATTATTCAATCTTTGACTGATTTTAAAAGTGCCATTAAAAATTTCTTTTTAAGCGCGCATACTATTCATGATGTAATTTTAAATTTATTTATTCTTCTGTTTATTAATCTTAATATTTTTTATTCGTATGTTTTTTATATATAGATATATTTTTAATCTTATCATAGTTAACTACATCAGTGGTTATAGTTTTAATATGTTTTTACAGAATGTAAAGCGCTTTTGGATTTTCGAAGAAACAGCGCTATATAAATCTATTATTATTATTATTATTATTTCCCATTTAAGGATAGTTGTGAATTCAACGGGGAGGATGTGTTGATGGATCTGTGTCAGGCTCTCTCCTTTTCTCTACCCCGTCTTCCCTTCTTGAGAGCCTGATACTCAGGTTGCCTTACAATGCAGGCGTTTTATTTGGGAAACCGCAATTAATCATAACGTCATCCTCGACATATCAGATCCAAAAACAGAAATTTATTTAAGAAAAGTATTTCTGCTATGTTAATTAACGAATACTCAGACGAACAGTAAAATTCACTAATATTTTACTTCAACTCTACCCAATTACTATTTTAATAGAGCTACTTAAACTCCTCTCGACTGTCATCACGTCAGCCTCGGCAATTTATAGCACAGGCTTACCATCCTCCGCGGTTTGTACCTCAAATTGGTTTTGGGTTCCCTGTATACATGTGGCTACGAATTGAAAGATTACCGAGAAACTTTGATATGGAATTAGATTCTCACCCCTGGAATGAAAATTTAGCGATACTGTGCTCTAAATATACTCAAGAAGTAAATACTTAGTAGTTATTTGAGTGTTGTATGGTGCTTTTTTGGCTTATTATAATCGCCGAAACGAAACGAAATAGAAAAGTGATAATCAACGAAATAAAAATGAACTCACGGGAAATGAGTCTTTAGGACATCTCCAAATGGTTATGTTATTACTCGGGCTGCCTGTGGCAGCACCGAGTCTTAAAATGCAAGTCGTTTTTTTGTTTTTTTGTTTTTGTTTTTGTTTTTGTTGGGTGTCGCAAAATTTCTGCGCATGCGTTAAAGGTCAAATTCACACCAATCAGATTGCACTGTGCTGATCACGCAACAATCGCCAGGTTAATTTATTTACATAATTTAATACAGTATGTATACAAAAACACGAAGCTGTTCAATAAAGCAAGATGGCGGAGGACCCGCGAGGAACTTTCTCTCTAATTTGGAGTCTCATCTCTCAAATGTAAGCCAGTTTAATGTTTTATTTAACTTCACTCGTGCGAAAGCCTTCCAACAGGCTCAGGATATTTCAACTGGCGCTATTGTCGGAGCCGAAGGACCGCGTTTTTTACCCAGATGGCCAGTGATTTTATTATACGACACGTACGATGACCTGAAGCCAGTGTATAGGGGCCAGGATCCGGAAAGCTAAAATTCGAAGAAATAGATATTGGAATCTATAAGCCATCGGCTCGCTGTGCTGCATTTAAAACATCCGAGGAGAACATCTTATTTTGGGTGAAGGCACTTCAAGACCAATATTATGAGTCTCTTAAAAACTGTCAGAGATTTAAATTTACCGTAAGTTGGATCAGAGAGTATTGAGATCAAGTTATTTCGTTCCAGCGAGGATATTGACCTAGCGGAAACGGTACAAGCTGTCGAAGGATTTTACTTATAATCATCCACGTCTACTTAACAACAGGAATAGTTATGTGCCAAGGCATGGGCAAAGATAGAGTTTCCCAGATTACAGATGAAAGTAGAGAGAAGAAACAGAGGTCACGCGCGACATGCTTGATAACATGAACATGTTCAACACTTTATGTTATACTAAGAAAACAAAACAAATTACAGAGCCTGCAAGTTCACAAGTCAATGAAAAACCCCAAGAGCCTGTAGTTTTGGATCAACATATCCTTGAAACTCCAAAAGCAACATACACATGAGTCAAAATCAAACCGGAAGAGACGGAATTCTTGAGATTCTTCACGAGGATAAAAATATTTGTTAGCCCGCAATAAGAACTCTCTCGCTGCTTTAACGACCTTGATTTGTAACATGGAGGCTGACCTGATATGATATGCGTAATGAATTCTTACTCTCGTCAAATCAAAACACGAATCAAGAAACCAAACTCAGTCATTTGGAAGACGAATTAGTGCAGCAAGATAATATATACAAGACCGAAATCAAGATGCTGTCATCTCGAATATATTATTGACCTAGAAGTTGAAAATGGCGAGTTGAAAGCGGAATGATATAATAAAGCTGAGATCCGACTTTCAAACTTAAAAAAAATAATCAAGAATACGAAAAAGAAGACAATGTTCTGAGACTACCCAACCTACTGAAGCTTATCAGTTTGTTCAAGAGCCATATTTCTTACATGACAACCCGATCCCTATTCATCAGAATACATTTTCTGTGCTAAATGACGAGAGTTTACAATCACCTGACCGACAACCCACTACAAAAGAAAGGGACCATGAAGTACGGTAGTACGGTTAATTCTCGGGTTCAAAACAATGAATATATGCCTGCTCAAATGCAGTGTGTTAAACGAATAAGTAGTGTTTAAATTAAAAGGTCAACATACGAGAAAAAGAAAACTATTAAATTACATATATACTAGGGGAGCAGAGAATGAAAGTCACCGCGCTACCGGCCACTCCTAAAGACTGCTAAATTCAGCTAATAATTCTTCCCTTTGGTTAATATTAGAGGATTAAGAGGATTTCAAATGAAAGTGTATTTCATCTTCAATCTAATGTGGCCCGAGTGAAAGCCCAGATGGGCTCTTGTTGTTTCTGAAGACAGAGTTCAGTCACGGGTCACTTGAGCTCATTAGTCTGGTTCGATACACTTTTCGCATCCACCAAGTCCTTGTAGGCTCCCTAGTCTCAAACTACTGCTTTTTTAACTCGAAGACTTTCCGTACCCGTGTATATCCCAATTTCCATGCAATAGAATATTCTATGGTGAATATTTAGTTTAAAGCGCAACTTCGCAACAGCAACAAGCGCCATCTTGTTTGCGCGGGACACACCGCTGGTCATTATGCCTGCATACTATTAATATTATTTCAATAAATATGGTCAATAAATGCCGATAAAAGCTGCGAATGGTGTGTCTGTGATATGCTCAGAGGTATTGCGTCTATGGCAAAGCTATTCAGTCCATCTGCTTTGTGAACTGTGCACTTGTGTGGTGCTTTGAGTTTTATTTCGTTGATTATCACTTAGTGATAATCGACTAAATAGACTTGAATATGGCCAATAAATGCCGATAAAACGGCTGCGAATATTCTGTCTGTGCATTGCGGATATGGCAAAGCTATTAGTTCAGTCCCTCTGCTTTGTAAACTGTTCAGAAAGCTGCTTTGAGTTATCACTAATTGTTCAAAAAGTTGATTTTAGCAATCTTTTAGCGCTTAGAAATATTGCTATATTTAATTTATGCTTGCATTTGCTGGATTCTTCAGGGTAGAAAAAATAATTAATGTTAAGAGGAATAGCATTCCAATTCATGAGGAATACGTAGTCATTCACATATAGAGAAAAGTAAATCGGTCCACAAATCGGTCGGTAAAGGAAATGAAATAGCTATCTCAAGGAATGATAATACACAATTCTGTCCAGTTTCCATGCTAGAGTTAAATCTGTTTAAAGCAGAACTGATTCATGACTGCGACCGACTCAGCTTAATTTATATTTAGACCGCTTTCTAAGACGAAATCTGGTCATAGCTTAAACAAGGTTAATACACCTGTCAGTTACGCTACAGCTGATACTTCCTCAGATTGGGAGGCGCTACTGCGGCTGCGAGGGCAGGCATTTCCGATAGGGTTTTCGGGCCGAAGACATGGTAGATGGAAATCAGTCGCTACCAAAGATGATTATATTGGCGATGATTTGAGTGTGCGCTTGGATGTTACTAATGAACTAGGCCTATAATTCGTCTTTTCCCTTTCTTTGTCTACTTCTAGGTTCTATCAGTTCCAACGGGCTGGCTGGTACACGTTCAAAATAAACCAATTCTTACGAAAGTGTCTCTGTGTAGTGTGGGGTGTTAACTTATACTAAGAATGTAAGTAAATTTACCGACAAGCGTCAGAAAGTTGTAGTTTTTCACTTCATTTGTTATTGTGATGTCATAGAGCACAGTAATTATATCCGTAAAACAACTCCAAACTTGTTAGAACTAAATAGCATCAAATATACGCCGGAAAAAGAAACATATGAAACAATACAATTAAATCTCCTTGAAGGCAACCTTAAAAAATATCAGACGATGAACATTTGTAACAAAGGCACTAACAATGAAAATAATACAAGTATTACTGTAAAGGGCAAGGATATTAGAGCATCTGAAAGTTTGAAACTCTTGGGTGTTACAATCGACTGTAGACTTAATTTTAATGAGCATATTGGTACTGTATGTAAGAAGGCTAGTCAGAGGATTGGTGTGATCATGAGACTCAGGAATTTAATTCCCACTATGGCTAAATTACAACTTTATAAGACAGCTATCCTCCCTCATCTCACCTACTGTCATCTGGTATGGCATTTCTGTAGAGCCAGTGATACTCGAAAGTTGGAAAGATTACAGGAAAGAGGATTAAGAGCTGTTTTCAGGGACAAACAGTCCAGTTACCAGTTATTGTTAGAAAAAGCGAACTTACCCACATTACTGAATAGACGGCTACAAGATATATGCATTTTAATGTACAAAGTTAGGTATAACTTATGCCCTAAGTCCATATGTAGCTTATTTAAGGCTAACAACAGCTCGTATAACTTAAGGCAATCGGATTTCTCCTTACCTAGTTTTAATACAGTAACATACGGCAAACACACAATTAGATATTTAGGCCCAAAACTATGGAGCAAACTATCCAGTAAGGAGAGATGCTCCGTCAAACTTAATGAATTTAAAGCATGTATACGGAAACGTGACCTAAGTAATTTACTAGGCGGTTGTAGTGGCTGCCATTTATGCAACACATAATTATTTTAGAATGTATTTTAACTTTAACTGCATTGTTTCTTCTGTTAGTTTTTTTTAACTTGTAAATAGTCACCATTAATTATTATTATAGATATTGTCATTCAAGTTTTTAGATTTTTAGATTTTTTAACATCCAATTAGTTGTAGGTGTCCCCTATTTAAGCGGTGGGTTTTTCCCCTCTGCTAGATGTATTTGACACGTAAATAAAGTTATTATTATTATTATAGACCCTTGATTTATATGCAGGCAGTAATTCACGAACAATTTAAGTAACGATTCGGCCAAGAACAGGAGCACTGAACGGCAAGGAACGGCTTCGTTCTCATAATTTCATTGGTTGATAGTCTTACATTCAATACAAAACCAGCAAGGCAATATATTTTCATTAGATAATTTTTGATGTTTCGATTTAGTTTGGATCAAACTACTTGTGGTCTGATTTCAAAGAAATCGTTATTGGGAAAGTTTTCAAATTTGTGATTCAAATATATTTTGTCTTCCCCCTTTATGATCGGCTGGATGGTGATTTCTTTCAGTTTTCACAGCAAAAATGACCAACAGCGTACAGTTAACAATTATTCACCGAAGTGGAGGTGAATAGTGGTTGATATTTACCGAGCCGCTTCGGCGAGTTTGTTTGAGTAGCCAATCAGAGCGCGCGAAAAGTGATATTCACTGGTGTGGTATATACTAATTCCCTTTGACTGTGGACATCTCAGACAGCACTTAAGGCATATTCAAGCAAAATCGTTATTGGGAATTGCTCATGCCGCACCTATTGTCTTTTGCTCCTGTTCTTTGGCGAACCACTACTTAATGAGCAGTAGAAATCAATGGCACAAATAATAAAAGACACAGGACACAACTAAATAAAGAGCATAGGACATAAACATCTTTGTTCGCCTCTTCGTATTAATTTGCCGGTTTTGACTACCGTAACGTATGATAATCTCGAAGATAAAATTTTATATAATGAAAACCATTAACTCCTAATGCTCTGATACCATCTTCAGCTCATCCACAATTATGTATCTGGTACATGCCAAAGCAACTACATTGTCTGCTGGACTGCTATACAGGCCATGTACAGGCTGCGTACACCAAGGTCACGTCTCCCGGGGGTGGGAGGGGGGGGGGGGGGGGGGGGGGGGGGGGGGGGGGGCGGTACTCCTGTTTGTGACGTATTATGTATGTGCCGCGGGGGTGGGTCAGGGTTTTGAGCTCAATTGCAATTTGGGCAGGTAGGGTCAGGGTTTTGACCTGATTTGGGCAGATCAAGGTCAGGATTTGAGTTTAATTTGGGTGCAGTCAGGGTAGGGGTTCAGTATTTTTTAGGCAGTTAGGGTTCAGTTTTTTAGCTACTATGTTAAAAAAGACATTATGTTGCGGTTAGCGTAATCAGGGTTTTTTCCCCCAAAATAGGAGGCAATCAGGGTTTTGGAGCTCGGATTTTCGGTCAAACAGGGTCTGGGTTTGAGCCTATTGGCCTCACATACATACCCATTATTCATGTAACGTCTTCACCTCCCTAGCCTGCTATGCAGACGTATTTTTTCACTCTCATAAATTCGAAGAAAAAAGTAACGTCTGCTTACCCGAGCGCTTAATTAGTTTCCAATATGCAAGCATGACGTCAGCAGGTTTGTTTTATTTTTCTGCCCAATCAAAGCCATTGTTACAATTTTAGTGAATTGGCGCGCCAGTGAACACTCTCCTATGATTGGTCAAATGGCAAATGTATTGTCTGAATTCCTTTTAAATATAACATACGTCACTTTCCAGGATATGGAAGGTAAAATCTGATTGGTCCATAACACAATGAGGTGTGCATATTGGAAACTAATTAAGCGCTCGGGTAAGCAGACGTTACTTTTTTCTTCGAATTTATAAGTGTGAAAAATACGTCTGCATAGACCCTATGCATAAGTCCTGGTAACTAGCATGTCAACGACGCCGGTAGGTCCTCTGGGATGTTGAAATTGAAGCGCCCGGGGAGATTGTGAAATGCACTGAACGAATGTTCAGTGAAACAATGCCGTTAACTTGCTATGCGCCTGGCCGGTTGTACTATAAAGAAAATAAAGGATAAATAAAGCTCTTGCGTTTAAGATAGGTTTTCCAAGTGATCTTCAAATGAGTTAATCAGCATTCTGTACAAGAGCTAGTGCGACGTGACTGCCAGTTCGCCTTGCTTTCATCTACTGTAAACACGCATACGTTTTCGTGTTTCGGAAGATCTACACCTGTTTGGAATTCACTTCCTGAAACTGCTGAAAATTCTATGTAACAGAGTTTATTGCTGCCGTACCTAGTAAGCCGGGGGGGGGGACTTCCATATGATAGGGGCGGGGATGCTCGTCGTATCTTTTCGGGTTTGGTATCGCTTAGGGTGAAGTCAACACGGTATCTTTTAGGGGTTCATGTTTGGACTACGCGAATTTTTTTTCAAACGCTTAAAAGATTCTGTCCGTCAGTTCAAGTATATAGCTGTAAATGGTATATATGTAGTAGCAACTGTTAAGGTTATTACTTAGTTTCGGGTTGCATGTGTCCCGAGCCGTTAACCTCCGCGGAGGGAGCGAACACGAGGATTCCGAGGTTCAGGATTCCGTGACAAGCTTGTACCTTTTCTACTTGGTCAACAATAATTGCAAGTTGGTAAAGTGTTGATTTAACTGTGGAAAAGCGTCTTCATTCGACCTCGTGTGTGATAACAAAACAACTACGGCAAACATACGGCTACGGCGAACCCTCGCACGGCTACAGTACAACCTTTGGAATTGTTATTTTATCGAGCAAAAAAGTCAAACGGAAAGCCCTGGGACGACGGAAGGATACGTTCAGAAGGGAAAATACATAAACTTTTTACTGCAAACGTGACAGAAATGGCGGTGGAGGCACAAGTTTTCTTTCTATGTAGTTCTTTACTTCATCACTCTTTACTTATAGTTTATCAGTGTATACCCCCTTCTAAACAAGTATATTTAACAATTATTCACTGAAGTCGAAGTGACTATTGGTTAATATTTACCGAGACGATTATTTACCGCCGAAGCGGCTCGGTAAATATCTCCCACTATTCACTGACACTGAGGTGAATAATTGTTTTAGTATATACCACACTGCAGGTGAATAGCCAGCACCAAATAGTTATTTTATTTTCTGTCAAATGGACAAAAACTCGCGCGAGATGTCGCTGCTTAGCTCGGAGGTGAATATGAAATCATATTCGCTGTTTGAGTAGCCAATCAGAGCGCGAGAAAAGTATCACGTGTGTATCACTCGTGTATCACGACATTCACCACTCGAAGATAAAATAATTTATTACATGATAGTCAGTGATATAGCACCTGATGGCAAAATGGTAAACATGATGTCCCACTGCCACAAAAGCATGACCGATCATCATGCATTAAAGGCCTATTGGTGCATTTGCTCTTGGGATACAGAAAAACAAAACTACTCAAGCCAGTCAAGGGTAAATTCAGGTGATCTGAATTGGAACAACGAAGAGGCAAGCTAAATCGGTCTATTGTGACTTACTGGCTCTGAAAACATCCTTTGTTTCAGAGATTCAACCCTACCTTCTTCTGGAAGCTAAGATACAAATGTAAGATGACTTCCAGTGCACTGATCAAGCAATTCCCTACCAGGCCTAATGTCACTACGGAACAGTCCATTCCTCTCGCTAACAAGTTATTTGGGCTTCAAGTCCCCCTTTATTAACGGCTCTATGCAGCGTCAAATAATTTGAAAGCTATGACGACAGGAGCTTTTACATCAAAGGAAAACTAGAACAGGCTCTTCAGATGAACAGAAACGAGAAATCTGAAACATCTATTCAAGAAGAAGAATTTGTTCTGAAAATCGTAAACTCGGTGGAATCAAAACATCAAGTATTAAATATAAGGGTGAATTCCGAATTGCTTCTGTTTCTAAATCGTAAGGGTATTAACTGCCCCGTGGAACAAACTTTGCTTTATGGTTCCACAGAGGTATTTTGTCGTTTTCAACAAAAAACACAAGGAAATGTCACTGCTGAAAGATCCCGCGTCGATGACGGTACAGCTATGGGGACCCGTATGGCCCCCTCTTTTGCTAATTTATTCCTTGGTAATTTTGAAACTAACGCTCTTTCCAAAGCCCCTTACAAACCACACACTTGGTTGAGATATATCGATGATATTTTTATGATTTGGACGGAGGGCCAAGATCGTTTAAAAGTATTCATCGATTATCTCAACGCTCTTCATCCTACCATTAAATTCACTTCGTCTTACAGTTTCACCGACATCTCTTTTCTCGATGTCACAGTTATCTTTAAAGACGGTAACATCGAGACTGATCTCTACACCAAACCTACTGATAAACACCAACACCTTCTCTACTCTTCATGTCATCCTTTACATACTAAAAAAGCTATCCCTTTTAGTTTAGCACTCCGCATTCGTCGCATTTGTTCCACAGACGAAACCTTCAAACTTCGCACTAATGAATTAAAGTCTCACCTCTTAAAGCGAGGTTATAAGCGTTCTTTCCTCGATCTACAAATACAACGTGCTGCTAATATTTCTCGTAACGATGCTTTACAGGCTAAACATGCACAAGATTCTAACCGAATTCCTTTCGTCATCACATGGGCCCATGGGGCCATTTTAAAACTTGGCAGGCCGAAACAGCCGTAGAGGGTGCTGATTTGGTCCCTGTAAAATTCTGAAATTGTACCATCAAAATCCATTTTGGTACCATCAAAAGCTGAAATGGTTTCATCGAAAGCTAAAATGGTTCCATCGAAAGCCGTTTTGCTTTATTCATATCAAATCAGCTCTGGTAATAATCAAATTAGGTAATCACCTGATTTATTATAATTTATTATAATACATTTATGAAACTGTTTAGACAACTTTTTTTGTTATGGGAAAATTTGTGTATAGAAGATTCTTCTTATACATTAACATAATTCTGCTCCAATTTAGCTCTTCAAGTGGTTCCAATTCAGCCCCCAACATTGGGGTCATTTCAGCCCAAAAAGTGGTACCAAAACAGTACCCAGTAAAAGGGGCCAAAACGGCCCTCTCAATGGGTGCCATCCTGTACTCGCCGAAACGGCCCCATTTTTGGGTCTGTTTTGGCTCTTTTCATTTTACAGTGTAACATTTCATCACTGATTAGTAAACATTCTCACATACTGTTTTCTTCTAATCGTTGAAGACGTTTTTGTTAACCTGCCTCTCGTCGCTCACCGCCGTTGCCCTAACCTTCGTGACCTACTTGTCAAATCACAACTACGTAATGTGACTAACAAACCTGCTCTTCCATCTGGCTCTTTCCGCTGCGGAAAAAACTGTGCCACTTGTCCTTACATTAATCATGGCCTCGTTAGCTACACTTTTTCTTCCACTGGGGAAACCCGTTTCATTAACTCACACAATACTTGTAACACCAGTAACGTTATCTACATGGTACAATGCAATCGCTGCCGCTTACAATACATCGGTGAAACTAAACGACGGCTCAAAGACCGATTTAACGAACACAGACGAGCAGTTGACAAATTTAATATTAAATCTAAACCTACCACAGTTTCTGAACATTTCCTTTCCTGCTCTAACCATTTTTTTGTTTTTGTGTTTGTGCAGGTATTCGCACCCAGACATCAAACAGGGAGGGTGAGGGAATAGAGATGAGAGAAGGGGGTAGAGTTTTTGTGTTAGTGCGGGTATTCGCACCCAGACATCAAATAGGGAGGGTGAGGGAATAGGGATGAGAGAAGGGGGTAGAGGGGGTAAACATTATCACAGTTGTACATGTAGTTTTGTTTTTGCAGTTTTTGTGTTAGTGCGGGTATTCGCACCCAAACATCAAACAGGAAGGGTGAGGGAATACTGAGCGATGAGAGAAGGGGGTAGAGAGGGTAAAGTTGTCACAGTTGTTGTTTTTTGTGTTGGTGCGGGTATTCGCACCCGAACATTAAACAGGACGGGTGAGGGAATATGGATGAGAGAGGGGGGTAGAGAGGGTAAAATTGTCGAAGAAACCAAAGGTGAAATGTGGAAATGAGGCCATGGAATGGTAGAAATTAAGGGACTAGCGGATTGAAAAAATGCAAGAAATGATGGTGAAATAAATGAAATATGTTTTTTTATAGAGAAAAGGAGGACTATCAGGAAGCAGGAGAAACATGGTAGCAGTGAGCCCGGAGGAAAAATAGAAAAATAATTAAATGAAAGCAATGTGTGTCATGGTTTAACGGAAAACAAGGTTATAAATATGAAAAAGTAAAATTTGTAGGGCACACAGTGGAAAAAATAATGAATAAAGCGATGTTTGTACACAAAGGTGGAATATTTTCGTAGTATAACAGAAGGGGAGAATTAACCAATGAGGGGATGCCTAAGCCTGGCGAGAGGAGGGGCGTTGATGGTTGGGGAGGAATGTGGACCTTGTAATATTGAGAAATGCCAGATATTGGGGGCGGGCTGGTTTCTGGATTACTAAATATGTAAAGTCGTACTTATGTGGGAGAATATAAGGGAATCTATCGGAAGAAAATGGTCGTATAAATACGTAGATGAAGGCGGAATGAAAGGGGTGGGAAGGGCTAACTATGTGTAGTTAATTCGGGTCGTAAAATGACGAATCAAAGACTGTGTACCGGGAAGGGGGCATGAATATAATAAATAGATACATAAATAAATAGATAACGAAGATATCAATAAACATAAGAGAATAAGGCAACTAAGGGGATGGGGACCCTAGTGAGCTCATAGGGGATAGAGCAAGTCCAATGTTAGTCCACCAAATCCTGTATAGCAATCTCTTCAGCGGCGGGATGCTATACAGAAAACACTACAGCTTGGAGGGGAAGCCGAGTGAACTGAGGGGGAAATGTGTGAAATAAACCGTGGGGAGTTGTGGAGGAAAGGGAGATGTGTAGAGCAGAGAAAGTGCCGTGGAAGGGGAATGCTGCAGGGTTTAACGTGTTTCGAAATGCTTGTAGACCGGTCTTGAGCATTCTCGCCCGACACGTGATATGGACAATGGACATTGGACTGCTCGTTCTGACAACTAAGCGCGGGACCGACAAGAAGAAAAACAACAAATATGGTTACCTGGTTTTTGTGTTAGTGCGGGTATTCGCACCCAGACATCAAACAGGAAGGGTGAGGGAATAGCGATGAGAGAAGGGGGTAGAGAGGGTAAAGTTGTCACAGTTGTTGTTTTTGTGTGGGTGTGGGTATTCGCACCCGGACATTAAACAGGACGAGTTAGGGAATATGGTTTTTGTGTTAGTGCGGGTATTCGCACCCAGACATCAAACAGGAAGGGTGAGGGAATAGAGAGAAGGGGGTAGAGAGAAGGGGGTAGAGAGGGTAAAGTTGTCACAGTTGTTGTTTTTGTGTTAGAGCGGGTATTCGCACCCAGACATCAAATAGGGAGGGTCAGAGAATAGGGATGAGAGAAGGGGTAGAAGGGGTAAAAATTATCACAGTTGTACATGTAGTTTTGTTTTTGTGTCAGTGTGGGTATTCGCACAGGAAGGGTGGGGGTGAAGGAATAGGGATGAGAGAAGGGGGTAGAGAGGGGAAAATTGTGACAGTTGTTATTTTTGTGTTCAAGTGCCGGTATTGATATCCGGACGTCAAGCAGGAAGGGTGAGGGAATGGAGATAAGAGAGGAGGGTGGAGGGTAATATTGTTGAAGAAACCATAGGTGGAAAACTATGTGGAAAATTGAGGCATGGTAGAAATTAAGGAATAAGTGGATTGACAAAATGCAATAAATGATGGTGAAAGGAGTAAAATATTTTTTTGTATAAAGGAAGGAGGACTATCAAAAAGCGGAAGGACTGGATATCCCAGGACAGGGTGAACACTGGGTACACTGTGTAAATTATGAATAAAATAATTGGTAGAGAAAACACACAGAGTGAGCCTGGACTAAAGGAAAAGCCATGAAAATGAGGAAATTGAAGGAGGAGAAACATGGAAGCAGTGAGCCCGGAGGAAAAATAGATAACTAATTAAATGAAAGCAGTATATCTTGGTGTTATTGAAAACAGGGTAATAAGTGGAAAAATGATAAATTAAGATAAAATTTGTAGGTAACACAGAGGAAAAAATAATGAATAAAGTGACGTTTATGATCAAAGGTAAATTTGTAGTTGGACATAAAAGTGGAAATGTATCCGTAGTATAACAGAAGGGGAGAATAAACCAATGAGGGGTTGCCTAGGCCTGGGGAGAGGAGGAACTTTGATTGTTGTGGAGGAATGTGGGAATTGAGAAATGCCAAATATAAGGGGCGGGCCGGTTACGGGATTGCTCAATATGTAAAGTCGTACTTATGTGGGAGAATATAAGGGAATATATCGGAAGAAAACGGTCGTATAAAACGTCGATGAAAGCGGAATGAAAGGAGTGGGGAGGGCAAACTATGTGTAATTAGTTCGGGGTCGTAAAATGACGAAAAATGACGAAGGTGGCTAGCGGTAGATAACAATCCAAGACTGTGAACCGGGAAGAGGGCATGAATATAATATAATAAATAGATACATAAATAAATAGATAACGAAGATATTGATAGCTAAGGGGATGGGGACCCTAGTGAGCTCATAGGGGATAGAGCAAGTCCAATGTGAGTCCACCATATCCTGTATAGCAATCTCTTCAGGGGCGGGATGCTATACAGAAAACACTGCAGCTTGGAGGGGAAGCCGAGTTAACTGAGGGAATATGTATAATGAACCGAGGGGCCAGTAGTAGAGGGGAGGAAGGGGGGATGTGTAGAACGGAAAAAAGTGCCGTGGAGAGGATTGCTGCAGGGTTTAACGTGTTTCGAAATGCTTATAGACCGGTCTTGAGCATTCTCGCCCGACACGTGATAGAATGGACATTGGACTGCTCGTTCTGACAACTAAGCGCGGGACCGACAAGTAGAAAAACAACAAATATGGTTACCTGGAGGCCGGTAAGGGGCGAAGAGTCCCAGGGATTTGGCCAGTGGTCTGGTGTTTTTTTTTGCCTTGGCGTTATACATATTTGTGTCACTGTCGACGTTGAGCGGAGAAAGGGAAGGAATCTCGCGGTGAGGGCAAATAAAACTAGCACATATTGATGTGTGATTGGATGTTATATTGTGAGGGTGTGATGAATTTGACAGTTCTCACTGCGATAAAGACCAGATCGAGAGGATGCGGGGGCGGGGGCGGGGCACAAAGCGGCAAAACGGTATGCTCCGCTGGCCAAAAGAACGAAGGCTCTGCTATGAAATACAAATTACCGAGGGCTATAACTTTTTTGGGGAATAATTTTATAACTTAGTAAACTTTAATAAAGAGAATTACAAATAAAGAAAACTAAAACCTGTTAGAGTCTGAGGCTTATCTTTTAAGTAGTAATATTAGTTTTTGACAAAACAGTTCACTTTTTAAGCAGAAATTTTAAAATCACGGTATGTGCTAGGCTTCTACAGATTGTGCTAAGAGAATGCTGAAATTGTGCTCTACAAATACTCAAAAGTTGCTCAAACATTGCTCGAAAATTGAAAAAGTTGCTCCTAAAATGTGAAAAGTTGCTCGCAAAAGAAAGAGTACAAGGCAAGATATAACCATATTTTAAACACTCTCTAGTCTCTAGCAAAATATAAATTGTATAACAGTTGCTTATGCCACGTCATTGACTTCTGTCTGACACATAACCTCAATTATTTAACAGTTTTGTTGCATAATTATAAAGCCTTATAATAATTATATATGTTATATAAAGCATTATAATAACTATAAAGCCATCAAATCAGCTTGAGATAGTCATGTTTCACAGTTTTACTTCCTCTGGCTGTTATTATATCTAAGCATGACAGATGTTTCTAGGCAATCTTCTAGTGTATGCTCTTGTTGGGAAGAGAACGTGTTCAGAAGACTGAACACCCTTTCAGCGGTAGCAGAACTAGGCTGAATAAGTAGCAGCTTTTTGACAACTGCTGCCCAGTTAGGAAGGGTATCACGGTGTGCTGCCCACCAATCCACTTTATCATCTTCGTTTGATACAGTTACACCATCAGCAGCAGCGAGATATGCTGGTAGCTCCCGAGCTAAGCTTGCAATGCAGTTATCATCATTTAGAAAGGGGTAGTTCCTGAACTCTTCCAATGAAGCTGCAGTTGGTTTCAGAGCTTGAACTTGAATAGGACAGCAAAGCCGTGCTGCCTTAAAGGCACGAACTACTGTGTGAAACTGCACACTGAATTTATTTTGGAAGAAATGCAGGCCGGGCTGAATGCATGCTTTCGCCTGTGCCACAAGCTGGTTTTGTAGAGCAGCATTACCAGAAGCAATTTCCCGTGCAACTGCAGTAGTGCATGGATAATAGGGACCTTACGCAACCAGGACGGCAACGTGTAGGACGACGGCATAAAACAATACCCTTAATTAGAAAATTCAATAACTGTACGTGAAAATGCACGCAGTCGCCTTCATTTCAACCGTTGTCTGGAAAAACACAACGTGAAAACCCCAAAGTTTACGTTTACAAGAGAACGCAAACGTAAGAAAGTAAATCACTCTGTTTTTCGTTCGGCGTGAGCAAACTTTATGCTTATCATATTTTTCGAAGACCTGGATATGAAACGTAATTATATAAGCGAATAAAGGAACTAGTAAACACCAGATTTCGGGAGAAAACACTTTTCTACCTCCCGTCGTCACTGCCGTTGCCGTCCTAGTTGCGTAAGGTCCCTAATAAGCAACAGCAACAGCCTGCGAAACAGCTGTCAGTTTCTCGTAGCAGGAGAAGATCAGCGGCCCGTCACCCTCGAGGTAGTAGGTTGCTTTCACGAAGTGAACTCCAGCATCAACAATCCCTGCTAGCTCTAAACGCAGGTCTTGCAGATCTTGAGGATCATCTATTATATCCAATAGATGCTGACGATTTGCAGGACAAATGTTCTCATTTTCCCTCAGGAAAGGCTCAACATCGCCAAAGAAATCAGAAACCTGATTCTGGAGCTCCCATTTGCTCCACCATCGCGTTTCAGAGTGTGACTTCATGGACATTCCTGTTTTCTCTTTCCACAATAGTCGAGCAGTGTGGCTACGAGAAAATAGACTCACCCAGTAACGGGTGAATCTATCCAGGACTCTAAATTGGAAATGATTACCCACATTGTCAATTGTGTGCGAAAAACACACAATGTCCATCATGTTTGGGTAAAAAAATGACAGCTGACGCAAGGCTGCGCCATTCACTGCGGCTCCATCTCTGATCGCTGCTATTAACATATTTGGGCCAAAATGATGATCAACAGCTACATAAGACATCAGTCTCTGGGCTAATTCTTCGGCCTTTAATGCCTTACTAAGAACCTGCAGCCGTAAGAGACGCTGCGTAGGCTTAAAGTTTTCTTGTACAAAACGAATGACCACAGCAAGAGCCTCTCCTAATCTAGTTGTGCCGTCAAAAATAATTGATACCTCCTCGACATTCTGTAGCTCGCTTTTAACTTTTTGTTTTTCCTTTTCGAGTATCGAAGGGATGAGCTCACTAAGGTGACCAGAGGCAGTCAGCCGGTGACCATGTTTCTCAAGGAATGGACGAAGGTCGTCAATTTTCGATAGTGGTATTCCAGCACCAAGGAAACACTCTGTCAATTCAAAGCGAAACACTCTCATTTCTTCAGGAAGTGTAGACCCACTGCTATTACGCTTGTCTTGCTCTTCCAAACACTGCACGATTGATTGGTTTTGTTTTTTGTTTTTCGCAATACTAGCCACTCCGCTTAGATGCTTTCTTGACTTGACATGTTTTTCAACAGAGTTTTTTTTCAAAGAAAGACTTTCACTGCAGGCATTACATCTTAATACTCCTTCTACCGCGGAAAAATGTTGTTTAGGAAAGTCTTTCAATCTAACCCAAGCACACGTCTTACTGTTTACTGTTCCTAGTCCTCGTTGTCTGTATTTTCCGCTGTTGACATTTAATTTTCGTTTCCGACTTATTGCAGCACTTTCAGGAACCTTAAACCTTGACCCAGCATTCACTGCCTCTGCCATGGGTTCATTTACAGGTACTATTTCCTGATCGTCTTGTTCTGCCATAATTATGAACTTCAAAATGGTTGCTCAAGTAACTTAGCTAGGTGGAATATCCGCTGGAATGGATGGCTGGCTCAGTTGTTTACTGTCGTGACTAGTCGGGGACTCGTCGGGAGCCGGAATTCGGGAATCGGGAATCGGGATTCGGCCCGAATCATTCGGGAAAAACAAGAAAAACACGTTCTTCACTTCTTCTCTAGTTTTTACTAGAAATGTCCTAAAATTATGCTTTGGCCGGAGAAAATTGCTTGAAGTTGCTGGTCCCATAAAAAGTTGCTCCAAACGCAAAAAGTTACCAAAAAGTTGCCGAGCACAATCTGTAGAAGCCTACCCGGGGGCGAGATCACTAGGGATTTCCCCCCCTCTATTGAATTAACGCAAAAACTAATGTCGTTAAAAACCGTCAATTGGATCACGAAAGCTGTTTCCAGCTAAAGCAACGTCGAACGAGCTTGCTTTTAGTACGAGAGAATTGGAGGGGGGCGAAATCCGCAGCTTAGTCTATTTTCAATTGGGGCGGGGCGAAATCTCTACGACACCGGGACTTCCTGCCTATTGGTGCACTTACTCAGTCTTGGGATACAGACAAACAAAACATTACTCAAGCCATTACTGAAGTCAAGGGATCTGAATTGGGAGGCAAGTTGAATCGGTCTGTTGTGACCCTAACCCTAACCTGACGCAGAAAACGTCCTTTGTTTCAGAGATTCAACAATACCTTCTTCTGGAAGCTAAGATACAAATGTAAGATGACTTCCAGTGCAATGATCAAGCAATTCCCTACCAGGCCTAATGTCACTAAGGAACAGTCCATTCCTCTCGCTAACAAGTTGTTTGGACTTCGAGTCCCCCTTACGGCTCTATTCAGCGTCAAAGAACTTGAAAGCTATGACGACAGGAGCTTTTACATCAAAGGAAAACTAGAACGGGCTCTTCAGATGAACAGAAACGAGAAATCTGAAACATCTATTCAAGAAGAAGAATTTGTTCTGAAAATCGTAAACTCGGTGGAATCAAAACATCAAGTTTTAATAAGGGTGAATTCTGAATTGCTTCTGTTTCTAAATCGTAAGGGTATTAACTGTCCCGCTGCACAAACATCGCTTTATGGTTTCACAGAGGTATTTTGTCGTTTCCAACAAAAAACGCAAGGAAAAGTCACTGCTGAAAGATCCCGCGTCGATGACGTCATAGTGTTGTCGAATGAGGACCTCGTAGATGCGAATCCAGAGAAAGATGGCAAAGAAATCTGTACTGTGAAGCTGTTTAGCTTCGTACCTGGGAAGCTACTGTGTGACTTTGAGTTCACAAAGGACTTACTTGTGGATTTAGGGTTAAACGTAGCTCATCTACACAAAGCCATGAAGGTGAGTTTGATTGATTCTTAATAAAAACTAAAAGTGAAGACTGCAGAGCGAAGTTTGTGAACTTTTGTTTGCGGCTATGATCAAGGGAGCACGGCAGACTTACCTGTTTTGTTTCACTGAACTCTTCCAGGTTAGCCGCCATCATGAAATTCATTTATTACAATGCGACTTTCCGCTGACCCTAAATAATGTTGGCGCTCACGCTCACGAGGGAGTTCGCCGAACGAGTTCCGAAGCGGAGATTGTAACTAGAAAAGACGGGGAGTGAAACTGTGTTGCACGTGACGTCTATGAACCAATTGGAAACGAGAACTCGGTGTGCGTCTTCTCATGATGCTCGTAGCAGTTTCCTAGGAAACGATTTCGGCAGTAGCAAGAATGTAGACAGGATTTGAAAACCGCAGACTGCCTGCCTTGTTGCTTTCAAAGTCTAAATCGCTGGGAAAATGTTTTTCTCTCAACGTATTTGAAGAACCGTTGACACTTATGCACTAGTCAATTGAAACCCCGGCCCCCCGACCCCCGGGACATAGTGGGGAATTAATGGCAACATAGCCGTGGAATAAGGCACATTTAACGCTGCATTTCTTCGGTGGAACGGGGAAAGTAACGATTTGCAAAATTTGCGGGGATTTTAGCGGTGGTTGTAACGCCAGCCACGACAGAGCGGGACTGGGCCCGAGCATCAACAACGTGTATCAAACATGGCGGAAGCTAGGGACAGGCAAAAATTGTAGTTAATTTAAACAAGTCCTGGGTGTTTCCATCAGAGGCAGAGTTTATACTGAGTTAAGGCACGAGTAGTAGATCAGGAAGTGTTTATTATTACACACTCTTTGTTATTTGCAACAACAAAGCCGGTTTTGTTAAAGTTTGCGTCACGGCAAAATATCAGATTAAATATATTTAAACGCAGCTGCATGACATTTCCTTTATATTTCTTTGTCGCATTGTTGTTTTCTTGTTGACAGACAACGGTTTCTGATAAACAAGACAATGGTGGAGACTGTAAAAGTGCGGAAAGCATGTATAGTAATAGAACATGTACAGGGGCGGATCCAGGATTTTGTGAAAGAGGGGTTTGCAAAAGGATTTTTTTTTTATCTAGAGATTTTAAAATTGAATTTACAGTGATTTACAGGAATCATAGAGGGGGTTGCAACCCCCGAAACCCCTCCCCTGGATCCGCTAGTGATGTGCTTCAGAAAATGTATTTTTTTCAAATAATGGAACAACAGATTGAAGCTTATGTATATTCAATTTATCAATGCCTCCTCCCAATTGAAAATTCTGAAGCACATGCCGGGGCCATAGGGGCGGGTATTGTAACAGCCAACTGTCCCCGATGGGCGGGGAAAAGGTCAAAATGTAACACTGTATAAATGTTACGTTCCCTGCTATGTCCCGGGGGTCGGGGACAGACTAGTGCATTAGGCCAGATAAAAAAAACACTTGTTTAGCGTCCACCCATTTCAATTTTTCCAGGTAGGGAAGGAGTTTTTTTTTTCTATGTGAAGTTTATTTTGTCTTGACTAGACATTATTCACTCACCTCGTGTTCATGACCTCGTATTGTAGAAACAAAATGGCGTCGATGTTAAAATATTTAATGCGCCGGCGCATATTTTAAGTGGTACATGTAGGGGTCTGGGTACAAGAATTGGTATTCGCGGGCGCATTTATACTTTCTAAAGTTTCCTTATGAAAAATACAAAATAATAAAAATTAGAGGTCGGGGACATTTCTCAGGTCGAGCCGGGACGCTAAACAAGTATTTTTTTTATCTGGCCTTATGGCAGTTATTAACAGTTACAATCAAACGAGGAACAACCTACAAACGGGGAAAATCCTTTGAATTCAGCTGACCGGATATTTTTAATAGGTTCTAATACTTCAGAAGTTTGCAATTGTAACGGCAGTCGTTCTGTAATTTTGAAAACACTGTAGCGATAAACACAGCCTTCAGTACATTATTAAATTTGCCTCAAAATAAAATACAACTTCGCAGTTTCTGTCCCGAAACGTAGCTATCCTGAATCGCTTGATATCCTAGTCGTAAATAATCTGCTTTTTGGGCAAGCTAAGGCCAAGTCCATATAGCGCTGGTTGGACAAGAAGGGCCGCCATTTCCAACTGCCTTCGCACACAAAGGCGAGAAAATTGATTTCTGCATGGATTTTCACCAAATAAAAACTCTCTGAAACATCTAGGGTATGTATACTAAATTTCCAGCGGGAATTTTGGCATAACCATACGATTTTCGACACTAAATAATTCACAACAGACTTTTGATTAATCGCACACCTCAATTTAATTTAATAGCTTCTTCATCCATATGTAATTCTCCCACCCGGCTCCCTTCTAGTTTGTATTGTGTTCACAGTACTTTGTTCAAATTGGTGCCTAGCAATAGCTCTTCATCCGTATGTAATTCTCCCACCTCCCTTCTAGTTTGTATTGTGTTCACAGTACTTTGTAGCGATAGCTACTTCATCCGTATGTAATTACTTCCACCTTCCCCTCTAGTTTGTGTCTGAGTTTGTGTTATGTGTTTACAGCCGATCCGTGCCTAGCAACGGCTCCTGTGCCAAGCAATATGCTACGAGCATCATGCTACAGAATTTTACCGGTTTCACTCCCCGCCTTTTCTCTCCCCTTCGCGGCTCGCTCGGCCCTACGTGCCTCTTCGGAACTCGTTCGGCCCTCGTGAGCGTGAGCAAGATGGCGGCTGAACCTGGCCTGGAAGAGATCGTGAGTGAAACAAAACAGGTAAGGCTGCCGTACTCCCTTGCTATGATCATGGAATAAAAAAACCGAAAATATTTCCCCACGTTCTCACAGCTTTTTCTCGATATAAATCGACAGCTAAGTTGGAAAGAACACTAAAATAATTAGACTTCTCGCTCTTGGTTTCAATCGATCGCCCCTCGGATTTTTATCGGCAGCCGAATAGTTGTCGAGGGCGCAGCTCCGAGTCAATAGAAACCATGCAAGAGTGAGTACGTCTAGCTGTGTTAGTATAACCAAGCCACTGTTTTATCAACTTGGCGATCGAGAAAACAGTAAGAAAAATACTCGAAAAAAGGCATTTTTCTAATAAGTGATTATTGTCTGCAATGTGCGACACGTCAAATTGCCCAAATATGCTCATTTTACCCTCAATATCTGTCACCTACACACGACAGACTGATTTAACAATTATCTTGCAAGATCGCGCGGAATATCGCCAGATACTTAGCCGACGAGGGCTGATAGTAAGTAAGTAAGTTTGTAGACTTTATTTCAACACGGTAGTTTTAACAGTGGTAAACTGGTTTACATAAAAGCCGTGCGTAAAAATAATATATGTACAAACGTTATCAGTACAATTAAGTTCAGTTAAAATATATAACCACAGGCAGCCCAAGCTCTATTTTTGTGTCATTATTGCGAGATTTTGCAGAAATTAATAAAATGTAAGAAAGCTATACAGTACTCAAATAAAGGTTACATACCTCTTTAAAGTTGTGTTATTGATTGTCCTGTGTACTCCTGGGGTCATTTTAGCCACTTTAACGAGATTTCCAATTCACCGTCCCAGCTGTTATATAAAATGACAAGGCTGGAGACTTCACCTCGCATCCAACGATGGCGATCGCCGAAAATCCCCTCGTATCGCGAATTTCCCCGGAATATTGCCACAAAATCACGCTAACCCTAAAGTCCAATGTTCTTTCCTTCACCTGCATCCTCCATGGCGATCACAGTTACTTTTTAGCCCGATTAATAGTCCCTTTTCCACAACTTTTTTCAATGCTGAGCAGCCTGTGATAGACTCCGTGCCTACCACGTCCACGCGTGCGCAATTTCAAAATAACTGCTGCACTCCCATTGGTTGGTTGGTACGAGCTTTCCCGCTAGATTTGATTCCGCCAGGGTGTACGATAGTCGTGTTTGGCACAACTCATCGAAAACTAACAGGGTGCTAGTGATTACAGAGAAGCCATTTAAAGGTTTTCCCCATCCAATCGTATCAGGGACAAAATAAAAAAAAAAACGCTCCCGGGAAACCCCGCTCACGACATCCAAATCACAACATCATTTGCCGGCAAAGTGTTGTAACTTTTTGTGGTTTTAAAAACTCTCTTGCCTTTAAACTGCTTTAAGTCGACATTGAAAACTGAGCCAACTCCCGCTACGGAACTAGCCGCCAAGTGTGTGCATTTCGTTTGCATTGTACAGTGAGCTTGGGCTGCCTGTGATATAACTACAACGGGTAAAGCGCGAACAGTAATATTTACAAGCCTTCGCTCGAGTTGGCTAAAATCAGGCGATATTCCGCAATATCGAGCACTGAGGATAATTGTTTTATTATTCAACACATCGATAACAACACGCAGTCTTTACTACAACAAAACTCGCAAAGAGTACATCTTTATTTCATAAAATGGTTTTGGCGGGAATCAAGTGGCGCTCGCGCGCCGTGTTTGTACACGATATTTGTCGACTTTGAGCGAAGTAAACGTTTTTAAACTCAAAGTGAGTTGATGGTTAGAAAACAGTTGGGAAAAGCCTGAAATGCTCTTTTATTCGGATTCAAAGTATCTTTCAGTTCATAAGAGTCTTAGTTAGAAGTGCTAAGTTATTTAAAACGTTTAAAAGACAAGCAAAAAGGGAATCCAGTGGCTGCTAGTTATTCGCATGGAGATTCGCATGACGTGCTGGCACAGGCAACCCAAGCTCTAATTGTGTGTATTTGTCAGTATAATATAGGGGTACTACTAAACGGGGGAAATCATGAATTTTACTACTATTGATAGGTTAAAATCAACTGAAATAAACGTACCTTTGCTCTATATGTTGTCTTTTGTCGTTTATTAGCGATTTGGGCCTATTTTCCTTTTCGGATCTCCTCTCCCTCCTTTCTTAGGGAGAGGAGATCCGAAAAGGAAAATAGGCCCAAATCGCTAATAAACGACAAAAGACAACATATAGAGCAAAGGTACGTTTATTTCAGTTGATTTTAACCTATCAATAGTAGTAAAATTCATGATTTCCCCCGTTTAGTAGTACCCCTATATTATACTGACAAATACACACAATTAGAGCTTGGGTTGCCTGTGGTGCTGGTACTTCTGTCTTGAGCCGTTTGCAGTTGAACTTAACTTTCTCCACTTGAAGCCGTACAAACGAGAAGGATTTGCTTCTTTGCCTTCGGGAAACGATGGAAATATGTTGGACATTCTCTGGAACTGTTAAAGGAATAGTCATAGACGATCAATGTCTCAGGACTGAAATTCGTCGATTTACGAATTCGCTTCAACTTGTCGAAAACAATCGACTTTGGGGTTCAGATGAAGAAAGTAGAACTTTTTGACACTCTCAACTTGATATTTCAAAGACCCTAGGCACTCTAGGCAAGTTTTTTTACTTTAGGAGTCTTATCGAGGGTGAAATGACCATATTTGGGCAATGTTACGATGTGTTGAATAATAATAAGCAATTATAGGCGAATCCTTGCTGACGTCATTGTTTACATTTTTGCCTCATTAGCATATATTAAACTTCAAGCTACAAACAAACAGACCATATCAGTTGAAAGAGAATTTTAAACTGAGTAACCACCGAAAATTTGAGATTGATATGTTAAATATTTACGGAGAAATAGACTCTTCGAAACTATAAAATGGGGCAAGAGTTGCTGACAGCCATACATTCATTGTAAATTTTGAGCTTTTTCAACGCTCATTCCTTAAAATATATTTATCATATCACTCTCAAATTTTCGGTGATTATCAAGTGTTACAATCTCTTTCGATTTATGGGTTCTGTTTGCTTGTATGTACGTCGCTTGAAGTTTGATGTATGCTAATGAGGAAAAAACGTAAACAAGGATTCGCCTATTGGATGAGGTTGAGCATAATAGCGAAAATTATCAAGATAGAGGTCTGTGTTATCTGCCGAAGCCGAAGGCTAAGGACCGAGGTCTTGATAATTTTCGCTATCATGCGAAAACCGAATTCAATAATTGTTTTATTTAATATACATTTTAAGCTCAAGCTATCGTAAACGAAGCTAAATGAAACTCCACATAAAATTGGTTTGTTTACGATTGGATTTCTGATTCAAGATGTTTTCTTTCGGCATATTCGAGCTAAAATTGCATTTATTTTACGAGTTTATGAGAAAAGATTGACTAGAAACATAGCTGAGCGCTACAGTGGCTCAAAATAACGAAATAAGTGCCCTGCTTTCTAGCGTAAAATTGTCCTATTTGCTTACCATCGAGCGCTAAGTATTATCTGCTAGCACATATCACAAATTAGTATAAACCAACTAGTGGACTATTACAAATCCTGCATTCTGATTGGCTACCCTACTATAGGTCTATTTGTGATAGCCCATGGTTGAGAAAAACCACAAGTATTTTCACGAAATAATAACATTTTTCAACTTCAATTTGTTTCTTTCTATTAGTTTCTACTGTCCGACTAGTTAGTTTATACTAAAACAATTAGACCTCTCGCCCTCATGGGCTACGAGTTAAATAGCCCATTCGGCTGCGCCTCATGGGCTATTGACTCGTAGCCCATTCGGGCTGCGGGTCTAATTGTTAAGATAATGTTGTACGCATGCGCACTTAGTGCTATAGCTAGCTATGGAGAATGCGTTGCGTGTTCTCAGCCAATCAGAATCGAGATGTGAGTGAAATGTATAATAACAGGGCATATTTCGATGCCACAATGTCTGTTATTGTTGTTATCATCCTTCAAATATTTTCTTTGACGCGCGCCCAACGCTCACAGGGTGTGTATTCGCTGACATTTCCCGCTCGCGGTGAGAAAATATCGGGTCACGTGACGAATTCCACCAATCACGCGCGAGAGAAAATATTTGATGGTTTATTAATTAACAAATCGCATACATTTTTCCATTGTCCGCACTCGTATTGATCATAGAAATGACGCCATAAAATGTCCAAAACTTTGCAGTGAAACAACTCGCTGCGCTCGCTGTTTTTTTTTACAACTACGAAGCACTTAGCTTCAAATGAGTGCGTAATAAACTGTTTTCGAGACGAAAAAGGCCATTGAAAGTCAAAACGTATATACTTCTAATTACCGGTGCCGAGAGAAAGCATTCTTTGACAAATGGCATTTCGGTTCACCGATTAATTTCTGTCATTGATGGAATGCTTGTGAAATCCTTTGTTTTTCTTTTCTGGATCAGAAAAGTTCTTGTTATAATTCAAGACTTCTGAGTCACAAAGTCTGAACCACAAATTCGCCGAAACTTTCTCCGTTCAAGAGAAAACTCACATTTTGCCAAATGGCACACTACAAAGAAGTTTGACTCACCGTTTAACTTCTCCTAGTAATGACATTCTTGTGAAATCCTCATTTTCTTTTTTTTGGAAGCGAAGTTAACAGCATTTGAATTCACAAACCTCGCCGTGAAGCTCGTTTTCATTGTCCGTACCTAAATTGCATATAGCGGAGAGCCAAACAGAAAGCGAGAAAACCTATTTGTGGCGTCGGAATATGCCCTGATATTTCGTCCGCGGACATTATCTGTTCCGAGAAGAGAACAGTTCCCAAGAGCGAAGCTCGAGGGAAACTGTGAGCTTCGAGGATCAGATAATGTCCAAGGACAACTAAAGATTCCTAAACAATGGTTATTCAAATTGGACGCCGTTTATGCACAGGCTACCGAAGCGTAAGGTTTTTCATTACCGTTTATTTTATTAGACTTGACTGGGAATTGAGAGAGTTTTTAGAAATTATAATAATTCTGTAAATATTGAAATAAAAGTGACAAGACTTTACCTTGTGTTGGTCAGTTATTGGGCTGTGTCTGTGTGCAATTTCAGCGCATTTGGGCGATTTTTCATCCCAGCAGAACCAGACCAGTACTAAAGAGAGAGAAGGCAGGACACTGAAAAGGCCGATCTCCAACAACGAGTCGAACTCATAAAATATTTTCAACACGAAAATTAACGTCTGTGCCATTCAACTTACTGCAACTGCATCGGGGAGGGTTTACTGCTTGACCTTTTGCTATTAGATCCAAGATATGCCTCTTTTTCGAGGAGCAAGCTGCCATAGAAACCCATTGAACTATCACTAACCGCCATTTTTTACACCTCGGCAACTTAAAGGTGCCACGGCAAGAAGCCGTTGGCGTGGCCAAGTCTGGGCGCTAACCAAAAAAAGAATTGCTTCTATGTCTATTACAATTGAAACAAAAGAACTAAAGAAATATATTTCTCTTGCACGCAGTTTGAGAACTTTTTAGGTAGGCTTTACGTTCTTTTTCCTTGAAACCAAGATTTGGATAAACATTTCATTTCAGCTAAGAGATCGATAAATAGTTTGTGCCCTCAAACATTCACTGGAGCTGAGAGGTTAATTATGTCATGTATTGAGAATTTTATATTTCATAATAAAAACTCTTTAAATCTTTTCGCTCTTAAATTGTCGTGGTTATGCTATAAAAGAAATGGTAAACGCTAGAGCTATGCGTCAACAATAACAACAAACAACATTTTTATTTCACTCAAACAATTACAAAATTGTTTAAATGAGGTGGAAGACCCGAACAAAACCATACAGCTATCTAGCCAGGACTACCATATTACAAAACTAGTGTTAACATTAATAAATAAGTAATTAACATGAAATACAAGAACAGAATTACTTGACAAGTTATAAGATAATGTTGGTAATAGATAAGCTGAAATTATGTGATATTAATTAATTAATAAATAATATAATATGGTAATATGAGGAAACAATATAATAATTCTATAATGTCCATGTCCAGTTATGGACGCACTTGGGAGATTGCCTAAGCAGTCTTGAGTTTTGTCTTGAGCGACTCTGCGCCCCTTTCGCACTTTAACTCGATGGACGCACGCTGCACGTTTTAGTATATGTTCTTACCGATAAGTGTTAATGGTTATATTTTGAAACAGGAATTCAGCGAGTTGAATGCCTCCACGCACATGCTTAGTCGTGAAGAATTTCCCTGGAATTTAAGAAACATGCCTACTGTAGTGGGGAACATTCTACACGATGCAGTGGAGAACAAACAAAGACGACAGCTCGTCGAATCAGTATGCCTGAAATTTAAAGCTAAAGTGCTCTCTAAACTGGACTGCTTAGAGTCGCAGATGATCCACGGCGACCTCAATGAACACAATATTATTGTGCAGACAAAGCCAGAAGGTGGGGCATGTATACACGGTTTCATAGACTTCTGTAATATTGAGAACTCCTATCGCGTCCTAGACATTGCTATTGCTCTCTCTTACATCATGATGTCGTCACGCAATACCCGGATGAGTGCCATCGACGCCGCCAGTCACTTTCTCGCAAGCTACCAATCAGAATTCCCTCTCTCATCAGCTGAAATCGACATGCTCTACATTGCAGCAGCCGCACGCTGTTGCCAGTCGTTAGTAATAGTGGCGTACCAATACAAGTATCTAGAAAAGGCGAATGAGTACCTGCTTTCCACAGCTAAATCGAGGTGGCAGGGTTTCGAAGAATTGATGAATACCCCGGAAAGGGAGGTATTGACTGCATGGAAGAACCTAATGCCAACAACTGGCTAATAAACAATATCAAGAATTATCAAGACCTAGGTCTGTTATCAGCCAAAGGCTGACACCTTGTAATTTTGAAGATAATCTAAGGAGATTTGTGAACATTTGGTATCAAACATGCTAGGTCCTTCCCCACGTTGGCAAAATGTTTATTGAAAGCATTAGCAATTATCATTGGATCAGTAATAATATTATCATTGGCAGAAATTTTAACAGCTCTTATGTTTATCCGTGGATAAAATAAGCTAGTTTCGTTAATACTTATCCACTGCATAGCGTTATCCACCCTCTGAACAATCGGACCCTGGTAATGAGAAGCAAGCCGATTTTCAGTTTAAAGAACGGGGGACTGAAATGGCGTTTTAGAGAGTCAAATCTCAAACATTTCCCGGACCCTTTAGACAATCTCATGCCTTCGCCCCCCTCCCGGCATGCTGATCTGCTTCCGCCGTGTCTGTAATAGCTTGTCGAGTTACCTAGTATAGATAATGATTTGATTGAGTTCTTGTACATGGTAGTGTCATCAGCTTGAATTACATGCAAAATATAAATCAATCAATAAATTTGCTATTATTGTTTGCATAGTAAACTAGCTATTAGATAACAATGATAGAAGTCTGTTGTGAATAATAATAATAAATAATTGCCAACGAGCCCAAAGGGGAGGCGGCAGAGTATAGTCTTGTATGGAGGAAAATTTGAGATTATGTTATCTGCACTGCGTAATTCCACAATTGCATTTGCGCATGCGTATGGATTGAGGAGGTCAAGGTTCGATACACGTGATTGGGCCTTCATGGACGGAATAATTTGTTTTACAGCTTTATATGTATGTCGATTGGTCAGAAGGCTATCCTCTTTAAACTGCTGTGGTCTTTGGGCTGTAGGAATATTTTAACGGGAGTTTTCGTACAGTATTGCAAGCATAGTGTAGCGCGCTTGACACTAGAGAGATAATTGAGTCGTTATCCAAGAGGCGGGTTGACTTCTTCTTTTCTTCTTTTACGCAGCGGTGCGTGTTTGTTCAGTACTTCCATAAAACGTTTTTCCCACTCGGGCCAAAAAGTGCTGGGATCTTAAAAGAAGTCAAACTGTCCCATTGTTGTCTCTATTCATGCGTTTATATGAGCGACATTCAACTATTTTAGGTGGGCCTCGAGAATACCATCTTGCGAATAACATAAATCATATAGTGATCGCTTAGACAAACATCCGCTACCCCCGTCCGTGACAGCGTTTGTTCTTCATTAGTAATGTGATGCCGGTCAATTCAGGTCTCTATGCTGCTTGTAATCCTCGTGGGGCTAGACATTGTCTGTTTTAATTGGAATAGTTACAGGATGTCTTGGAGACGCCTAGTTTATTGTCCGGTTCGTTATGTAAAAGATCGCAGTTCGTGTCCCCAAGAATGTGGAACTCTGTTTTTTGTAAGACCAGTTCAAACAGATCCATTGTCTCGACAGGAGCGCAAGGACGTCTGTACCAAGTCGAGACAATGGTCTAGTTTTGGGCTTTGTGATTTCAATAGAAACGGTCTCTAAAGACTTATCAAACAGGTCATTGCGAATCATGTAATTTATAGAGTTACGTACATATAAAGCACAAACACCGCCATGTCTAGATCGATCATGTCGGATAATGTTATAACCTGTTATACTTATTTTAGGGCCGTACCTTCATGTAGGACGACACGAATTGCTACCAAATTGTATTCTATTGTATTGTATTGTGTTGCGTTCTATTGTTGTATTGAATTGTATTGTGTTGTATTCTATTGTATTTTTGGTAAAAATTCGTGTCGTCCTACATAATGGGATTGCCTATTTTAGAGTCACTGTTTCATTCAGAGCAAACAAACCAATAGTTTGCCCCGCTAGGAGGACTTGTAGTTCGTTAAGATACTTGGGAACACAAGCAATATTTATAAACGTGATTTTGTCAGGCTCTCAAAAGAAAAATCATTTGAATCGTTACCAGTAATTATAAATGAAGTTTGCTGGTGATCAGGTAGCTATTAGCTATTACGTAACAGTGCTTGTTGGCGCATTCCAAACAACTTTGGAGGAATGTCGGTTACGTACACGTCGTATTTAAGACCTCTTTGAATATCTACTTTCGCCGACAGGGCCTTTGTACCTATGGACATCTTAGGTGTATTGACTCCATTGTAATTTTTAAGAACGTTGTTAAGCTTTTGCTAATGCAGGATGTGTTTTAATAGTGTTAAGTTTTTGTTAGTTATTTGATAACTTATTTATTGACGTATATATCTTTTTTTCTGTAATGCGCATTTGAAAACGTATGTTCAATTTTCGCGGTATTTAGTAAATAGTAGTTAATAAATTATTTGTATTAATCCTTGGCGAAAAGAAAGCGACATTTATGCTAATTGCGCTATTTAGGCATTTTTCTTAGACTTCTGGGTTCGGTTGCCCAAAGGCTGGATAACGCTATCCAACGGATAAAATCCTTATCCGTGGATAAAATAAGCTGGTTTGGTTAATACCTATCCAGTGGATAGCATTTGATTGAACGCTTTCTTTCGACGAAAAATGGTCCGCTTTTGATGAAGATCTAGACATTTTGGCAAACAAATATTTCCCGCCTTTAGTAGCTTGCCAGTGGCGCGCGCATCACATCACACCATCTTCTGTCACGATGTGATCACGTGGCGCATCAATTGTTGCCCGCGCGGGAAACATTGGATTTTGACGACTGCCACGTGACCCTAAATCAGCCAATGAGAGCGTGCGTTGTGTCTGGAAAACTTATGGCATTCCATACAAGTTTGGAGCTCGAGGAATGTCGTTGTCATTCAAGAACAAAGCTAAGACTGCGAGTTAATCAATGATAGAAGTCTGTTGTGAATAATTATAAATAATAACGGTTTATTTGCCGTATTGCCATCTGCAGCTACCTAAGAATACAGTATTACAGTCGCTAAAATTAAAACCCACAAACCCTTACAATTTGGTTACCCAAAGATATTAACATTACAATATAAAATTCACTTGATAAGCTAAAAGGATAATTCAATTGATATTAGCTAAAACTAATAAATCAATAAATGAATAATTAAAACAAATAAATGAATGGATGGATGGATGAACTGAATGAATATGAGAACAGATGAATGAATAAATGAATCGGTGAATGAAATGAATGAATAAAATAACTGGGACGAATAAATAAATGATAATAGTTATAATAATACTTGTACTAATAATACATATAAACATAAATGTAATGCTAATGAAAGCTAGCAAAATCCGTATACGACAATTCTGTCGGTGGTACGTTGGATCTAGCAGGAGATCTGATCAGCCAAAAACAGTAATAAGTGAACAAGTCCAAGGACTAGATAGATAGATAGATAGATAGATAGTTTATTTAACCAAAATTGCAGTCATAAACTGAATTACTAAGGTTTACAATAATGAGAAAAACAAATAATTGGTATTGATTAAGAGTAAAAGTAGCTAATATACACACTAGCGTATATTTCACTTGGTCGCTAATTCTAACATTTATAATTCGAATTATAATATTTGACACTTGAGTTTATAAAGGTATTAGAGAACCTATTTGTTTTACAGAGCGGAAGAGTAAAGGGTCTCTTTTGACGTAGGTTAGGGGTGGAATTACTTACATTGTGTGGTAGTAGATTGTATAAATTACTTTTATGATTGGAAGAAATCTTTCGAAATAAAGTGTGGCAGAGTTCTGATCTACGTAAAGATAAACTGAGAAGACCAGAAAGAGCAAGAGCGCGTGTGTATGATACGTCGTAACCATAGACAATCCTCATTGCTCTTTTCTGAACACGCTCAAAAGAAAGGCTAAGATATTCTGGCAGACCATAATGAAAGACTTGACATGCGTAAAGTAAAACGGACCTAATACAGGCTATATAGAATTGGAGTAGTTCACTAGTTGGAACGTTTGCACGCTTCAGTTGTATTAAGAAGTACAGTCTTTTTGAGGCTTTCTTGATGGTGATATCAGTGTGCAAGTTCCACTTAAGGTCGTCTTGTATTGTTACACCAAGGATCATGATCGACTTTACAGGCTGAACTGGAGCTTCATTAATGTAGACTTGGTTATGGAATCTTTCCGAGCGCGCAAAAGAAATACGGAGTTCCTTGCATTTCTTTGGATGTAACTGGAACTTGTTTTCTGTGGACCATTTCTGAATTTCATTTATGGGCGTCTGAGCCAAACTGGTTTCTTTTTTATTAATTACTTCGTAGATAGTGGTGTCATCGACATATTTAAAAGTTCCATTTGCAGAGGGGACTTGGAGGTCGTCTATCATAGCAATAAACAGCCAAGGTCCAAGCTTTGTCCCTTGTGGGACTCCAGCAGGCACAGACTCCCATTCAGAAAAACAATCTTGAGCGAGTTTCACTCTCTGCAGTCTATTGCTTAAAAAATCGCAGATCCAATTTACAATAAAAGGATTTATTCCGTATTTAGATAGTTTAGTGATAAGTAGGGTGTGATCAATTAAGTCAAAAGCCTTTCTGTAATCTAAGACAAAGACCCTAATGTCAGCACCTGTTCCGTCAGTGGCTTTGGACCAGTTGTGAAGCATGTTGATTAGGGCGTGTGTAGTAGATGATTTTGGAATACAGCCAAATTGGTCTGACCCTAAATGATCCAGGATTGCCGGCTTAACGTGAACCTGGACTACATAGTCTTCGGCTATTTTAGACAGCGTCGGTGTTAAAGAAATAGGTCTAAGGTCCTTAGAAAAATCATCGATTTTTGAAGATTTAGGCAGTGGCGTAACGTTGGCGTGTTTCCAAACATCCGGTAGGACTTCTTCTTGAAGGGAGGAGTTAATTATTGCACACACAGGATCAGCTAGTTCTTGTGAGAAATCTCGCAAAATCCAGTTTGGGATGTTGTCTGGGCCTCCAGCCTTTGTTGGGTTAACGGCGCTAAGCTTTGTGGCTACCGCCTCCAGGGACACAGTTGGGATTGAGTGGCTAGATGTATCCAAGCGGTAGGTAGCAGGAAGGACTACAGAAAAGCTGATCAAACAACGTATATATTGTTAATTTAACAATATTTCGGCTGGCCAAAGCAGCCTTCTTCAGGTCACTAGATCTTACAAGTGAATAATATTTCACAATGGTAAGTAAAAATATAAAAAGTTATTACACAACATACGAGAGGAAAAAGAAAATGACGAGTGGTTCAAGAGTTTTAGCTAAGGCGATGAATAAACGTGATGAAACTTTTTTTTTTTTTTTTTTTTCCGCGGGTTATTCTATTTACGTCATTTCCTTTTTCCTCTCATATGTTGTGTAATAACCTTTTATATTTTTACTTACCATTGTGAAATATTATTCACTTGTAAGATCTAGTGACCTGAAGAAGGCTGGTTTAGCCAGCCGAAATATTGTTAAATTATCAATATATACGTTGTTTGATCAGCTTTTCTGTAGTCCTTGGACTTGTTCACTAATATAAATATACAATTTAAAATTCTTAAGCCGAAAGTCTGGTTGTGGTAATGTCAGTGAGAAAAGTCTTCACGAGTTTGGTAAAAGTTTTACAATTTGTGCAAGTTCTAATAAATGAAGTTTGCTGGTGATCAGTTATCTTCATCGTGAATGACTAGCTCTTACGTAACAGTGCTTGTTGGCGCATTCCAAACAACTTTGGAGCAATGTCGTTATAATTCAAGAACTAAGACTCAAGTTACTCAATGATAGAAGTCTGTTGTGAATGACTAGTTCTTACGTAACAGTGCGTGTTGGCGCATTCCAAACAACTTTGGAGAAATGTCGTTGTAGTTCAACAGCAAGTAACACAGCAGAACAGTCTGTCGTGAATGTTTGTATACGGTAAACTAGCTATTGCGGAGCATGGGGATGATGCGAGTTGAAAAGTGCGAGTTGCGAGTTGAAAAATGCGAGTTGCAAGGAAAAGTAAGAAAAATGAGATTAGAGTTCCTGATTATGATCCGCTGCAATGGAGAATGCTTTTTGAGTCAAAAATCAAAGGAACTCGGGTTTTCGACGAAACGTGGATCCCCGCTTCTGAACCCCTAGAAAAGTGCCACCGGTTCCGCATTGCCTGCCTCGCCTCCAGGCGTCTAAAAAAATTGCGCGAACACGGAGCGCGTGGGGTGATGGGAAGGAACATTGCTTGACGAGCCTAACGCGGCAGAAACGTCATGCGCATGCGCTTTTTTTCGTCGAGCACACGCAGCAAGAAATAAGAGAAGGGCCTGGGGTGGAGAATGCTGCACGCGTCTGATCTCCACAGTTTCCCGCCGTAACTCGGCCTCTCGATTTTTACGCTTCGCGCGCGCTCGCTCGCTTACCCAGTGACTCAGCCAGTTCGACTTGGAGCAAGTCTAGCAATCACCCTACGTGAAATGTTGCGCGAAAAACAAGAAAACTATTTAATAGCTAAGCCTAAGACTTTAACAGGTCAGTGAAGTTTTCTTAATTTGTACTTCATAAGTTTTCTAAGTTATAAACTTATTTACTAAAAAAGTTTAAGACCTCGGAAACTTGTATTTAAACTCCAGAGCCTTCGTTCTTCCGGCCAGCGGAGCATAACGTGTTGCCGCGGGGATATGCGATTCCTTTTTCGCGACGAATTGGAAACTGGGGCTGAGTACTAGTTGTTCCTAGATACTGGTCCGTCTGGCCGCGAGCGTGCGTCTTTCGTTCTGGAGTTTGGGGTTACTTTTTATCTTTTTTCACAGTTTTCTTTATCTCTTGTTATATTTTAAAGTTTTTGAAATCAATCTAATTTGCGCCTCCTTGAACATTATCTTAGGGGTCCGCGTATCCTTTCTTAACGAGTTTCTGTATTATGAGCTCCGCTATTCACTAATATAAAACACTTGTTTATGCCTGTTGATTGTATTACTATCAAATAAGAAGGAATGTGTAATGGTGTTATTTTAGGAACTAATCAGTCGAACTTTCTCCGAGGTCTCTATCGCAGTGATGACAGCTGGGTGCATAACATCGAGTATGGCAAGTGTTGTAAGCCAGCTAACCATCCATACTGGTGGGATCACTGCTACAAACAAAACGTGTGGTAAAGCTTCGATAAGAAAGGGCTCAGCAGGTGTAGCAATAACTACTTCATGACTGGCATTTACCGTGGAGGCTGTAACAGGTTGTACTGCATTGAAGAATTCAAGTGCTGCGAAATGTACCCAAGTGAGTTTGTTCAACACCTGCAGTGTGGGAAGATACATTTAATATGGAAAGGAAGGGGGGGATGAAGATGTTAAAACTGTTCACCTTGCCCCTGCGGTGTGTAATTTGGAGCTCTTATCCCTGTCATCAAATAGACACTGGTCTCTTGGTACAGTCGTATAGTTATGATTCCGTTTAGATTCCTTATAACATTAGCACAGGTAAAAGTAAGTAGCTCGTTGGTCAAGCGATCAACGAGTGCTGTGACAAATCTCGGAGCCTGGTTTGACTCAAATTTAAGCATGATACACCATATAAATAAGATATGTAGTTCCTCTTTTTACCATCTACACAACATACGCCGCATTAGAAAATTTATTTCATTCGAAACTACTTGTACACACTTTCATTACTAACAAGATCGATTACTGTAACAGTTTACTATACGGCCTCCCTAAATCTCTCATAGCTAAACTTCAACGTGTACAGAATGCTGTAGCTCGACTTGTTATGAATGCACCACGCTTTTGTCATATCACACCTGTACTCACCGATCTTCATTGGCTACCTGTTGTATATCGTATCAGTTCGGTTTAAGATTTTTATTATTACGTTTAAGTGTTTTATATGGCCTAGCACCCTTGTATTTATCCGAACTTGTATATAGATCTACTCCTACTGGATACAACCTACGCTCTGGTAACTCTCTGCGTTTGGTGCCGGCAAGCGCCAAGCGCCAAGTCTTTTTTTCCTCGGAAAATTAATGATAAAGATCGCAATTCGTGCAATTTTGCTAACTTGGAAAACACGCGTAAAATTTATCATTGATTTTACTCGACCCCATGTGATTACCTATACATGATTCTCAGAGTCGTAACCTTTTTTTCTAGGTCCCCCTGCACTGCAATCCCTAAGTAAGTAACTCCCATTCCACACCAGTTAAACACACAATTTCGCGAGAGGTTCGTAGCGTTCGCACGGTGACTCACAACACCAGGAGTTGAAATCTCCTACACTCCTCCTGAAGCCACTGGTGGTGCTGGAGGTAAAGTATCGTATAAATTCAACTACAAATCCAGCCACACTACCACCGATTCTAACTCCAACCAGCAGTACAGAGCATCAAGGTTACATCAGAGAAGACACTGGCTCCTCGCACTGCGCTTCATACCGCATCATGTTGACGAAGACAAGAACTACTGTTCCTTACACCGCCACCATCAATGCACGCTTCTCAGCTGAAATGGACGATTTCTTGCGGTGGGGAGGAGGTTACAATGGCGGTTCTACAAACTACCATTACCCGGCGGTAAGTTGATATGTTGATATGCTAGAACAAATAAATAGACAGTATCTCCACAAAATTTCGGAGTTCGAATATGTACCGAGATTCCATCGTTCGTACGAATATGGTCCTGGATTTCGTGTACGATAAGGCAGCCGCCATGAAGCTGCGTTTACAAAACAGAACAAACCTGTGAGAACGTTTACATTACTAAATCGATCGAGAATTAACATTGTACCACCTTGTTGCACCTAATTTATACTGATTTGTTTGAACCTTAGATATCGTGGAAGCAATAGAAGGCCAACTTTCAAGTACCGTTGCGGTGATGCCAACAAGCCATTGCATTCCACACTACTCTCAAGGAACAAAGTGACGGTAATATGCGACCATGGATGTGGCACGACGTGAAAGCGAAGTATGGGTACGTCCAAAGCCTCGTCAATATCCTGTCAGACGAGCGTATGTACGAGTTCACCCTCACAGGTCAGTTCGAGGATGTGATTGGCCAGCATGCCGATATTCAGTGGAAGACAGAGCCACTTAATAGTTGGAAACGCAGCGCATCTGATGAAAAGTTCCCGGATGTTCCTTCTGAAGATACTCCAAGAATGTTCCCCAAATCTCCAAAGGTCGTCATTGAGCCGATTAAACAAAATGCCACCATTCCTCATGTGAAGGACGAAGGGAATTAAGAATTCTACCAAGTGCAGAACTGAACCCTGATTAGTGTCTTTAGTAATGGAATAAAGAATGCATACAAATCAAGTGTCTTTGTGATAGTAAGTTACCTTGAAGAATATTGTGTTTATTATCGAAAAACGCGTGCGGGATGTTGGGAGAACCTGAAAAATACTAAGACGAACCCACGCATAACATACTCAAAACCAGCAACCTTCCATATAAGCTTAATTTGGAGAAATTTAGTTGCCATTCAGGGATACCGCCCAGCATTCTCCGTGTTTTTATACCACATTTATTATTCACTAAGCCATAAGTACTCGTGTGACGTCGCGCGTAAAAAAAACCGTTAATAACTTCTAACGAAGCTGTGAACTTTTTTTTGGAAATGACATTATCACCTATGCTATACGGCTTGTTCACACGTGTTTAATTTTAGATCCTCTATCTGGGATCGCTCAAATAGCACCAATATATCAACAATTTTACTAAATGGTTAGCAAGGGCAACCATTCTATTAGCTATAGATTATTAGCCATCAATAATTATTATATTATTATATAATTTATACTCGATGGTTAGCAAGGGAAACCATTCTATTAGGCCATCAGTAATCAGTATCTTGTTATCTAATTTATACTGAATGGTTAGCAAGGGCAACCATCTATCAGGCCATCAGTATCTTATCTAATTTACCTGGTTATAGGAAATTAACAGGAATCTTTAAAATTCGCGTTACTAAGTCGCGTTAATTTCCGCGACATTAATTAAGTGGAGCGTTAATTTCCCCGACCTTAATTTCCATTATTATAACCCCCAAATTCTGGATCCTGTCCAGACACATTTGACACCTAGGGAACAATGGCTTGTTCTGGTTTCTGCACACTGTATTTCAATCTTTTACGATGTAAAAGCCTAAAAGTATATCTGTTACAATATTCTAAATCTCGCTTCCAGAAGAGCAGTTCTCGGCATCTGCTTCTTGTATTTCGGCTAAAAACTGTGTCAATTGCATGCCGATGTTTAGGCATTTTTCTTAGATTTCTGGGTCCGGTTGCCCAAAGGCTGGATAACGCTATCTAACAGATAAATCCTTATCCGTGGATAAAATAAGCTGGTTTAGTTAATACTTATCCAGTGGATAGCATTTGATTGAGTTCTTGTACATGATAGTGTAATCAGCTTGAATTACAAATAGTCATACTCTTTAAAAATTAACATACATGCAAATTATAAATAAATAAATAAATAAACTTCTCTGAAGAAATTTGCTTTTAATGTTTGCATAGTAAACTAGTTATTACATAAACACTACTGACTGGCCACGAGTGAAACATTGAGTTTTGCTTCCCCGAGATCCTCGATGTTCGCCGAGACGGAGTCGAGGGGAACATCGAGGATCGAGGGGAAACAAAACTCACTGTTTCCCGAAGGGAGAGTCATTAAGTGATTTGTGTTTGGAGCTCGAGGAATGTCGTTGTAATCCAAGAACAAAGACTGCAAGTTAATCAATGATAGAAGTCTGTTGTGAATAATTATAAATAATAATAACTGTTTATTTGCCGTATTTCCATCTGCAACTACCTAAGAATAAAGTATTACAGTCGCTAAAATTAAAACCCACAAACCCTTACAATTTGGTTACCCAAAGATATTAAATTACGATATAAAATGCACTTGACTAGCTAAAAGGATAATGCAATTGGCATAGGCTAAAACTAGTATACCTAACAGGTAGTGAATGCTGCTACACTCAATAAAGGAAGTGTATTAGAAGATAATAACCTACAGTGGCACTTTGGTAGGAAAAATAGATTACTGGGTGATAAAAATGCCAAGGTGTTAGATGAATATATTTTGTAGTTTTGGGACTATCGTGCGACTGAATCCTGTTTGAGCTGTGGTGTGTAACTCCCGACATTTTCTTAAGATTCCCGGCACAACAAACTGCTGTTCTCCCAGGTGAAGTTTAAATACCGGAAATCAACTGTAATTAAGAATGTAGTTGTAAATGCTAATTGTATTTTGACTTTATCGAAGCCAATAGAAGAAAAGTTATTTGCTGCTCACCATCTTGATAACAGGAGAGATCTTGCTCTTTGAAAACTGATAGTTCACACAGAGTTAGAAAGAGTTCGCCTACACTTCAACAAATTCATGATTACACAAGGATTGCATACACAGAAATGCATTAAAGAACGGTTGAACGTAGTTAGCTCAACCAATGCAGATTCCATCTCGTGAAATTCCGCGTGACGATCAGATGAGTGCAAAGCAGTGTGGTAAAAAAAGACAATAGAAGTGATGCATTGAGGTAAAAAAAGAAATCGAGATTTCAGATTAGAACTGGTGCCTTGCTCGCTCGCTTCAGGCTCGCTCGCTGCGGCCGCAACAAATAAATAAATGAATAATTAAAACAAATAAATGAATGGATGGATGGATGAACTGAATGAATAGGAGGACAGATGAATGAATAAATGAATCGGTGAATGAAATGAATGAATAAAATAACTGGGATGAATAAATAAATGATAATAGTTATAATAATACTAGTACTAACTAGAGGTTTCTAACAAAAGTTTAGTGCTGCAAGAAGTAGAATATATGAAATTGTAGTTAAATAATCTGACTCCTAGCTAGAGCCGTGTGATATTAGTGCACAAGTAAATAAATTGCATGAATCTGCCATCGACACTTCATGCAGGGGAGACAACCATTTCCGAGGTTATCTCAAAACCTTTAGTTGCTTAATTATTGATAATGTATTTGACTTCTTAAGTTATAATCCGCTGAACGTCCGTGGTGCATTGAATAGTGTATATGCTTATACGGGATCGCTATCGTCGACAGCGCGCATTCAGTTTGTTTTTTCAGTGTTTCTCTCATTACAAAAGCTTGGTAAATTGTTATATAAAACAAATAATTTATATTTTCCCGTTTGTTTGTTATCATATATGTACAGAGGACATCACAGCGTGTGAAGATCGACAGTCACGACTGTGGGACGACCCAGTTCATTTGTGATTGTTTCAGTTTGATCATTTGCATTAAATGCGTAAACACAATGGGTCAAGCAGCTGTTCTTCAGTTCGTTAGCAAGGAACATCCGTCAGACAAGACTTTAATCCTTCTAGCCTTCCCACAGCACCGGGAAAACATCTGATCGTATCGTCTGTTACTCTGGTGAGAAAAGAATCAAACACAGAAACTCTACTCGGATACAAGCCGCATTCACCGCGGAAACAGGGTTTTCTTTCACAACCCAAAGCAGTAAACAGCATCCTAATGTTTTGATAGAATGTTTCAATAACTTTTTGTGCAATATCCTACTTACCTAAAGCGATAGAAGCGGGGATTATTGTGGGTATAGTTGAGATCTGATTCGCTATCCAAAATGGCGAAAGGCCAATGATACATGAACGCCCCCGAACGTAGTTACCAGTTCTCTGCTCCGATGAAATGATAACGAGGTACAATGTAGGTCGAGGAACCCAAAAGAATTCAAATGAACTTCGGTATCGGCACATCAAAGACATTCGAAATAGGTTGCTGCTCGCTGCGCTCGCAGCAATAATATATATAAATATACAATTTAAAATTCTAAAGCCGAAAGTGTGGTTGTGGTAATGTCAGTGAGAAAAGTCTTCACGAGTTTGGTAAAAAAATTACAATTTGTGCAAGTTCTAATAAATGAAGTTTGCTGGTGATCAGTTATCTTCATCGTGGATAACTAGCTTTTACGTAACAGTGCTTGTTGGCGCATTCCAAACAACTTTGGAGCAATTCGTTGTAATTCAAGAACTGAGACTCAAGTTACTCAATGATAGAAGTCTGTTGTGAATGACTAGTTCTTATGTAACAGTGGGTGTTGGCGCATTCCAAACAACTTTGGAGGAATGTCGTTGTAGTTCAACAGCAAGTAACACAGCAGAACAGTCTGTCGTGAATGTTTGTATACGGTAAACTAGCTATTACGTAACATAGCTTGTTGGTGCATTCCAAACAACTTTGGAGGAATGTTGTTGTAGTTTAAGAACAAAGACTGCACGTTACTTAGTAGTAGAAGTTAGTTTGATTGTTTGAAAAATAGACTTGTTATTACGTATGCTTATTGGTGCAATCCGAACAACTTTGGAGGAATGTTCTTGTAGTTCAAGAACTGTGACGAGTAAACGAGTAAGCATTCTAATTGTCGGTGCATTCCAATCAGTCAACTTCACAGGAATGTTGTTGTAGCCCCAGAAGCTAATTTCTGACAAGGTACAAGCTATAAAATAGCTGACAGAAGTTTGCTGGAAGTCAGTTAGCATATCTCAACGTTACAAACTAGTCAAGCAACTGGAGAAGGTAAGGTTTGTGTTAGTAAACTGTAACTCGGTTCGTGGATGATCGACGGCTCCTTTCAGCTTCTGGAGAAATGTGAAAAAGAGATATTAGTGTGCAATTAGTACGGCTTTCCGTATTCATAGCCTGCCATCGTATTTTTATATAATTATAAAACCAGGTCATTAACCGAAGACAGTTTTAAAGCAATTATGAATGTCTGACACTGTTTTTTTTAAACCGAAACAAGCGGCCGAAACTCCTCGTCTCCAATCTAAACTTTTGAACAGCACGTTATGTCGATATGTAAATCTTCGTCTGATTTCCACCTTTTAGAAAGGTAACTAAAATTAGGGATTGTGTAAAAACACTTGTCCATGCTTTCGTAACTTGCAGATTGGACAACTGTAATGCGTTGCTCTATGGGCTGCCTAAATATCTCGTTCAGAGGTTGCAATCGGTTCAAAACTGTGCAGCACAGCTCGTCACTCGCACATTATGCCTGTGGTACGGGAACTTCACTGGCTAAATAATCTAAATAATCTAGCACCGTCTTACATTAGCGATCTTCTTCATATTTACTCTCCGCGCAGGAATATTTAAATAGGTATCCTTTAGTACCAAAATCGAGCTTATAGAATGTTCTCGGTGGCCGCCCCAAAACTTTGGAACAATCTTTGGAAGGCTAAGTGACTCGTGATTCTGTTTTTAAATCTCGCTTAAAAACATACCTTTCTTAGTAATATGTTTAATAGTTCAATATATCGGAATTGTAAAGCGCCATAGGGCAGTTAGTGTATGGCGCTATATAAATGTGGTATTATTATTATTAAACTTCAAATTCATTAGTTTTAAACGGAATGAAAGACCAATAGCATTTCTTTGCGAATAACAATTATTTTCTAGGGGATCTACCGGCGTGTTTTTCATCATGTTATCGGTTTCACTGTGGGCGGTACTACTGCTGTGTTGCGTACTGACTCCGATCCATGGATGCCAGATGGCCAACTGGATGAGTAGCTTTGATCACAAGGGCTATTCAAACTGTGGCTCTACAACTCAGTACATAAATGGATTCTGGCGAAGCGACAACGGTGGCAGTAACGACAGGATCTTGCGTATCGAACTAGCTAGATGTTGTTCTCGCCCAAGACCTTACTGGCACATGCCGACCGATTGCATTATAAGTGACTGGGTGCACATTTTAGACAAGTGAGTAACATTTATACCAGCCGTACTTATTGGTGATTAACCTTTATTTCATTAAATTCAAAGGAATCAGACTTCCTTTTGTTACTGGCTGAGATTACACTAAAAACTGAAACAAAACAGTCCCGTGCAGCCGCTATTTTTTTTAAACAGCAATTTATTTTACTCTGATAGTAGGAGGAAAATTACATGATACATAAAAAAAAAATTAAGTTGGCCCTGTTATCTAAGTCAGAAACACTCAGGCGGAAAAGGTATAGATAATTACAAACAACGGTAGTTAAATAATTTTAGTCATTAAGTAATGACAACTGCCCCCCCCTCCCCGAAATTATGATATTATTTAGCAAGACCTCTACCGTTTCCAAACGCATAAACGTTTTAAAGATACCCAACTTCTGTCTTACATAATATTACTTTCTCAAACGATTATTTAGCTTTTTCAGAACAATCTCACAGCGCCGATTTGATAACTTATTATCCCTCTATATTGGGGATGCAAAACCCATAAGTTACAAATAGTACTTTATTAGTTACTCTTTCGCTGCTAATTTAGTAACACTACTAAAAAAAATCCCATAATTCAAATGTAACATATCTGAAACATACTTTTAGTTCTTTCGCAGATGCAGTTAGTCAAATTAAGTAATCATGGAGTAATTTTCCTTGTGCATGAAATCGTATCTAAAAACACAATTACTCTCGGCATCGTGCATGTTTGCGCAGTGCATTGTTCCAAAGTACATTAGTCTCTTTAGACAAATTAGGCCGCATGTGTTATAAGTAGAGATTTAAATGGCCTTTTCTCTTTGCTACAAAATACAAAGAAACGTGATTGATTCATCTTGTGATGTCATAATGGATGCTACGGGATTTTATTGTAATAGTTTTCTATTGGGAGGGAGTTGATTCATCTTATGACGTCACATGACCCACGACAAGTAACCAAATTGGGATTAAATGTCAGATTTTTTCAAAATCTGCAAGATTGATACATTTTTGCAAGAGCCCATAACCAAGAGCGAGAATCTCCCATACTACCTCTATGTTACGGCATTTTCACAAGTTAGGTTATTTTTAGAACGGTTTCCCGCTATTATTGGGTTGTAATCATTCCTAAGGGAATAAAATCACAAAAGCGTAGCAGACGTGTTGTTGGTATAACAAGAAGCTAATGAGGCATCTTTTGTTCCGCCACGGGTGTAACCCACTAATTGGCGGCAAAAATAATCTAAAAATAGCTCAACTTGTGAAATCGCCGTAGCATCTATAAGAGATATGGACGCTCTTGGTTATGGGCTCTTGATTTTTGTGAGAAAGGAACACAATTGTTTTGTTTTTTATGACATTGTATTTGCACTTTAAGTCACTTAAACTGCCTGTGAAAAATTCGACCCCGTTTATTTTGTGCAATAGAGGTTTTGCACCACCACGTGATGGCAGCCATGTTGGTGGCCAGAACAATGAGATTTGTTCAATCATGTGAAAAATTAAATCTCAAAGGAATAACATTCTATTGTTCTGGCCACCAACATGGCTGCCATCACGTGGTGGTGCAAAACCTCTATAGTCTAGTTTAGTATTCGAAATTACCGCTGAATGCAATGACTACAGTCGCATGTACGCACGGTTAGCCTCATTCTGAAGTTAAACTTTCTTAAATACCAGCGAGAAATGTGAAACAATACAGTGTTGTGAATAGCCAATTTCATATGATAAAACAAGAGCCTGAGTGGCCTTATCTCGGGCCACCTAGAAATAGGTTAATTCATAGTAATACATGATTGTACTATATGGTAATTTATATATTTAAACGCACTTGTATGAGATCAATAGTGTTATTAGTTTTACTGAATTAAACCGGGGTTTCATGAGGGTTGTCGCTAAAGGGACTGGTCAGAAATTAGCAGGGCAAGGGGTTGAGATGGAGGGTCATATTTTTTTTTTTTGAATCTCCAAAAATGGAGTCTTAAAATTATGGGCAACTGAAAAAGATATGGTTATATATATATATTAGATTTTGATTTTATTCTCGAACCCCCCCCCCCCCCCCCCCCCCCCCGCTAATTTCTGACTAGTCCCTAATGTACACCACTTGGAAAATAACTATTTAAAAGAGTAACACTGACTAGTATACACAGTAAAATGAGTAGCACGGAACCTCGACACCTGTATTCTGATTGCACCCATAATACTATACTACTATGTTTTTTGTACTACCCTTTCTAAAGGTTAGGGTGTTTTCTATTGTTGGGTAGGCCAATACTATCGCTGGTTTCGAAAAGCTTCCTTCCGCCGAGAAACCTCTGCCGCCGAAACGATTACAGCGCCACGGTATCTCTATTTACATTGACCGAGAAAAATGAGACTGTAAACATTGTAGGTTGATTGTATACATTTCAGATTGTCCATTTCCTCAGTATTAACGACAAGTGAAGAAAACAAAAATCTGAGCTTTCAAGGTCTTCTGTGCAGTTCAGCAAAATAACAAGGGCCTGGATTTGAAGCCCGTTCGTATCAATCGTCGCTTCGCTCCACGGTGGAAGAGCTTCGTGCCTAACTTATGTCGAGGGAGAACCTCTGGTACCCAGGGTAAAGCTATATATACTGCTAGATTTTCGTTCCCGAATTTATATAAACATATGCATATAGTTAAAGTACCCCAGTCAAATCGAGAAATAAGAAATCGGGTCATTTCTACTATACTTTCCCAGAGGTTAATAACAATAGATAACAACACAACCCGACAGTCGATTGGTATAAAAGTTCATATTCAGTTTAGCTACTTACAGTTATATGAGAAATTCGCGCGAAACTCTCGGCTTTAGTAAAAACACTTGAAGAAACCTTTGGCTTACTCAAAATAATAGCAAGAATAAAGGTTTTGCTAAGTCAAATCTTCTCGTATAGCCATCTTGAAAAACAAGTACTGTTGTTCACGTGACCAGCACAGTGCAATCTGATTGATACGGTGGCGAAAAGAACTTCAAAGAAGAGCTGAATTCCAACTGGAGTCCAAGTTCTTAGTCAGGACTCTATACAGGTTAGTTTTTTTTTCTAGTGAACGTTTTCCTTCACCTACGTCACTTATCCCGGGTTTTTGTAACAGGTCTAATGGCGGCGCTTTGTCATCATTGAGTATACAATCGCTCCTAAAAAAAATCTAGGATTAAAACAAATAAGTATTCCGCAGAAGTATTAAAAAATAAGAATTGTGGTTGAGGGCAATTTAAATACCGAGAACTGATTTCTCGTCATAACTGACACGTTCCATTTAAGAACTGTCCAATCAGACCGGTCAGTTCGCGTAAATGGAAAGCGCCCCAATATTCCAGGTATTAAAGTTCGTAAAGACCTCGATGTAAAAGCCTTGAATATCTAATGAGCAGTATATTGAAATTCACTGGGATCTTGTGAAATAAAAGGCTATCAAATAATTAAATAACTGTCTAAATGTTTGTCATATCAGCAATAACCGTTGGGTCGAATGTCCTCAAGGGTTCTTCCTCAGAGGTCTCTATCGCAGTAATGACAGCTGGGTGCATAACATCGAGTATGGCAAGTGTTGTAAGCCAGCTAACCATCCATACTTGTGGGGTCACTGCTACAAACACAACGTGTGGGCAAGCTTCGACAAGAAAGGGCTCAGCAGGTGTAGCAATAACTACTTCATGACAGGCATTTACCGTGGAGGCTGTGACAGGTTGTACTGCATTGAAGAATTCAAGTGCTGCAAAATGTACCCAAGTAAGTTTGTTCAATACCCGCAGTGTGGGAAGGTACATTTAATATGGAAAGGAAGGGGGGGGGGGGATGAAGATGTTAAAACTTGGAGCCCCGCCTGTTCACCTTGCCCCGCTAATGTGTTGAAACAATTAACTGACCCTCTCCTGGTGAAAAGCCACCAAAAGCACGTGACAATATCAGTTCCAATGAAGATGATGGGGAAATGTAGATTAAAATCTAATTATTGAATGAAAAATTGTTATCATTTATGGTCCTATTTTCAGCGCGTCCCTTGTAACAGTATTTTTTTCGAGCTCACCCTACTCTCCTCAATTTCTTCAAATGACCCCCAACCTTCCATATTAAATGTACCTACCATCATCCCTGTAAACATTGGTCTCTTGATACAGTCGTACAGTTATAATTCCGTTCAGAAAGGCGTGCGCGTGATTTGCTCCGGCCACGATTCCTTTCCTTATAACATGGAGGGCGAAATGTCTTTAATCTGATTGGTTAATCAAGTAGAAGTTCTTAACTCTGGGACAAATTTCTACCCTTCGATTGAGTGGTCGATAAGTTGCCTAGCCGTAGGTTTTGTAACAAGTCTTTCTCGGAAAATTATCCTCTATATTATAAACAAGTAATCGGATGAGTCCTCGTAAAATTAATGATAAAGTTCGCGACTCGTGCAATTTTGCTAACTTTGAAAACATGCGTGAAATTTATCATTGATTTTACTCTGCCCCATGAGATTACTATACATATGATTTTTCTAGGTCCCCCTGCACTGCAATCCCTATCTGATGTCAAGACGCGTGTTATGGATGTAACCATGTATAACTTTGCTTTGTTGGCTCACTCTCTGGGTTATGGCTGGTGTTCGAGTTGCAGAGCACAATACGTCGGGGAAGACTTTAGAAGAAATGGAGACAGCTGGGAAGCCGACAGAAAGGGACCGTGTCGCGGCTACAAGAATGACCACCGCCTTAAAATGCACTATGGCCACTTTAAATTTGGGATGAAGAATATCCGTTATGGCAACCCTGTTATCCAGAGTTTAAAACCTCAATCGTATCTAACAGGCAGAGTAAGTAACTCTGATTCAACACCAGTTAAACACACAATTTCGCGAGAGGTTCGTAGCGTTCGCACGGTGACTCACACCACCACTAGTTCTTGGAAAAAGGCGCATGAACTTGGAGTTGAAATCTTCTACACTCCTCCTGAAGCCACTGGTGGTGCTGGAGGTAAAGTATCGTATAAATTCAACTACGAATCCAGCCACACTACCACCGATTCTACCTCCAACCAGCAGTACAGCAGCATCAAGATTACGTCAAAGAAGACACTGGCTCCTCGCACTGCCGCCTCATACCGCATCATGTTGACGAAGACCAGAACCACTGTTCCTTACACCGCCACCATGATTGCACGCTTCTCAGCTGAAATGGACGGGTTCTTGAGGTGGGGAAGAGGTTACAATGGCAGTTCTACAAACTACCATTACCGGTAAGTTGATCAGTAGGCTCGCGACAGATGAACTTAGAGCTGGAATATTATCAGTATACAGTCGAGGTAAAGGAAAAGAGGCGAACGGGATTTCGTGATAAGTAGGCCGCCATGAAGCTGCGTTTTCAAAACAGATAAACGTTCCGCGGCACAGCTCCAATATTTCGCGCCTCCCAGCATGACTTGGCCTCGTTCATGTCCCATGTACTCCCAACATGTCGGAACATTTGACCATACAAAACCGAGCCTTTACTTTAATTCATGATCATTTATCGATTCAGAAGTAACATTGTAGCGTCTCTTGTTCAGTGCACCTAATTTACACTGATTTATTTGAACCTTAGATATCGTGGTAGCAAGAGAAGGCCAACTTTCAAGTACCGTTTCGGTGATGCCAACAAGCCATTCTACACTGCTCTCAAGGAACAAAGTGACCGTAATATGCGACCATGGATGTGGAACGACGTGAAAGCGAAGTATGGGTACGTCCAAAGCCTCGTAAATATCCTGTCAGACGAGCGTATGTACGAGTTCACCCTCACAGGTCAGTTCGAGGATGTGATTGGCCAGCATGCCGATATTCAATGGAAGACAGAGCCACTTAATAGTTGGAAACGCAGCGCATCTGAAAAGTTCCCGGATGTTCCTTCTGAAGATACTCCAAGAATGTTCCCCAAACCTCCAAAGGTCGTCATTGAGCCGATTAAACAAAATGCAACCATTCCTCATGTAAAGGACGAAGGGAATTAAGGATTCTACGAATTGTACCACTGAACCCTGATTAGTGTCTTTAGTAATGGAATAAAGAATGCATATATACAAATCAAGTGTCTTTGTGATTGTAAATTAATATCGAAAAACACGTGTGGCTGTTGCGTCTAAATTTTAAACGCAATGGATGAATGGACACTGATGGCGGTTATAGAAACTTATACATTCATGATTTTTCACGTTGCATGCGCGTCTTAGAATTCTTTCACGACGATCACAACCTAATCCGTTCCACGTTAAAAGTAATTGGCGCTTTTTTAACTGCTGTGGAACAGGACCTTTTAACCACCAAACCTAAACGTATTCATGACAACCTTACGCCCCGCGAACGACAAGCCTCAGACTCTTAAAAGACTCACTAACATAATAATTAAACCAGCCGATAAAGGCTCGGGTACCATAATTATGGACACATACGTTAATGAATGCGTAAGACCACTTACTGACGCTATTTTTTACGAAGAACAAGATAACTACATTACCGACCACATTAATAGACTGGTAAACACATACATACATTAAACGCATGCATCAAGATAATATCATTGATGACAACACTCGACGTTACCTCATACAAACAGATGGATGCTTTTACATATTGCCTAAAATCCACAAACCTGGTAACCCCGGACGACCCATTATATCCAGTCCTACTGTTGGTGGAGATACATTGAAGACTTTCATAATCTGGACCCACACGCTCGACCAACTGTATGCACGCCACCATTAATTTACTTCCCCTCATTCTTCTTCTAACATTCAATTTTTGAACGTTAATGTCTGCCTTCACAACCGAACGGTCACATCGCTACAGATCTCTATACTAAACCTACTGATAAACTTCAATATCTCTTAACCACGCCAAACGCGCCATACCTTTCAGTCTTGCTCTCAGACTTCGTCGTATCTGTTCTCCAGTCTAATGAAACTTTCATCTCGCGCACTAATGAACTTAAATCGTATCTCGATAAACTAGGATATAACCGTAATTTTCTTAACAAAGAAATAGATCGTGTCAATAACATAACTCGCACTAGAGCCTAAACAAACTAACAACCAATCTAACCTCTCGTTATAACCCTGCTTTACCCTCTTGTTCTCCTATTATGCAGAAACATTTTAACATTGTTGTCTTCTAATCGATGCAAAAATATATTTACATCTGTACCGCTAGTCTCTTGTCGACGTAACAATAACCTTCATGATAATTTAGTCCGCGCTGAACTAACAAACCTAATAACTATCCTCCGGGTTCTTTTCTTTGTGGCACTAATTGTTTAAGTTATAAATACATTGACAATGGTCTAAATAATTACACTTTCCACTCTACTGGCGATTAAGAACTGTAATTCCAAAAACCTCATACATGGTCCAATGTTTCAAAACATTTTCTAACTGATAATCATTTAACCATTGATATGCAGTTAATTCCACTAGGACTCGTTTTTTCTCAGCGAGACAGTACGCAAAGCGCGAGAAGCGTATCTTATCGATAGAGGAACTCTTGGACCTCTAGGTATGAATAAACGTGATGAAACTTCACAATCATCATCACGTCACTTTTTTATTATTTTTGTTTCATATGTCATTCTCTACCTTCCTTTCATTGGTTTATGTGTTTTATCATAAGATTGTGCAATTCATAATTCATGTATTATTTCGTAAAGATTACATTGTAAGTCCGGCCTCTTTCCCCGAAGAAGATCCGCTATCAAGTCAGATGAGAGCAATCGTTAGCCTGAATTTCAGCCGTCTCCTCTGGTTCGTTCCTCCCGAGAGGAGACGGCTGAAATTCAGGCTAAGCAATCGTGGGTATTGGTGCGTTTTATGGGGTCACGACGATTATAAATGTATATGTAGTTATGATATAAAATCATGTTTATTTAGTAGACCTTACCAATACGTAAAATTGTAATGTTTGCCACTTGATACCTCAAATCATTAATTTTATTTTTAATTAATTGGGGCACTACCTTGTAAAGGCTCGTAAGGGTTTATTTAGTCCTCCATCCAATTGTAAGAAAAAAATATATAAATAATATCAGAGTGTACAAAATGGTAAATCTCAGGTAACTCCAAACGCGGGCTTCCTGTGTACTGTATGTCCCATGATTCAACGCGCCTGAAGGCGGAAGTAAATTCAACCAATAGCCGAGAAAGGCGGGAAGTACATAATATAGTTGTTGCGTCGCGTCGCGTCGTAAAATTATCACTGCGTTCGTTGAGGAGGAAACATATTTACAAGCTGTAGATCTTCCGAAAATACCAGGGACGAACCTCTAGTTGTATTCCAGGTAAGGAGAAAAGTGTTTGTCACGTATTTGTGTTGTTTGATCGTTCTAGGTGTAAGAATAAATGGTGAACAAAGCAAAACACAACGAGTTGCATTTTGGCGCGTGGCGCGTGGTTTGTACAAAGGCTTCTCGTCTATTTTTTAAGCGTAGTTCACACGAGCAAGTTTTCCTTGACAAGTTTTATTTGATCGTGTATACGCCAGTTATTGAACAAGGCAACTTCTCATGGAAAACTTGTCAAGGAAAACTTGCTCGTGTGGACTACGCTTTATTCTTTTATATATGCTGTCGTAAAGTACCAATCTTTTCACGAGCACTGGAGTTTGTCTCCATGGGCTTTAGTAGAATCCTATAACGATGTTTCTTTAGCATTTTGTAGATGTTCAGGTCTGTACGATTTTTTGCTTCCGAGTTGTGAGTGTACACGTTTCAGATGAGTCGTGAAAATCATCAAATTTGTGCAAAATTAAAGGTTTTTGCCTTAATCATAATATTCATATACACAACAAAATTACTCCTTAATTGCACTAGTGCAATTAATCCCAAATTGTACTGTACTCAAAATATATGAGTATATGATTAACAAGTAATGATACGTGGTTTTCTCATGCAATTTGGGATTAATTTTCACTTGTGTTTTTCAAAGAGCTCAAATTGCACTTGCCCTGCAGGCTCTTGCAATTTTGATATGCTTTGAAAAACCCACTCGTGCAAATTAATCCCAAATTGCACTCAAAAACTGTATGATTACCTACACTAATAAACGTTTAGAAGTTCGACTTAATGTAGCCTCCTTTGGGGAGGGAAGGGACCAACACTAAGGGCAGATGCAAAGGAGGCTACTTAGTGAAACCGAATGAAATGGATGAAGGGTTTGCTTTACTACCATTTGCAAGCTACCGTTAAGCGTGAACCTTTTTCCGCGTTCGTTTGTTTGAAACTAGACGTCTGGCGTCCCAAACCTTTGCAATTCGTCGGCAAACTAATTAGTTTCAACCTTGATGTTTAAAACCTTTGATATGTCTTCTACCGTCGTGCAACTCAGATTATGCCAAGAGACAGTTGTTGTCTTGCATCTCTCATAATTCTGAGCGTCCAAAACTTTAACTTGAACCGACATTTATATGATTTAGCGCGTAGCGCGAAGGAAAATCTAGCTGAAAAGTTTCCAAACCTGAATCCCACTCGCTGAAACATGAAGGCGGAACATGTCAAAGGTTGTCATTATCGCGGTTAAATTGCAAAGGTTTGTGCCGCCAGACGTCTAGGTTTTAAACTTAAACGAACGCGGAAAAAGGTTCACGCTTAACGGTAGCTTGCAAATGGTAGTATTTATAGCCTGCAATGCAGGCGTTTCTAGTGGTTTCCCCGCTTTCGTGGACGTTTTCCGCTCGCAAACGAATTTCAGACGAGAAATATTATTGTGGTTTCCCAACAGGCTACTACATTTAAGGCTGCAAAGTTTTGGTGGCCATCTTGGTTCCATGCACCATACATAAACATTTACAGTAACAACTTCTATTTGTTATGAGAAAAAAAATGCTCTTCTGCTTTAAAATTTGGCCCAGAGATTAAGGCCCCGTCCACACTAATCCGTTTTCGTTTGAAAACGCATACTTTTTTATCCGTTTATACCGATCGTCCACACAAAAACGATCGAAAACGGAGATGTTTATCTATGTAAACGGAGGTTTTCGAAAACGCTTACCATAGTGGAGACTTTTGAAAACGCAGGTCTATCGTTTTAGTGTGGACGGCAAAAACGGAGCTTTTCAAAAACGCTTACGTCACAACTCATTATGCAAGACCCAGTTTCCCGCGTCAGCGCGTAAACAAACCACTTCAATATGGCGGACGAGCTTGTGTTTATGGTGTTTAGCCTTCTTTGTGGCTTCATTGCTTGCCTGGAGTTAAAGGTGGCACTGATTAATCTACAAGCAGTAGCTTTACGTTTTCGGCCGATTTATTTTACTTTAAACTCATTTATTACCTTAAGTAAAAGTTCCATTTCATTCATCTGTCCAGATGAAGTGATCTGTTTCCTTTTCTGACGTCTTTTTCTTTGAAGATTTTGCCATTTTTACTGTAAACTTCGAGCGAACGCGTCTTGTTTACAATGTTTTCGCGCTTCAAAAAGAGTGGGAATAACCGATAGTATCGCTGGCGCTATTGGAGCATGCGTATCGAACAGAAAAAAAACGTCAGAGCAGAACCTGGTGACGAAAACGCATCTTGGATCATCGTTTTTCAGCCCCTAGTGTGGACGGTCGAAAACGATGCGAAAACGCTAGTGTGGACGCAGAGATTTGTATCCGTTTTCGGGGAACCAAAAACGGAGGTTTTTAAAAACGCATTAGTGTGGACAGGGCCTAAGTTTTGATCTCTCTTCAAGCTAAAATTTATTTTATTTTTTTTCATTTGGAAATAAAAACATTTTAAAATATATTTTGGTGACATGTTGCAACCCAAGAATGGCTGGAAAAGAATTGTGGATGGATTTGTATTTGATTGCAAACTCTGCGGCACAAGAAAGTTTGGTTGTATTGTACTCATACTCAGATAACCAGGGGCAGTTATGGCATTTCATCTGCTTCTCTTGTTAAAACTTGTATGATATCCCCCTAAGATGAATGAATTAAAACTTAGATACCCCCCTATAAAATTCACGGCTAATTCATTGATTCTGCGTGACCAGGCAGGCAAGGAATTTACATACATGTAGGTACAGTGTATTACAAAAAAAGTTTGACTTTTTCCATTGACTGTATTCCAGAATAAGAATAGATTTAATCACTTTTTGAGTAGATTTAGAATATATTTATAAAATCTAAGCTAAATCCAATATCAACATACGAAAAAGCTAGCAAAACCTCTTAGAAACCTAGGGCTGTAATTTAAGCTACCAGCAATTATAGCCAGCAACTATATGATGATGGTCACAGGCTAACTGGTACTTAAATAATACTTCAAAAACCATGAATAATTAATGAGCATTTTGTCCAATCAGATGAAGCAAATCAGTCACATGCATGCTCCTTTATACCTGATAAAATCTCATCATTCTAAAAGGCCCGCGGAGGGATTTGAATTCTGTCCCAGGGGGAAATGGGGTTAATGATTGAGACAATGGAATTTCTATTGATGTTTCAGCTTTCTCATTGAATTGCTAATTAGGATGAATGTTTTATATAAAGAATACCAATGAACATGACATTTTATATAAAGTTTCATCCTAATTAAGAATTCACTGATAAAGACCCAAAGATAGCAAAAAGTACACGGAACATAAGGTACCTAGATAATAAATTTTGCACTAAATTTACTAATATCAGCAGACTACCAAGATACAAAGATAATATTTTTAAAATGAAGTTATCCAACTACCATTACTTGTTTACCGAGCCACTGTTTAGTTCCAATTATTAAACCAAACTCAAAGCCGTAAAATAATAAAAACGTGCATGAAACTTACATATTTTGTGCCGGAGTCAAAAATTTAGAGTCTGCCGTCATGTCAGTCATCGCTTTCCAAGTCTTGAACTTTATCGAGGTAAACCACGACACCAAATCCTTCAAGTGCAGGTTCTTCTTGCATTGCAAAACGCCGCTTCAAACAACATAGTATGGTAATTTCTTCATGTCATTCCCTTGAGATGTTGGCATTGTGAATACAAAGGTTCAATGGTTCATTAAGTAATCATTCCCTTGAGATGTGCGTCTTTCTTTCATTGCATTCTTAAAGCGTTTTTGAAGCCGTTTAAAACACTCACAGCACATGTTTTATCAAGTCTAAAAATTCTTGGGCTTCGCCTGCTGTTCGTGTTTTAAGCAGTACTTAAGAGTTGTAGTAATAATAATAATAATAAATCTTTTGAGAGGGGGCCTCCATCACTTATGCAAAAGTGGTTTTCAGGAGGGTCCTCTATAACATAAAATTAAAAGTTAAAAAGACAAAATGGACATAGAATAATAGATTAAAATATTAATAAGAAAGAACGATCATAAAAAGATAAAACTAGCATAAATACTGATTAATTAAAAACTTATTTATATTTCTTTTAAAAATCAACTTAGGCATGGGCTTTTTAAATTCATTTGGCAGGGAAGCCCAATCGTTTGTTGCCCTAAAGTATGTAGCATGCCTTCCCCATTCTGTCCTCGGCTTGGGGAGTCTCGGCAGATATCCGTTCCTAGTATTATGACCATGCGACTGACTTAAAGTAGTTTTGAAAATATTAAAGTGTTCTGGAATATCCCCTTTGATTGCATTCTGAACAGCAACACATCGATGTCCAAAACGCCTTCTGACCAATGGGATCCATTTAAGCGATGCCAGGGCCTCAGCTGACGACAGCTTGCCTCCTTCAATCTTTTTAGCAAACCGATTTTGGAATGCCTGTAGCTGTTCCATTTCTGATTTCACACCAGGCTGGTCTCCCCAGACAGCGTCCACATAATCTAAGTGGGGAGCACAAGGCCATTAAAATACGCCATGCGAGTTCTCTTATCGAGCATGTGTGAAATACGGTTAAATACTGATAACCGATGGCCTAGTTTCTGTAATAAGTTACTAATGTGTTTCTTCCAGTTCCACTTTTCATCCAATGTTACTCCAAGGTATTTAAAATTATGAACACGATTTATTTGCCCACCATCCGAAGAGAACTCAAAATCCTCAAAAGTTGACAACATTGTTTTGCTACCTGCCAGCATTATCTTGGTCTTCTTATCATTGAGGGTCAATCTATTGTCCGTATACCAGTCCGAGATTAGGCTGTAATCACGTCCAAAAGCCTCTTGAAGTTCAAAGAGTGTTGACGTAGCGAAAATCAAAACGGCATCATCTGCGTACAAAACCATTCAACTCTTCTCCACAACTGTTGGTGGACTATTAATGTAAACATTAAATAGCAGTGGACCTAGAATACTCCCCTGAGGTACACCAAGGGCAATTGGGTGGGTCTCCGACATCCCCATTTATCCACACGCAGAAAAAGACTGGCTAACAGACCTTAATCGGATCAGAAAATATAATTTAATCTTGGATTTGGAAACATGTGCAAAAAATATTTATAAGGAGCATTAGGCAGTACAGTTAATATTAAGTCAAGGGTATAGACTTCATGTTATGTCCACACCACGATTCATTGCAAACCTAACCCCCAAATAAAAAAAACATAACCATTTTCAAGCCCAAATCATTTTAGAACGACTCTAAATACACCTCAACTATAAGCATGGAGAATGTTGTACTTTTGAAGTGGCCTAGTTTAACTCTGGGAATCGTGGTGTGCCATAACATGAAGTCTTACCCAAGTCATTCAAGCATTATGTTACCCAAGTGTCAGGTCCTCCTTACTGACCCTCCCTCGCTCCCTCCTTCCCTCCCTCCAACAAAGTGTAATTATAATAGTACAGTGAACTCCCTCTAAGGCAGACACCCTTGGGACCAGCTCTTATAATACTGTCCGCCCTAGAGAGGTGTCCACCTTATAGAGACACTTCACGACTAAACAAGAAGAGTAAGTGAAATTGAATGATTACAGCCTCGACAGAGTCTCATTACATGCTGAACAGTGGCTCAATGTACATGTTCTACTGCATAGTCCCTGTTATATCTGTGACCAGGTCGAAAAACAAGTATTTTGAGTAATTTTCTGGTAACATTTTTTAGAACAATTTTGGCTATGGTATTTCCTTAGCATAGTTTTAGCTTTCATGAGTTTTGTTTTAGCTGTAATGCAACACTTGGTCAGTATGTATGTTTAAGGATCATTTGATCTTATTGTGACCTGAAGTCGAAAAACAAGTATTTTGAGTAATTTTCTGGTAACGTTTTTTTTTATTACTCAAAAAACTCATTTTTTGAACTGGTCTCATATCTTTCTCTGATATGTCTGTATACAGTTATACTCAGATGCCATTAATAAACATGCAGTGCTCATTTTGAGAAAAGAATCTGTAATGCTGGTCTGTGTTTGCTGTGATAGCCTCGCATCTGGGAGGTGCTGGGAGACTTTTAGGCTAACAACCAGACTTTCATCTTTGAGTTGCGAAGAAGCAAATCTCTGCAAGCCATCATGAGCAATGAGAATAGCTTCAGCTATTGATTTAGTGGTGGAAGCCATTGGTTCGATGTCTTCTGCCATGGTTACAGTTACTTTTGCTACTGGCTCTTCCGCTTCTAAACTGTCGATGTCAGTGGAAAGAGTGAGTGCATTTTCTCAAAGCACTTGCTGCCAGTTACTCTGTCTGATATCTACTGAATGCATAGAAGACGGTAGTCCTCCTGTTCTGTACGGCAATCAATAAACTAAGCTTGTTGTAATGTGATCATGTTTTTTTCTAAAAATAGTGCTGCTGTGGTACATGTAAAATGCAATAATCTAGAGTATGTTGCATTTCTAGTCTGCATTGAGGGAATTTTCAACCGAATTTCCAATGAAAAAGTGTCCGCTGTCCGCCTTAGAGAGGTGTCCGCCTTAGAGAGGTGTCCGCCTTAGAGAGGTGTCCGCCTTAGAGTGAGTTTTAGTACAGAAAAGAAGAAATTCGGCCTGAGGATCAGGCAGAAGTGTCTGCCTTAGAGAGGTGTCTGCTTTGAGAGAGTTCACTGTATTATCAGTTGAAACCAACTACATGCAGTATTCTATTTAAACACTATAATCTTGCAATAATTATCTGAGCGAGTAGCAAAAATGCTGATTTTCAAAAGTGATACGTACAGTGACAACCAATAATTACTCAAAAAATAGGATTTAACTATTATACTACTCATTAATTCTGAGTTTCTATGGCTGGACTAATTGTTAAAGAGAGGGGAGGGGGGTGAGAGAAGTGTAAAATTATAATACAGATGTAGTTGAGGGAGGGAGGTTGGGAATGGAATGTTTCCTCCCTTGTGGAAATTAGGGAGGGGTAGTTGGTGTTGCAGACTTATTGAGTAAATGACAGCTACTTTGCTATAAATGTATGGCTTATTTTGTATTAGATTACCATTAATTAGAATAGATCATTCTCATCTCCTAAAAAATACTTGAATTCTTTCTAAAACTGTTGGTGAGCAATTATATTAAAGTCATGATTCATGGACTCTAATAGATCTCAGGTATTCTTTTGATCTCTCATTAACATAACTTTTTATATGGCAAAATTCAGCTCCTGTAGATGGACAATATGGCTAATCAAACTGGCAATTCTGGTATTGGTACATCACTTAATGAAGATAAAAATGATGTATTTAGTCCTCCAGAAGACCCCAGGTAAGTTTATTAATAAATCAAAATAATTAACTTTTTTGTTCTTATATTTTTGTGTTTTAGAAAAGTTTAAATTCCGTTTAGCAATTGCGGTAATGCAGAATATACAATCTGAACTGTAAAATGTTGTACTCATTAAAGAAGTAAAATGACATGCAAGTTTGGTATTTAATAATCATGTTATTGTACCTGATGTACTAAACTTGATAATCAGTTGCATTGAGTCCAGTCATTTATGTAATTATGACAATCCCTAAAAATATTTCATATATAATTATATATATATATATTTGTTACAACTACAGCATTTTGTGAGTGGACGTAATTGACACAATTAATTGAATCTTTTATTTTTTTCAGCAGTGCATGTGATAAAGAAAATAGACCTTTTGAGAAACGTCTACCTGCTAAATGGTAAGAATTAGACAGTGAAAATATATACATGTACGGCATTGTATATTTCAATCTGTAACAGTATAATTTTATCTAGCTATACTGCGAGTATGCATGTACATACTAATTAAGGGGCCAAGGGAAAATATTGCAGTGCAAGGGTGGCCAAGTGGTGTGAGCACTCAGCATATCGCCTCTCACCTCTCTGGCCCAAGGTTCAATTCTCAAACCCAGTGTCGTACAGTACATGTATGTATGTATGTGAGTTGAGTTTGTGGTATCTTAATTATCCTTGCTTTGAGGATTTTTCTCTGGTTTTCCTTCCTCAAAAACTAACCTAAATTCCAATTTGATTCTGGAGTTCATTGGAGTACTTATTAAATAATCATAAGCCTCTGGCTGACTCGGTAACGGCTCCCTGTATCTTCGATGCAAAATAAACCATTATTTTGGCTTTTTCCCCCTTTATTAAATATGCATGGTTAAAATATTCAGTGCAAACTGGTGCCATAAAGAATCAATCAATTAATCAATCAATCAAACTTGATTTAAAGAGGGTGACACTAAATAGTACAAAGTACTATAATAAACTTGTGGCCCTCAACATATAAATACAGACGATACGATTAAAATACAAGATCAATAAACTAAAATGTCATTCACTAATTAATACACTAGTTTATTAATACATGATCAGGAAGGTGTAATAGCAGAGCTCCTATGCGAGCCTGCATGAGTGGTCAGCACCTGCAGATATGCATATAGGATGAGAGTAAAAAATGGCTGACTTAATTCAAGTTTCCCTCATGCCCAAACCCCGACACGTGCAGTGCTGTACTGAGTGACGTGTCTGAAAAACTTCTGCATGTGCACGTGCACTGTCGAAACCAGGTGGCCCTATATATGTATGTGCTTGCATGTGCAAACAAGCACCACCAATTCATACTTATTCATTTTTTGTTATAACATATATATGTGTTAACTAAACTAGTGTGTAATACATCGATATGCTTGAACATTATGTATACAGCGAATGGATACTATATTAGTAGATTATTAGGTATTGTTAAAGGAAGATTGTAGAGAGATGGTGATTGTTATCAATGATAATAGTGTTATTTGCAATGGCACTATTTTCAATGCTGAAATCTGAAGTACAGTACCGATTAGAACTAGAATCGAACTGCGAAGCATGTATTTCTGAGTAACAGACCCCTTCTTTGGGGATTAGGAAGTCTGTTAGGACCTAAATCCCAGAGGTGCTCTGAGATGGTCACATGTTTCTGCCTCTGGCCTGGATCAAAACCTTGGCCAGTAACTAGTGATATTTATTCCTTTCTTTTTTTTTCATTTCCCATATCTTCTTTTTTCTTCTAAACCTTTTGCAGGGATTCTCCTTGATTCTACCAGGTTATTTTGGTGTTTTTATTTGTGAGGTTATTACCTCAGTTCAGATAATTGGGAGCTCTGTTTTTGGCTTGCCTAATAAGGCCAGTAACAGACATTTATATTTTAACTGTTATGTAATTTACCAAGTGTGTGGTTACAAATAAAAGTTGTAGTTGTAGCTGGTACAAATATATTTGAACCAGTTATATTTTTTTTGAACCAGTACAAACTGGTTGATTTTTTCTAAAAAGGGATTATATTTTTTTTGGGATTCATAATATTTTTTAGGGGGGGGGGGGGGAATCCACCCACCCCTCCCCTACAAAATATTTTTTGTCAACCCACCTCTCCCTCTACTTTCTACCCTCCCTTCCCCAGTCCCATCACCCCTTTTTCCCTTGTTCCCCCTGACACACAGAAGGGTAAACAAAACAAAATCCGAAAATCCAAAAACATAGACACATTGCTGATGTCATTTAACCATTTATAATAGGTTTCTTGGTATTTCTAATTCATTACTTTTGAAATCCTCAAATTACATATTTTTGAATTCCCCACTTGCTGGGAACAAACTAATAGAAAACCCGGTTTCGATTGGTTAAGAGGAAGAACAGTGTTTGAATGTTGGTAATTTGGCAATAAATAAGCAACATAAAACTTACATCATTATTTATTCAATTAACTTTAAGTATTTCAGATGAAATACTAAAAAATTGACAGAATAAGAAAAAGTCAAGGAGATTTTTGGAATCTCGTAAATGACTTAATTTTTCAACTCACATATTGTTGTTATCCAAAAACAAGTGAACTTTACCTTTGCTTATACCCATTCTGTTCGCTACCTTTATCCAAACTTGAGATTTCTTGTTTCTGTCTTTAAAATCTTGGCATTCTTTGTCATACAATACTGGATAGTCACTAATCTCAGAAAACCTCTCTTCCTCCATCTTGTTTTTGCACCATAACGCGCGAGAGGGACCCAGAACGAGTGTTTTGATTGGCCAAACGTAATTAGCTGTCAAAGACTCCCTTGCGCTTGTGCTATGAACATAGGGCCCGTAAGGGCAACTCGTGGATGGTCAGTGAGCTATTTTGGGATATACTAAAAATCACGTGACCGATGACGTCATCGTTACGTCATCACCACTAAGTGGATCGTGGGTAAACAATAGGATATCTGTCCAAGTTTGAACTGTGGCATTAGAAATGAGGAAGATATAGGCATGTACTTTAAAAAAAAAATCACATGACCGATGACGTCCTCGTTACGTCATCAGCACTAAGTGATTGATAGGGACCCACTAACATGCCTCTCCAGTTTTGGAGTGTCTGGCATTAGGAAGGCACCGTCAATACATCTTCTCCATCATGACCAAATCTTTCGATTCTTGGTCGCGTACCATAAACATCCGTCAATATATCTTCGAAAAATCAAACGTCAAACGGAAAGGCAACGGCGAGTCGTCGATCCACACCAAAGAACGATGAATAAATTATCTCGCCCGATGTCCACACCATAAAACGATGAATAAATAACCTCGAACCCCCTAACCCCAATAACTGGTTCTGCGTTTGTGCGCATCCACGAGTTAAAAAAGGATTTTTTTTTGACATTATGCTTGCGCTTGCATCGAGCCAGTTTTCACTGTGCATAAGGCATCTTATGCTTGCGCTTATGCTTGCGTCACTCGTGATAACCAGAATTTAATAACTCTGGATGACTCGGGATATAGTTATCTTAGAGACTTCAAAGCTGCACTTTCAGTAATATATAACGGAGCAGTATAATGTAAGTAACAATATCTTAAAAAATATTCTTTGCTCTACGGGTAGCCAATGTAGTTCTCGTAAAATAGGAGTAAGATGATGAAATTTACGCGAGCAAGTGAGAAGACGAGCTGCTGAATTCTGCACGTACTGAAGCCTCTGTATCAAGTATTTAGGCAGACCATATAATAAAGAATTACAGTAATCTAATTTAGAGGTGATAAAAGCGTGAATAAGTATTTGGCTGGTTTCAAAGGATAAAAACTTTCTTACACGTGCAATGTTCCTAATATGGTAAAATGCTGATTTACAAACAGCAGCCACTTGATATTCCATCGAAAGAGTGTGGTCGAACACGACTCCAATGTTCTTTGCTGACATAGACGGTTCGATGATCTCGGCACCAACACGGATACTTTCGAGAGGGGGTTGTGGACGATGACCTTTGCCATTAACAATGTGGGTCGGAGATGCTGTGATCGAACGATAAAGCAGGAGGCATGCGCATTAAACGTTATAGATGTATTTAACACTGTTTACATCACATAAAATCATCACCGAATAATTACCACTACGGGAATGTGGAATGAGCAACGCGTGAGACTTCGAGGCGCTATCAGTTTTTTTTAACTACTTTCTAATCCTATGATTCTTGTAAAGGAACGGAACTGTAAAAATACACGAACAACGTAACACATTCGATCTGCGCTGTCTGAACAGATCTAATAGCATAAGCGAAGTACAATCTCAAGTTAAGTGTATGCAAACACGTTTAGATAATGGGGTCAGCTGTATGAGACAACTCGAGATAACTTGTCCGTCTTATCGGCTGATAACTAATCAAAGTGAATGACAAGACAGGGCGTTTGTTATTTGATCAATTAATTGTGTTTTCCTAAGTCTAGAACGAGTCAAAACATGTCTGGAAACGAGGTCACATTTTTACAAGCAGTCTCTTGCGTTCTATATGCAAAATTGCTGGTTAATTAAAAAAAACTAAGGCTGATTGCCGGGCATTTCTAGCAAACTCGTAAGGTTGTTTTCTCAACTGACATTTGGTATGTTTTGGAAGTGCTCATTGGCGGATCTCACCGGCGTTGTGGCAGCATGCTGGACAGAGTGCCTTCTGGCTTCCCCTGCGGGTTTATCGGGAGATCAAATCGTATTGGAGTTGGATAAGTGTATAATTTTGGCCGTTGCTTGGTGGCAGAGAGGTTTATTGTTTTAGCTCAGTGTTGTATTCCTTTTCTAATTCTTAATAAACTTCTCTCCTGTGCCAAACAACGAAGTGTGTGTTTACGTGTGTATTCGATCAGTTGGGGAATTGTAAACAGAACTAGAAAATCGTTTTGGAAAACCGACTTGGAAACAGAGACTGGATATCGTATAAAGGAAAACAGTCTAAAGAATATTGAAAGTCGCTAGTCACTTCACAGACTTCCGGACTGCTGAACTTTCTAGCGTTAAACGCGCTACACTATGTCTTAGTTTTCGAAACTTTTGAACCAGAAATATTGATTGAAATTATCTAATTTTTATACGGCAGCAAACAGAGTGCTGACTATGCGAAAGAAAAGAATAATTGAAAACATTTGGTCAAATGTTCTGTTCTAGATGTACAACATTAATGATCTAATATCGGTCAATCTCGTCCAAACACTGTACGAAAAGCAAGTTAAAAATACTTTCTGATGCCCAAAAAACCTCAGCATCACAAAGAGCATAGACTTCTGACCAATTGACATACATATGAAACTGTAAAAGTACGTTTTCAGTCCATGACAGCCGATAGCTCGAACTACTAGAAACCAGCTAGTAATTTTAATTTACCGGACATTCGTGACAACGTAACTGAATATGGCTCTAGTGTGAAGCGTGCTATGTACAAAGTAGAGGCTAGAAATACTGTACGAAAACTCCCGTTAAAAAAACCCTACAGCCCAAAGAACCACAGAAGCTTTACGAGGATAGCCTTCTGACCAATCGACATACATATAAAGCTGTAAAACAAATTATTCAGTCCATGACAATCGATAGTTCGAACTACTTCAAAGTCGCTAGTCACTTCACGGACTTCCACACTATGTATTAGTTTTCGAAACGTTTGGACCAGAAATATTGATTGTAACTGTCTAATTTTTATGCAGCGGTAAACAGGGATGCTAACTATGCAAAAGAAAAAAAAGTTATGTTCTTAGATATGCAACATAAATGATGTTGACAATTTTGCGTAAAATCTAATATCGGCCAATCTCCTCCAAACATTGTACGAAAAGTAAGTTAAATATACTTTCTGATGGCCAAAAAACCTCAGCATCACAAAGAGCATAGACTCCTGACCAATTGATAGCTCGAAGTACTAGAAACCTCTGCCAATTGAAGTTGGCACTCAACATCCAACTGATCAACATCGCAATATAGTCGCAGACTGGAACGAGACATGTCTAAAAGGTCAAGACATGCGGACGGCCACCGAAAGTGAGCCATGTACGTTACAGCAATTTATTGCGCTCCCCTAGATAACACAGATAGCCCGAAAATACATAGAGTATATATAGTACCGTACCGCATTGATAACAATAGGACAACACAGGTAACCCGAAAATACAAAGACGGCACACACTGATACCACAGGTAACCCGAAACAACTAAGCCGAAAACACAATTTTCATTATGTTATTATTATTATGTTTTGTATTAATTAAATGAAGCGCTAGTGTACTCATGTTCACTCCTGGTCTGACTCGTGTGGAGTTATATTTATTTCAGATCCTACTAGTATTTGGATCCTAGTATTTTTGGGCTACCGGTGTTATCCTAGGTACCCTAGCTTACGTGGAGTTGCTCGTCACCTTTATTCGTATTCTACTTGCGTGCATTCGTGTTCTTCTTGTGTTCACAACGTCTAAACAAAGATGTATTCTAAAGATATAAGTTTTCCTATTATATTTGTCTGTATTGCGCGTCTTAGTTTTCAAGTTCGATTCTCCGCTGATCAATTTAGATTGTGTGGCGGCTCAATTCAAATCAAATTTCTCCATATCGACCTCCAACACAAACAAAACACAATGGTTCGCAATTAGGAGCCGTTAGACCAGCATCTGAAAAAAATAGACTTGAGCCGTCTGAGCGGACGCTGTGAGAAAGGTTTCAGATTTTCTCTTCAGCACAATTTATTTATTTAGAATACATCTTTGCATAGACACTGAGTTGATTTTAGGCTTTAGTTCCCCTTTAAAGGTGCGTGCAGCTTCTTGTTACTCTCTGGCGCTGCTTCGTGATTCGACTGTGCTTGCATACTTTCTCATCTGATAGTCCAATCCAATTTGTCTTGAGTGATTGTGCATGTGTACTATAAACAGTGATCTGGCTGTGTGCATACTGATAACGATGTGAACACCCCGAAAATACAAAGAGGGGGTACTTTACTGAAAACACAGGTAACCCAACACAACTGAGCCAAGCTTAGGATAATACAGGCCAAACCGAATATACAAAAAGCGGGTACACCACTGATAACACAGGTAACCCGAAACAAGTAAGACGAGAAAACAATTAAATGTTTTATTATTATTATTATTATTATAATGTTTTGATAATTATGAACCGCTGTGCACTCATGTGGAGTTTTAGATCAGATCATCATAGTATTTGGATCCTTAGTATTATTTAGCTTTCTGTGTTATACCAGGGTACCCTAACTTACTTGAAGTCGCTCGTCTTCACTCGTTTTTACTCGTGTTCTGTCATATGTGGGTTTTAGATCAGATCGACAGCTGTGCATGTGAACTTTTGCATCTGATTGTGCGTTCATAAAGTGCCAAACACGCAGGTAAATGGGTAAGCTAAGTACAGGTAACCCGAAACAACTAAGCTTGATAACATAATTTTTATTATTGATTTTTAAATATTTTTTTGTTAATTAATTTACGAATCGCTAGTGCACTCGTGTTCTGGCTCGTGTGGAGTTTTAGATCAGTTCGTCAGCATTTGCATCCTAGTATTTTTGGGCTATCTGTGTTATCCAAGAGTATTCTGGCTTACTTGACCTCGCTCGTGTTCACTCATGTTCTACTTGTGTTCATTCGTATTCACTCGTGTTCTAACTCGTGTTCTAACTCGTGTGGAGTTCTAGATCAGATCGACTGTCTGTGCGTGCGTTCGTATTAATGTGCCAAACACGCGCTGAGGTGTATGAGAGCATCCGCGTTGCAAAAGATACGCCGGAGTTCAAGCTGCGTGCAGCTTCTTGTTAATCTTTAAAGGGAACATTGTTTGCTCTCAAATGATTGTTATGCATGCCTAAGTCTGTTTCTGTGTTTGTCTCCAGTAAATTGTACACTAGATGTCATTTATGTACCGATTTTTCTATCGATAAAACTCATTTGAATTTCCTGCACGCTGCCATTTTGGATTTTATGACGTCACAGTGTTGCCCTTATTGTCGGGAAAAATAACTCTTGTTGTGAACCAATAGGGGCAACACTATGACGTCATGAGATCGAAGATGGCGGCGCGCAGGAAATTCAAAGGAGTTTTATGGACAGGAATATCGGTGCATAAATAACATCTAGTGCACACTCACCGCCCCGCCCCGAGCCAGACGTTCTTAGCAACCGAGATAAAAAACGATATCCCACAGAGATGCAACAGGATTCCTGTTGCAACTCCACGGGGTTTCTACTAGGCTGTAGTTTTCCAGTTTGGCCTCAAGTGTCATAATCCCTAAGTGTGAAAGTACATTCGACCCTGAATTAATGGTACATTCTATCATCACTCGGGCAGCCTGGTTTAATTATATCTATCATCATCGCGATCGAGCCGCCCGTGTCGTGTCCGAGCAGATATAAGTTTGAGGCGCAATAACAAGGCTCTCTACGGCAAATCTGAAACCCACACCTGCCGCAGTTGCTGTCGAAAACATCGATCTAAAAGTAGAAAAAACCTCCCAAAACCTCTCGTCTTAGTAGCCAAACACACACTTCGAAAGCTGTTTTTAGCTATATGGGTAATGCTAACGAGATTCAAAGCAAAACACTCGCCATAACCACGAGGACGAATAGTGGACTCTTGCACGATGTCCGCGAAAAGCGCTCCGATGAATCTGAAAGTGTCTATAAGCCGTGGCCAATTATTGATTATTTTAAAGTTAAAAGGTTAAAATAGTATTTTCAAAGGAAAAATATCCGATTCGAGTTTTTCATTCTATTTTTTTTACGCTGAAAGTCGTGGGTCCGATCACTTAGAAAACCGGCCTGGGAACTAGTCCCGTGACGATCTTGGTAAACCAGAAAGGATATAGAACACAGTCCTAGTTTTTCATCGCACATTTCAAAAATACTATAAAGTTGTGTTCCATATCCCAGAAGCGCTCAGGCATACGGTGATGCCAGGACTTCAACCTGGGTGAACCAGAAAGGATATAGAACACAGTCCTAGTTTTTCATCGCACATTTCAAAAATACTATAAAGTTGTGTTCCATATCCCAGAAGCGCTCAGGCATACGGTGATGCCAGGACTTCAACCTGGGTGAACCAGAAAGGATATAGAACACAGTCCTAGTTTTTCATCGCACATTTCAAAAATACTATAAAGTTGTGTTCCATATCCCAGAAGCGCTCAGGCATACGGTGATGCCAGGACTTCAACCTGGGTGAACCAGAAAGGATATAGAACACAGTCCTAGTTTTTCATCGCACATTTCGAAAATACTATAAAGTTGTGTTCCATATCCCAGAAGCGCTCAGGCATACGGTGATGCCAGGACTTCAACCTGGGTGAACCAGAAGGGATATAGAACACAGTCCTAGTTTTTCATCGCACATTTCAAAAATACTATAAAGTTGTGTTCCATATCCCAGAAGCGCTCAGGCATACGGTAATGCCAGGACTTCAACCTGGGTGAACCAGAAAGGATATAGAACACAGTCCTAGTTTTTCATCGCACATTTCGAAAATACTATAAAGTTGTGTTCCATATCCCAGAAGCGCTCAGGCATACGGTGATGCCAGGACTTCAACCTGGGTGAACCAGAAAGGATATAGAACACAGTCCTAGTTTTTCGTCGCACATTTCAAAAATACTATAAAGTTGTGTTCCATATTCCAGAAGCGCTCAGGCATACGGTGACGCCAGGACTTCAACCTGGGTAAACCAGAAAGGATATAGAACACAGTCCTAGTTTTTCATCGCACATTTCAAAAATACTATAAAGTTGTGTTCCATATCCCAGAAGCGCTCAGGCATACGGTGATGCCAGGACTTCAACCTGGGTGAACCAGAAAGGATATAGAACACAGTCCTAGTTTTTCATCGCACATTTCAAAAATACTATAAAGTTGTGTTCCATATCCCAGAAGCGCTCAGGCATAGTTTTTCATCGCACATTTCATCAAGTTTGTCAACAAATCAAGTTTTAGATTGACTTCTCAGTAGAGTTTGTCTATCAGGCTGATGCAGCTTGGTCTCCCTCGCTTCCCAAGCAATGCAGCAGAAAGGTTGACTTGATAACCTTGAGGACCACTATCTGGCAAGGGCTTGATGTCTATATTGCCTTTCTCATTACAGCAAAAAAAAAAACATTTTTCTAACAGCCCTAACTTGATTCTTGTTGAGAAGGATTGGGGGTTTCAGTATTCCTCTAAATAAATAAAGAAAAAACAATCATAATCAGTCGCATGAAATTCAAAAGCACCTTCAATCGTGTAAGTTGTAAGTGTACACAACCTAGGTCAGTGGAGCAAACCAGGAATAACACTGAAGAAGACTGAGGTCGCTTTCGGAGCCCTATCCCAGGGACTGATAGGCAAGAACGGGGGAAGGCAGGAAAAAAGAAGGGGGGATTTGCCAGGTTGAATATATTTCTTTACCCCCCTCAGGTATGTATCTGAGAACCAATTTAATTCATCTCAATAAAAAGATTGAAGTAAAATTTTGCTTACCCCTTATCATTGCTGTCCTCACGAGATCGCTTGTGAACGTTCTCAATTCCATCTCGAATGCATGATAAAGTACATGGCAGCTTCGAGAGTAACTGAGCTCGCTATTTTCTCCTTTGAGTCGATCTAATTATAATGGTGTTCCTGGGACAGTTGTTGACGTTGCCGATGCAGTTTTTCGAGTCGATCGCTACAAAGTTTTAATGCATTGATATGTCATCCACCAACCAGCTGTATTGTCTTGGGTTTGAGTTCAGTTTATGTAGCAATATGGCGGCAACAACACGGGAACAATACCAAACGTTATATAGACAGTATAGAGGCAATGCTCTTTGACCCTCTTTGAACACTCGTCGATCAGAAAGCCCCCCATTTTCAAGATCAGATAACTGGACTTTGGCTAACTCCTCGGGACAATTAGCCACTACAGGGCTCCATGACATTGATTTTTCAACAGGAATACCGCAGATCTTCGAGTTGAGAACACATCAATTCTTAGAACTACAGACTAAATCTTCCAACCAGAACAGGCAACGCGATGATGTCAAAATTTGGTTCAAGTCCAGCCTCCAAAACTAAACAGGCACATGCATCCTTGCACCACAGGCTGTATAGTATACGCAAACCGATAAAGTAATTACCAGACGTGTTATAATAAAACCGCGAATCAAATACAACGACATAAATATAGCAGGCCTATGACGTCACTCCATGGCAACCGGACCTCACGTATTTTTGAACATCCGGTGATCTCTGGCTCGTGATAGACAAACACAATAGCAGACATAGACATGCATAATAAACACTTGAGAACGAACATTGTTTTTCAGCCGAGATTCCCTTTAAGACATGATTTTATTGTAGTATTAAACTACGAAGAATTCTTTAAATTTGCAAATAAAAGAAAAGGCCCCATTTTTTTGCCCAACAGAAAGTTATGCGCACTCTTGATTTACGTTTTGATTACCAAATTGAACGAACCGTTTTGTACTTTATGTCTTAAGTTATATATAAAGGAAATAGAAAACATTTTTCTCAGAGTCTGTATAGAAACACTACTCTGTTATAGAAACACTGGTGGAAGTTTGTGAGAACTATATATAGTTAGTAGACTCGTGTTGTCACAACCATTTCTCGTTCTCCCAAACTTCTATTCGTGTTTCTATTACTCTACGGAAACACGTAAATGCCGGTACAGCGGTACAGCGGTCATGTTACAATTTTAGGGATGCCTAATGAATGCAAAGGACTTTAAGATTTATGTACATATTTTATTGCCTTTATAATGGCTTACGCGGGTGGCGTATTTCATGTCATTGCAAGCACAGCTGTAACACTTTTGCCGCGTAAATGCGAATAATTTTGCACGCATAAATATGCGTTAACGCGACCTCTCCTGGGGTATATCACAGCCGGCTGTGGAAGCCATGGGTACTTTTATTTTACTCAGTTACTCCTATTTCTTGAAAATCTTCTTACATGCATCTATTATGTTTTAGTCATGAGGTGGTCAACCCTAATGAGGAGATGACGTTAAAAGTGGAGTTCCCAGGATTCCTCCCCACACCCGTTGTGTTGGGAACAACGTTCGGGAGAGAGACCATCGCCAGGTTCATCGAAAGAACCCTGAAGAAACACTTTCCCCAGAAAAAAACTAAATTTAATGCCATGTTTTTTTATAACAAGAGAAACGACTGCTCCGTAAATATAGGGCTTCCCACTGGCGCACTGAGCGGAAAAGATGAATACAAATGTATTTTTAATCCAAAAGAACTGATATACAGCACAGCCATTTATTGTAGAGACTACGATGTAGAAAACTTTCACAAGGACAGCTGGACATTGGATTGCTTCTATTTGGATTTTGGGAAAGGACGGAAACCAAGGTCAAAGGTCAGTCCATTTGTACTAGAGGGCTTTATAAGAGTGGACTACCTTCCCGAGGAGACTGTTTATGAAGCAATATCCAGAGATAGACGATTTGGCAAAGTTGTTGCTAAGGGAGACCTATCAGTAGAAATAGTTAGCCGATTCAGATTGACAAGTGACAGCTGTGACATCGCTCTTTCTGACAAGGCTAATATTATTAAAGGTAAAACATTACGAGTGAGTGTCAAGTCCAGTCCTGACCTTAATCTACCAACTAAAGTTCACCCTTTGCGCAAGCCACGGGAACCCAAGCTTGAGTCTAAGACTTTGATATCACAGAATCTACAGGATGAAGCCTCGGTGCAGTGCATTATTCATGTTACAACTGAAGAGGTTAAGCCAGTGCTAGTACCACAAGCAACAAGTACCCCGATCAATAAGATACTTGCCACCTTTAAGATATCGTCTGAGGTAGACTTCAGGCTCTTTTTGGGGGAAACATTTGACTTTCTCCCGGAAAACAAGAGTGCAGCGAAGAGTAAATTTATAAGGGATCATTTTGACAAATTTGCATTGAACTACCGAGACAGTGTTCCTGTTCTTGCAATGAGGAACTTGATAGAGATGTCAAATTCAGTAGGATGTATTTTTGCAGTTGATGCTAACGGGATCAAACACCCAGCTGGAACTTGCTTCCGCATAGGGTCATGTTATGTGATGACGAACTTACATGTGCGAACTGCAATTGAGGAGGCGGGTATACCATTTATGAGATGCTTCGTAGATTTTCAATACCTAGGAGATGAAAGTAGTAACATAATCCGCTTTACATCCTCACCATTTGTTGCCTGGTCAGAACACTTAGATTACATAATACTAAGATTGTGCAATTCACCCAGTCTTCCAGCATGTGTTACAACCTATGGATACGAAATTACGTACAAGGATTACGCCTCAGACCCATTAACATTCATCGGCCATCCCGATAGACGACCGAAAGAGATGGATGTGTTCTGTCCAGTTGCACCTCCAGAAAATCTCCACCGTAGTTACACACTGGCTTTGTGCCGCATAGGGAACAACCAACGTGACCTACAAGATAGCCGACGCCTGACATACCACGTCAGCAACTTCTTCCATGGTTCATCTGGATCTCCGGGAGTTCTAAAGAATCGAAAGATATTAAAGGTACTCCATTGCAGGGGCTTTCATTTGGAAGACCCTAATCACAGTTACCTTGAACAGGGGATATTGATATCGGCCGTCCTGGATGACGTCAGGACGAAGATTGCCAGTGGATGGTTGTTGAAAGAATACACCTTGCAAGACTTATTCACTAATGTTCCAGATGAACAAATGGACACTAGTGATGGCATGTTCAGTATGCAGCTCAAATCTCCCGATGAAGACTGAACGAGACCATTCAATCTAAACTGTGACAAGTACAATGTATATGGATTAAACGTGTTACTGTGTGACTATACTATAATTGGGGCCACTTAGACGACGAGAAACAATCACATTTCGAAACGGAAACAGCATTCCAACTTCAAGCAAGTTCAATGATCTTGTATTGTACTGGACAGTGATTGGCTCAAATAACAAAGTTGAAATGCCTTGTTTTTGTTCTGCGATGTGATTGGTTCTTGTTGTCTAGTGGCTCCGGTTAAAGTAGCTGCACAGTAATACGTTAGAAACGGACCTAAAGGGTAAGTTAGTTTTGCATATGCACAAGTGTTTATCAGTGCCCACCAGAGTTATACCACGAAATATGCAATAAGTTTATTTACAACGTTCTTCAAGAAAGCTGAAATAGTTCTTGAATTAATGAGTCTGGCTGAATTTAGATTCAAAAAGTAAATGCATCAAATTACTTGGCTAATTAAACCACAGCAGGCAAACTGATGTCAGAATGTTGATTTGAAACGGAAAAAAAACTACACTTCATTTAGATATCTTTTTCGCGTATTGGCCAAATAGCGACGAATTATCCGTCTGAGACAATTCAATCGTCTGAGCCGGATAGCTAATTCTTAATGTATTAAATTCCGATTTTTGAGGAATATAGTGGGGCATTGTCTCAAAATGCAACTTGATTGAACAAAATCATGATTACGTGAAAACTGAAGGAGAAATGCATGAATAATAACAATAAGATGTGATTAACAATAGGTATAATGATACGGTAATGATTTTGATAATAACATTGATGAGGATTATAATAGGTACTTATTGACTGAGTGGGAGGGCCCGACTGGAGAATGAGGTCGTGACGTCGTACAAATAGCCCACTTCCACGATATGCTTTACTTGTCACGCACAAAGGTTTCAACCTTTGTGCGTGACAAGTAAAGCATATCGCGGAAGAGGGCTATTGACCGAGAGCCAACTATTTTCTCGTCCGGCCCGACCTTACTCAGTCAATAAGTAACTATTATTATCCTCCGTCAACGTAATTAGGTCTTCATAGATCCGACTTTTCCTGTTTTATCATCATATCATGCTAGTTTGGCAAGCAGATATATTAGCTCTCTTTGGCACTGACACGATTAGCTGAGATTTGCTTTTTTTTTTTGCCTTTTTGCACACGAATCAATGTGTGATACCGGATAACCAAGCCTATACATGCCTATATCGAAAGCCTTGTCATTTTCAGCCACTAAGTTAGCAAATTGAGAGAAAGGAACGTCGTCAGTCAGTCATTTAATTTCATTCTTGTATTCTCTGAGCTCGCCACTAGAGTATTATTAGCGTTACGAGCAGTAGTTACACCGAAACGCATAGTAATAATAATACAATTTCTATAGCGCTTATACATTAATGTTCTAAGCGCTTTACAATCTAAACAATTATCGAATGCTTAACCTATGCATTGCAATAGAATAATATAGCTTATAATACTAATAAAAAAACTAAAAAAACAAACTAAAATTGATATAACGAGTTAAAAAAATAAACACTAATTACAAATCATAAGCAATCTTAAAAATGTATGTTTTAAGCCTGGATTTGAAAGTATTAACATTCTCAGAAGATCTGATGTTTAGTGGAAGATCGTTCCATAACTTGGGAGCGTGCACAGAAAAAGCTTGGTGTCCACAGTTCTTTAATTTATAAGGTATGCAATTTAGGCGCAAAATAGACTTAGACAAGAGATACTAGGAACGCAGTTAGTATTGGTTTGTGCAATTCCAACAACTCTTGTAGGTAGAACGGAGCTAAATTATGTAGGGTCTTGAAAGTAAGTAAATTAACCTTAAAAATATCCTATATTGAATTGGTAACCAATGGAGTGAAGGACTAATATGGTCATGTTTGCCTAAACATACCATAAATACAATAGTACACTGACGAGTCCCAATAAGGACAAAGGACAAAATAGCTGTCCATGGCTGCATTATTTCTTTCATTTATTTTTTCATTTTACTATAAGCAGAGAGCATCTGCTGATGCACCATTTACTGATTTATACTTGTTTGTTTTCTTTTTGTGTGTCCTTGCCTCCCGCCTCGGTTTTTTAACTAACTGCGGGTTTGGCAAGTTAGTTGTTGTAGTCTTCGGACTTGTTATTGTTACTCAGTCGATAGGTTTTTGATCATAGGGCCACTTTGAAATGGCAAAACAACAAGCAAGAAATCGAGCTTTTTCCGGCTCGCTCACACGTCAAACAGGGGGGGAGGGGGGGGGGGGGGGGGTGGTAACGTACGGGTTATATGATAAATATACGTTATTATCGATTTTTATTTTATTTTTATTAAGCTTCGCCTGAAGGAAAATACATATCAGGAATGATACCACGAACGATAGTTTTAACAAATTACAATATGATGTAGAAACAAAATGATAAAAGGCAGGGTGACCGCAACAGCTAAAGCCAATTACTGCGGGCCCACGAGACTACATTAAATTAATAATAGTCAAAGAAAGAACTAATGATAACGATTTCACAACAACAAGGTGACTAAAAACAAGTTAAAGGACTGAGTAGGCTACGGACAGAGTTTATACATTTTACACAAACTGACTTCCATGTGCGCGGATTGTCTGGGTTATAGGATGCCTTCAGGGCTGACGTATAATATTGTAAAAGATGAGACTTGCAGGAGGACAGTGAGAGTGCTGGTTGTCGGGTTTCCTTAGGTAAAATTCGGTTCCAAATTCTAGTGGCTCTTATCATGTAGGATTTCTGATATGTTGTTGTTTTACAGAAGCGTTGCTTAAACTCAGTGCCGCTGGTGTTATTACTAAACCTAGTTAGTCTAACAGGGCAGATTTCCTGTGGTAAAGCGTCGTTATTAAAACTGATAAATCCTCTGATAGCGTTAAAGAAAAATACCATATCTAAGTATTCGTGCCAGTAACATAGAGGTAGTAGACTGGTTCTGATTTGAAGCCCCTGACCAGCTTGGAGATTAGGTAGCCAACATGTATGGTTTAAATGTTCAGTGCCTGCAGCCACACTGTAAGGTCTTGTGGCCTCCCATTCATCAGTGCCATAATATCATGCGGGAAGGCCCACCAAGCTGAACTGATATCAGTATTTGTAATGCTAGGTAACAGACATTATAGAACACATCGAACATTTAATTTATCCTTGAAAAGTCCTTGAATTTTAAGATTTAAAGACTGCGGTGATCGTTTTTCCAGAATTGTTTTTTTATGAATTACAGGCACTTTACTAAATCCAAAACGGTGACTGGTCTGCGGCTGTGCTGATGTGTGCTATAAACTCTAACTAAGATAAGATGAATATATGGCAGATAAAGAGAAATGCCTCTAATCACCGGCGTACCTATATACCTTTAACCCCAAAAGTACGGGTTAGAAATCGTTCTCATTACTAGTCTCTTTCCTTTAACTTTTACCTCAGAGCAGAGACACTGAGCAGAATACTTAGGCTTAGGGAACGTTAATTGAATTAATATGATGGGGGAGGGTGGATGCTTTCTAAATCGGAATTAATTGCCCTACCAGTTCACTGATGTCACTAATTGAGAACGTCAGACTAGTGTCATCCGCATACATTCTCGGGTTTTAATATGATAAACAGGAAGATCGTTGATAAAGAGTAGAAACAGAAAAGGTCCTAAAATGGTCCAATGAGGGATTCCATGATGAAGAGGACGATTTTGGGATAGAGATCCGTTTACAAAACATTTTTGAAAACTCTTAGGATGTGAACCAATTGTAAGCTAGGACTCTTATCCCGCAATGCCATAATTTGGCGAGGAGAATTTTGTGATTGACGGTATCAAAAGCTTTTTTTGAGGTCGAGAAAGACGACAGCATTGATATAACCTTGGTCGATATTTAGCGCCCAATCGTCTGTTGTCTCCAATAGTGCAGTCACTGTAGAGTGTAGTGTCTTGAATCCAGATTGATGTTTAGATAAGAGTTTGTTACCGTTAAGATATGAATATAGCTGGTTATACACAATTCTTTCGAAACTCTTTGCTGCTATTGGAATGACAGAAATTGGACGGTAATTATTAGGGTCAGAATGTTTCCTCTTTTTGTTACTGGCGATACATTTGAGTATTTTACTTCGTCTGGGAACTTTGTTATTAGTAAATACAAGTTTATTGTAAAGTTCAACTTAATTGTATGGCTCATAAGAGTATGCTAGGTGAAGGGTAGCAGATAGAGAGTGGAAGAGTTCAATTTTACTATATTATCCTATGTCAAAAATAACCGTATTCTTCAGAACGAGTCAGTTTTTAGAGTGGTAGATTTTTAAAAGCCCAGGGAGTGTAACTCTCGGTAACATGTATATAGCTTTTTCTCTATAATTATGTAGTTCTATCATTGAAATGGTAAAAGTGTCGCAGATAAGAAGAAAATCTGACATTTACGGTATCTATACATGTCAGTTATGCAGGTCTAGTCTATCAATATTAGGAAGCACCCGACTAATAAGTCTTTTAAGAAGCTTTTTAAGAAATCAGTTTTCAAACTGCAGTTTTTAGCACATTTTAATCCATAGTTTAAATATTTTACATCAAGCAGTTATTGTAACATTTTAATCCATAGTGAATACATGCAGAAGTCCATAACCAGTAGACTCGATCTGTCAAACTGGGTCTTGGCTCATCAGATTACGGTATAATCTAGTCTCGCTAATTCGATAGCCAAGCGTATTGTACCTAATTGCCCCAGCAACTGTGATTGGTCCAAAACATGAAAGCCTTTGTTCTAATGAGAGAACTAATTTTGTGTTTATAAAAGAAACATGGCTCACCCACGAAAGTAGTTTGAGCGCCGTTCTAAAAATAGATTATACTGTAAACTGATGGCCGCGTTCAATGCATTGCTTATCATGGACGTTTTTGGTTGTCAACTTTAGCTTATTTCATTGTTTTGCCAAGACTTAATATAAGCATCATTAGTATATAGAGGATATTACATGGCCGCGCGGAGATACGGATTTTATCTTCGAGTGTTGATGACATATCTTACGAGTGAGTGCAGCGAACGAGTAAGATATTTCATCAACACGAGAAGATAAAATCCGTATCTCCAAGCGGCCATGTAATGTTCTGTTTAATATATAATTATCGATGAAATACCAGTTTCAATCACTTACTAAAAAGGCTAGAAATCCTTGAAAGCAACTCATATTTTCAAAAGTGATATCTTCACGTGTGAAGATATCATTTATATCTTCACACGTGAAGATATCACTTTTTAGAAAGAGATATACACTGGTATTTCATCGAAAATTATATATTAAATTCTTATCTCAAGCTGTTCTCGTATTTTTTAGCTTTTCGTTATTTTTCAAGTCAATGATTATGTGACTTTGATACATCTCAATTCAGTTTAGATATATTGATCGTTTGCATTGACGTCACAAAAAAAATTGCCTCAAGAAAAAAAATTATATTAGTAAAATATTTTTAATGCTGTGTATAGAGCAGGTAAAAATATAGAAATGACCGAAATTTTGGAGCAATAGAGTACTTCGTAACCGAGCTGTCGGTCAAATAATATTCGAACAATTTAGTGTAATTAGTATGCGGCGGCCATGTTGGTAGATAGATAGATAGATAGATAGATAGAAACTTTATTTAGACACGGTAGTTTTAACAGTAACTAAGACTGGTTTACATAAAAGCCGTGTGTAAAAATCTCATACATCAACATTAAATGATATTATTACATTCCATTAAAATCTGCTAAAAACGCCAGAGTCAGTTCTTTTAGCGTTCGTGTACGATATATTAAACTATAGTAATTGTAAGAGAGTAAATTATAAGGCGTCAAAGAAGCAGGGAGGTAGACCATTTAGCTTAGTTTTAAATGTATTTAACGATTTGCTAGTCCTCGGGTCTTCTGTTAAATTATTCCAAATATGTGCTCCTCTGTAGCCGAATCGCTTTTTACCATAATTCGTTTTGGGGAGGGACAGTTGGAATTTTGATGATGAACCTCTTGTGTTATATGGTGTATGAACCCTATTAAATTTGTGTATTAAATACCCAGGCGCTTGGTTATTATAGATCTTAAACATTTCTATTGCTAAAAGTTTGCGCCTGCGTATTATTAATCTGTCCCAACCCAGTTCGTGAAGTATTGGGTGTACAGCTTTAGTACACCAAGATGGCGGCCAAAAACGTACTCTACAAATAAAGCTGTTTTCCCCATCAATATGATTAGCATTCACTTCAAAACACTTTAGATATCACTTTTAAAGGTTTATCAAGTCTAAAATTTGAAATTTGCCGAAATATATGGATTTCCTTGACATTAAGGAAACACGCTGACCTGGGCTGTCACAAAATTCAAAGTGCTGTAACTCAAAATTTGTTTACCGTATCGACGTAATTCTTTCGAAGAATACTGAGAATACCGATATCTAAATCATATTAAAAGAACAGCTTCATATATCTCATAGTTTAGATTTTAGAATTTTGATGACGTCACATGCAAAGGATATATTGTAACGAGCTATTGAGGGCCACCAGTTCATTAGTGTTGTACACTATTTAGTGTTTGACCTCTTTAAATAATTGTTAAAATCGTATGTAATTTAGTAAGTATGTTAAGTTGCAATGTCTAATTTGAGTACGTTAAACTGTAGCACAGTGGAGAGAGGGCCTATATTACTCTATAAATAAAGGGATTTTTCTTGTCAAGGAGTAGTGTAGATGAATCTGCGCGTTTCAAGTTTTTTTTATATTTACTTGACTTCAGTATTGTATATCACTACAAAAGTAGACATGTACTTTAATAAATACTGACGGCCAGAAATGGAGAAGAGGAAGTTAAGCCCAAGATGTACCATAGGATTCTATGGCCCACTTTAGAAACGAGTAGGAGGCTGGGGCGAGCTCGGTTTCGCAAACGCGCTTGGGTGAGCTTGGGTTCGTTACTGGGGACAGTTAAAGATCGCAAAACCGAACTCGCCCCAGCCCCTACTCGAATTGTGTCCCATCCAGTCCACGTTAGTTATATCAAAATTCGAGCTGGAGAATCCGTGATCGGTTAAGGCATTTCCACTTTTTCATCAAAGTAGCAATTCTTATATCTGAAAAAGGCACAAACCAGGTTCTTGTATAGTTGGCAATAGAAGGTCACTCCAAGGCATTTCATATTTATGAAATAAATATGAAATAGGTACCCATTTTTTTCGTAAAATGGTGGAAATTGTCATCTTAGTCCAAAACAATATGTCATGTAAATATTTCCATGTTTTGGTGATATTTACTTTCCAACGAAAAGACGTAAGTAGAAACTTTACACCTCTTTTTAGCTGAGACGCGATATTGCCAAATGTGCGAAAAATGAACCTTTTTGTAAGTTGATTCGTCTTGATGGAGAGATGTCAGCAGGAGGCGTGTCTGGTAACCTGTCATCACGTGCGAGCACTCGCGACCGTCTAGCGACAACAAAATGTTTCCTAATTTGGCTATTGCCTGGTGATTGACACAAGAACTTACTCGTTTCCCGCGTATTAAATTGTACTTGCGAAGGGATGGATTATTTGTAGGCCAATATCGATCAAGTAAATGGCAGTTTAGATATTTGAAATCCAATAAAAAGATTTGCGATTTATTCGAACAGGCATTCCCAGGAGTAAAACGAGGCTTTCCTGCACAAAACATACGATTGGTTTGCTCGAAATTCGGCATGGAAAGAATAAATGAAGTGGAGGTTGAAGACTGCGTGACTGCCATAAAGCGACTAAAGTACTGTGATACACTTTATAGTTTGCAAAGGTCAAGATGGACGGTCTCAGCTCAACAAGTCTATCTCCCACTTGTACTTTCACGTGGGCCATAGTTTCATGTGTTGAATGGCTCTTTGAATTTGTATCTTGTTCTCCTGTTTCCCAAGACGTCTAGGAGCTTCAACATGTTCGACTAAGCAAGAAATGAATAAGTCCGCATCATAGTTTATTGTATCAATCACCAGGCAATGGTAAATAGAAAGCATTTTGCCGTCGATCAACACGAACACGGGAGCGGAGAGTTCTTTTTTTTAGGGGGGGGGGGGGGAGTGGCTTTAAATAATGCATGTGCTTTGGGACCCAAAAAATATCCTGCCTTAGAAAAACAAATGCATGAACATGTATTACTTGAAAAAAAGGTGCCCTCGCATTTGATTCCCTCTCCCCCCACCAAGCAGTTGGCCCCTTACCACAACGAAGTTCCCAGAGAGAGACAATAGAAATAGTGCATACAAAGTTCTGTAAATCTCCACTGGGATCAAGCAAAAGCGCAGCTAATAATGCTTGCCGAGCAGAGCTTGGAAGATATCCTCTTTCAGTCGAAGCAAAAACAAGGAGTTATAAGTTCTCGCTCAAGCTGAATAACCCAGAACGTACCTGGTTTACATGGATGCCGTGCCATAATAAAATAGAAGTAGATAAAAACGTGGTTAAATATTCCTTATGGCGGGACTTAAAAGCCCGCAAACACTTAATTTGCCGAGTAGCCTTTGGCAATTGGTTCCATAAAGAAGCACCCTTGTATCGTAGGCTCTTTTTCAGATAATTTGTTTTTGGGGCAGGCTGTGCTAACCGGTCAGGCAAGTCTCTGAGATTATACTCAGTGGTGTCCGACAAGTTAACAAATTGTGCCCCTAAGTATTTTGGTAGTAAACCGTTCAAGACTTCAAACATAGTAATAACTTTTAGCTCATTATGGCGTTCAGAAATACTCAACGTTTTCGCAGGGCACATACATAGATAGCACAGACGGTAATAACAAAACTGACTGGTATCAGAAAATGAAAACTATCATATGTACGGTTGGTCTCGAAGACATCCGCTCCCCCTCCCCACTCGTTCCCTTTTCTCCTCGCCCTAGGTTGACCGCGTGCCAAAGATAGCCCAATCCGAAAACAAATTAGCAACTAGGCCTATATGTGACGTACGTTATGGGGAAATTTGCAATGAATTGAGCCGCTACAAAATATAGATTTTACAGCGGAAAACATATCGAACTTGAAGACTAATTTTGCTCTTCACAGATACGCAACACAGAAAAATAAAATATCAGAACTTATTTCTTTCTAATACATCTCGGTATAGACGTTGGGATGATTTTAGGGTTCAGTTCCCCTTTAAGTAGCATCGAGTTTCAGTAAACGTACGTTCGCCCAATTTCAGAGGTCAGCCTTGCTAGCACACTCCAAGTAGGCTATTTCCATGGTGATTACGTAAAGTGTACTTATGTTTTATTGCCACCATATATAGTTTCGCTAAAATTTTACATATTCGATAAAAATAAATATAAGATAATAGTATAATCTTACATTAGAAGTATTCGATTAACAATATAAATATTCGAAAGAGTACAGGTAAATCTAAATTTATTTGTGGCGAGAAAACTTATTAGGCTTCCTCCTAAAAGATAACTGAACGGGATTTGATTGGAAAAACGAAGCAACTATAGTGGGCTAATTAATTTTTCAGTTTCGCAGATTTCTTGAAAGTTGAAATACTGGGCAAAATTAACAATTCACAAGGTAGAGAATTCCATATTTTGGGACCTTGATAATGGAGAGTGAACTGCTTGATGTTAGTTCTACAGTGGTGTGGTCTATAGACCCTTTGCACGTTACGTCATAGCCGCCATGTTGGCGTACAGTTAACATTATATTCTTCGTTAGCTTCTTTTGTTCTGTACACCAACATGGCCGCCATGACCTTTGTCATTTTAATCTCTGGGGATTTAGTGCAAACGATCTATAGTCAGTGGCATGTCTTGCATTATAATTATATATGAATTTCTCGGTTAGTGAAAAAGTGGTTGTGAAAACTGTCAGCCGGCCGGTAGGAGTTGATTATGGTACGAATACATAAAACTTGCTATTAAAAAACAAATTCACACGAGTTACATCAGGAATCTTTAACTCTTTAAATAAGGGTGCTGTAAGCGTGCGATATTAGGCATTGGATATTATTCGGACGATGCGTTTCTGTAAAAGATAAAGACTATTTAAATGAGAGGGATAAGTTGACGACCATACGGTATTGCAATAATTTAAGTATGGATACACTAGGGTATAATATAAGAACAGCATAGTTTTCGAAGACAGGAATAAACGAGATTTAGTTATAATGCCGATTGATTTTGACATTGTTTTACTGTCAAAGCTAATGTGGGGTATCCATGTGAAATGTTGGCCAATAAAGACTCCAAGAAACTTTACGACCTCCACTGGTTGTTTTATATTTTTATTTTCAATAACTATGGGGTTGTGTGAGCACAAAATCTTCTGCTTGGGGCGAAATATCATATAATTAGTTTTCTCAATGTTCAGCAATAATTTATTGGCTCTAAGCCAGTTCACAATTTGCTACAGATATTAGATGACCAAGCTTTTTATGTGAGTAAAGTATACTTGTATCGTCAGCAAAGAGAACGGATTTGGCCGGGGTTATTTTAGATGCATTAGGTAGATCATTGATGTATATAATAAAATGTAAAGGCGCAGGATTGATCATGAGGTACTCCACACCTAATTGTTTTATAGAAAGAACTATTTGAGCCAAACTGTACAAACTGTTTCCTGTCGGTCAAGTAGCTTACGATCCATTTGAGGGCAGTGCCACGAATACAATAGAATTCGAGTTTCTCAATCAGTATTTGGTGATTAAGGGTGTCAAAAGCTTTTGAGAAGTCAAGGAAAATACCTGCAAAGATTTCATTGTTGTCTGTGGATGTCGCAATATTGTAGTGGTCCGGCTAAGATCAGAACGATAGCACTTAACGCAATGCTAATTTTCTATTCTTCTTCTCTCGTAATTTCACCGTTCTGGGACCATAGGCGCCTATGTTCCCGGAACGGATAAAACTGGGTTCGGTACTCGTGTTTTCAGTTCATGTGCATCGTGTAAACGCTTACGTACCCGTTCCATTGCTTTTTTCTGAGCCTGCCCTGTTTTATTGTTTACTTCTGTCCTCGTGCGCATGTTAGCTCCACTTTCTAGCAATATGGCGGACGATAAACGAGTGAACGGGAAGGGCAACAAAATGAAAATGAAGGAAAAGGACGCAAATTGTATCTTCTAACGAGTCTTTTTTTCTAAGCTTTATGTGTTTTTTCCATGCAACTTCAAAGTAGAACTAACCGATTTCCTTCTTAAAATAATAGCCTTACCTCGTCAATCGCCATTTTATTTTACGAGCGTCACGTGTGACGCATACGAATGACACCATTATCATGAGCTCAGCCGTGTTCGGTCTCGGAAATATTCTCGTGTACACAGCCCTTGCCGTTCCACCTAGGCTTGAGGACCGGTGCCACTTTTTATCCGAACCGTTTCAAGATATTTCTCGTGTAAATGGGCAAATGTTAAGCGCATCAGGGAACGTTCTGGTATTTAAAGACACATTTATTAGTCCTGTAAGAGGTTCAATGACCTGATCAAAGGTGAGATTGATAACTTTCATGGAAATATCATCATAACCAGGAGCTCTACCGAGATTGAATGTTGAAATAATATCTCTTAGTTCAGTAGAAGATACTTCTCTAAACACCAGAGATTCCGGATGAAATCCAGATAAAAAATCTTGATGAAACGAGGCCGAGTAGGAGCTATTTTAGCTGCCAGATTCGGGTCAATGTTAGTAAAGCACTCGCAAAAACGGTTTGCGATTGTATCCGGGACGGATATATATGTTATTACCATTACATTTGAAAGAGGATGGTTATGTCCAGCTTTGCGCTTATTTATTACCTCATTAAGGGTTTTCCTCATTCTTCGAAGTTTCAAGTTTCTTATCATAAAACTCTTTTTTAGCAATTAAATGGTTCAACTTGTTTTTGTAGGACTTGTATATTACTTGGCTTCATGCTCCAGAATGGGTTTGTTTATAAATTGTTTATAAAATCTTCCTTTTTTACTAATCGATTTTCTAAGGCCTTTAGTAAGCCAGGAATTACGAAACGTTTTTAATCTCTTTCCGTTTAAGATCTTGACCAGAAAACTAAAATTGTACACCTCGGTGTACTTCGCAATAAAGGAACTATAGGCAGAGTTGGCATTGCTTCTATCTATATCGGTCCAGTCAAAATTACTCAATAGATGGTTTTCATTCAATCCCCAGAGATTCAATTGCGTTCGGCGCATGAAAAGTTCGACGTTTGAATCGGGCCTTAGAAGTCAATCGAGTGGAAGAAATGAATGAGAGAACTAAAGATCAATAAATTCACTCGTTGCGGAATGCTGCAAAGCGTAGCGCAAGTCTGACCACAGCCTGTCTGTAGTCCACTACACCGGACCGGACCAACACTCAGGGTCTTAAAGTAACTGAGTAGAAGGTGCTGCCTTTGTGATCGAACTGCAAATGGTTAGACCTTCAGTCTATTGAATCAGGGTTTTCAATTTGTGTTGAAGTAATTAATTGTGACCACAGTAATATAAACAGGAACATAGGCGGGAGGCACATCCCTATAGGTCAAATTCCGATATTGTTTTCTGGTTCTGAACCGTTAAAAAAACGTCTGTAACACATGGGACGCGGGCGTCCTGTATACTGTATGTCCCATGATTCAACGCGCCTCGTTGCGTCACCAAGGCGGAAGTAAATTCAACCAATAGACGAGAAAGGCGGGAAGTACATAATTTAGTTGTTGCGGTGCATTCGTTGAGGAGGAAACAGATTTCTAAGCTCTGTGCAGATCTTCCGAAAATACCAGGGACGAACTTCTAGTTGTATTCCAGGTAAGGAGAAAAGTGTTTGTCACGTATTTGTATTGTTTGATCATTCTAGGTGTAAGTATAAACGGTGAACAAAGCAAAACACGAGTTACATTTTGGCGCGTGGCGTGTGGTTTGTACAAAGGCTTCTCGTCGTTCTTATGCTGTGGTAATGTACTGTAGCAATCTTTTAACTCACGAGCTGGATTATAAAATGATTATTGGAGTTTTGTCTGGTAGTATGCAAGACCGCGGGTACTCGAACATTCAGGAAATGGAAAAAAATCGTGGATTTGTGTTCGATTGCAAACTACGTGGCACAAGAAAGTAAACGAGATCGATTACTCCAAATAGCAGTCTAGGCGGGATACTATGGCGTTATATCCCCGCCAAAATTCGACTTTCGCTTGCTAAGTTCAAGTTTACAATTTCACTTTGTTGTCCATAATGCGCCATTTCAGTTTTACGATTCGACATTGGAGTTTCGCATTGCGAAATCGAATTTTTACTTTCGATACTGGAGTTTTACTTTCGATATTGGAGTTTTACTTTCGACATTGGAGTTTTACTTTCGACATTCTAGTAACGCTTTTTAAGATTTACTTTTATTTTACTACGTACGATCATGTCAATTTCACATAATAAAAACACACTTTCGCGTTGTTGGTTGTTTTCCAGGCGCCATTCGTGTTGAACCACGTTTTCAACAGCTGTCGTTTGATCATTTTGGAGTTTCACTTTTCAACTTCCGACGCGCATGAATGCTTCACCCTTCAAGAGGGAACCCACTGTACTAACGCGGCAAACGCGAATGACTACATAGTACATGCTTACAATACAGTTAATCAAACAATCACGACTCTGGAAAACCTGATTGATCCACTTGAAATCGATGGATTAGTCTTAAGACTCGACTACCTCATTCGCTCGTTGGTTAACCTTGACAACCATTCGCTCGTTGGTTAACCTTGACAACATTCTCAAATGGATGAAATTATCAGCCTGCTCGGGGAAGCTTGTAACCAGCTGACAAACGAGGCCCAAGTCCAAGATGTACAACAGCAAGCCGTTGAGTTTGCTCCTCAAGTTTTCACTCAGCGGCGTGGACGACCAGCCTTCGAGATAAAGAAAGAGCAGTTATCTTTTCTCTTGTAGGGAGGAATTAAGGTCCCCACCATTGCCCAACTATTTAGGGTGTCAACACGCACAGTGGAGAGGAGGAGGAATAAATACGGCCTTTCTGCGTCAGGTGGGTATTCGAAAAGGCTTTTGTTTTGTCCTCTTTGGGGTTTCAAAATGCAAGTGAAATCTCTAGCTACAATATTATAAATTTGGGAAATAATTATATAGAATACCCCGCAACTTGGATTATTAATAATTCATTTTCTCAAATATTAATTTATACAAATCTTCTAAAAACCTAACCCTGAAGTGATTAAAAAAACCTTTAGAACCATTTCCGACCAAAAGCCATTCATAGAACTGAACACGACATACACCTGCACTATAATGGGGAATTTGGCACAGTTTTGGAACAGTTTTTAAGGGAAAATACAAACAATGACATCAACTGACACATGCCTTCCAGGTACATACAGTACCATAGGTGATGAAGTGCTGGATATTATAGTCAGAGATGCACAATGTGGCCTGGTCCAAAAAGTATTAAACAATCTCATGGGAGGGGGTATCAGAGTTTTACTGTAACTCTAGTGGAGGGGGGGGGGGGGGGTGTGTCATATCAAATGTCAACAACAGAGGCAGATGAAATGATGACCCAAACCATAAATAATGAACATTCCCTAAGTCTTCTTTCCCATGCTAAAGGTGTCACCTGTGGATAAGGCATCTGTCTGTCACTTTGACCAGTTGATGGATTTCAATCCTGAAACAGGGGACTACAGGCTACAGGTTAAGGGGATATGAGATATAGTTTTTTCAAGACACACCTAATTACTTTATGATTTCCGTCAATGTGCCAAAGTGCAAGGGGGACAGATACACGGTACACACGGCATTGAATTGACTGTCTCCACCTCTGATGGACACCTGATGGATCAGTTCTAAGCAGTGACTGGTGAACTCTCTCCCACTGTATCTGCAAACCTTTACTCTGCACATGAGCCATTAGCATTCTTAGTCCTATCCCAGGATGGCCACATTGTGCATCTCTGACTATAATATGCAGCACTTCATCACCTATGGTACTGTATGTACCTGGAAGGCACATGTCAGTTGATGTCATTGTTTGTATTTTCCCTTTCATAGCATAAATCTAACAACAAACAAATGATCTACAAACAAATGATCTACAAACACTGAAAGGCATAGTGTGTACATGTACCACAAGTACATGTAGTAGACACTGAGAATTCACACAATGTTATATAATAATACGCTAAGTGTGTTGTGTGTGTGTAACGCTCTTTCCCAGGCTCCCTCGATCGATAACCTAATATGGAGAATGCGCGCACGTGTAAAATGGAGCCAAAAAGTGACAGCCACAGGTATCCCAACGAAGACGACAAATAATGCAAAAAGTTGTTCTTTCAGTCTCTGTCTTGGTTCTTGGAATCTTGGTTACATTTGAGGAAATAATGTTAAAAAGAAAGGAGTTCTCTCAAGTTCTACACTTAGTTGGGCAAGCTGTCGAGTTTATGGGAATCTGTTTTAGGGAAAACCTGGACGAGCAAGCCATCGAGTTTATGGGAATGTTTTAGGGAAAACCTATCCGGCTATCGGCAGGCGAAGTGGCCAAAGTCAAACGACCGAATGAGGTAAGACCAGGTATTCAAACACAGTTAGAAATGTTGTCCGTGGAAAAGGCTGTTCATTTTTTTATCTTACAACTCTATGGTGTGTCAAAGAGCAATATATTTTGTCCTCTGTTCTCTGTAGTTTCCTGAATTCTTAGATATCGTAGGCTCTTCAGACCAGAAACTCACTACAACCAGACATTCAATTAATTTGGCTTTTAATTATTGTTTTTATTGGATCAATGCTATTTCGGCGACCTTGATATTTGTTTTCGTCACACAAATTCAGGACTCGAGCTGCCTCAGGTGACCGTCAGTTTTGGCACTTTTTCTACAATACATATAATTGTGTTCATCAGTTTGAGAAATTAGTAACTGAGATCCGTAAGATATTATAACTTGCCATTTTTATCAAAATACAACTTTGAAAACATCAACACGCTAAAACCTCCAGTACACAATCTGGCGCCATATATTGCATTGTAATTGTGTCAGCTCCATGTAAAAATGAAAGGCGGGATCCCACCTACATGTATCCCACCTGGGATCCCACCTTTTTTACAGCTGGGATCCCAGGCGGGATCTTGTGAGATCCCAGCCGGGATTATTAGACATCCCGCCTCAGAAAATTCCACCTGGGATCCCGCCTTCCCACCCGGGATCCTGCCTTCCCACCCGTGATCCCACCATCCCGCCCGGGATTATTAGACATATCCCACCTGGGATTCTGCCATCCTCTGCAAATGCTGGATCCCACCATCCCAGCTGGGATTGGCGAGATCCCAGCTATCCCGCCTGGGATGTAACAAATCCCACCCGGGATCCCACCTCTATAAAGCCAGCATATTCCATGAAATGTTTTGTATACATACTATGATTTTTTTTCATTTCAGGAAAGTCAACCTATGAAAATATTCCATCGAAATAAACACATTTTCTCACTTGCATTATAATATATGTTGTACTGGTATGTAAACTTTAATTTATAGAAAACATATACATACTGCATGGTATATCCTATTGAGATAGCAGATACTTAACATGATTGGCAGGTAATAAATTATATTGTGAATGACATAGGACATTCTATAGCTATATGTATACTATAGGGTTGCTGGGTCCTATAAAAAAAGCTTAATAGGAAAGCTTTTACGGTAGCCAGTGTTTCAATCAATTTAATAAAGAGATGAAGGGCTCAGAAAAGTTGAAATGGTTGTTATGTCTATACCATAAAATCATGTTTATACTCTCTTCTGGTATGATTAAACCCCTGGCTATAGACTGGTAACATAAAATCTAATAAAAGACCTCTACCACAAAACATGGCAGAATTTTAATTGCAAACTACCAAACTTGCTGTTATAAATTATTTAATGTCCATTATATTTCATGGTCTCATACTGCACTGGCTCACTAAAACTTAATCCACACAATTTCTAGCTCATGTACTTGATCTGATCTGCAAATCGATAGACCTCTCCTTGTTCAAGCACTTGCAAGAGATCAAGTGACAAAGTGCTGTGCCAAATCCGCTGTGCCTATGATGGAAGAAAGTAGAGTGTGATAAGTTATTGAATACGAGAGATTTACGTAGAAAGAGTTATTCATTCCTATACTACGCAACACGCCCAACGCGTACAAAATCATAATAACACTACAACTAGTGGAGTGTGACAGTGCCGGATGCCTGGTGGACAGTAGCAAACAGTTTCTTTAATAAACTACGGTATTACAAATCATTATATAGTACTAATATTACAAAATCATAATATTTAACAGGACATGATTTAACAAGACACGAAGGAATAGAGAACACATTCCATAACCACACATCATCCTAAACGGATGGTTGCACAATCAAATGACGTAATCACATGATAATAAATAGCTTTTCACATGCTTAAATCAAATAATACCGAAAAATCGATATCTAAAGAAAATAATGTACGTTGCCCGATACGAAAAACCATCGTAAAAAACCACGTCTTGCTACGTGGAAAAACTTCTGGAAACGTACTCCTCGACCGAATGCAATCGTACAAGGCTCCGAGGGCTAAAGCCAAAATGGTTATATCTTGATGAGTAATAATTTAAAACATTAAAACTAAAGTTTGGCTGACTTGTGGCTGTCCAGCAAGCGAGAGAAAGAATTCTAAACTGATTGGTCTTTATATACCTCAAATATGAATATTAAACATATGTACAAGAAAAGAACTAATGAACTATCACTTAAGTGATAAACAAATAGCTACGTGCCGTAATGAAGACGCTTTCCAACTCACTTTGTTACGTTGGAAAGCCTCTATTCATTCCTATACTACGCAACACGCCCAACGCGTACAAAATCATAATAACACTACAACTAGTGGAGTGTGACAGTGCCGGATGCCTGGTGGACAGTAGCAAACGGCAAACGAGAAAACTACAAAGACGAGAACCGAAACGGAAGCAAGCATAGAAAGAGACAAGTAAATAAATAATCGATCGAAAGATCTAGATACCATTAGCTTATCATCTTGTAATGTAATGGCAACAGCATAAAATGTTTTAACTATCTTCCATCTCTGGAAAAGGAATTGGAAACCGCATGAAGTTGGAATACACCACCAGAAGTACTGAAATAATACTGAAGTAACACAGAGCATAAAAGGAATACTGACTGCTTAGAGCAAAAATAATCATGTGCTCAGGTAAATATGAGCCACATGCTTCCTAACGATTTGAATTCATTACCATCTTATAAAGGGTACAAACGAAACAAGATGAAACATTGCCCTTAAATGAAAAAAAGAGAACTGATTCTGCATGGCCACCAAGAGATTACAATTCTATTCACGGGGTTTCTTTCAGTGTACTAGTTTTCCTAGCAATTTTATGGATGCCTCAGTTTGTTTTACCGAAACGTAACGAAATATCAGTTGAAAATAGACATGCAACTTTATGGCTCGTCAACACCATACACCGTACAAGGCGTCCTTAACTAGGCACGTGCACCTTAGGTGACTTGCAATGAAGCTTCAAAAAGACAAAATTAATCTCTAAAATACGAGAAGTCAACAGCAATGAACATGGGTAAAACAATTAGAACTTCGCGATCTATTCTCTTTTCCCCAATGAATCCATGCATTCTTGTATTCCTACAATCGTGAACGACGCCTTGAAACATATCTGATAAGGAGGAATTGAACTGCTAGCCTCAGCGTTTGAGACGAACGATGCCTTGAAACACATCTGATAAGGAGGAAGTGATCTGCTAGCATCGGCATTTGAGGAGATGTTCAACCTGTCATGCTCGGCTCAAGGCTCCGACCTGTGGGAAGACCGTTGACAACAAAACAAAGAGAAACATGAGAAAAACATGCATCATACTGTTATCTTACACGTGTGCAGTTTCCTCTTCAATAATTTTTACACTAAATTTAGGACATGCAGAAAACACTGACTTTTAGTTTCTACTCGATAAACAGAGCACGATCGACAACAAAGGGTACAGGTATTCCTAATTAAATACGTATATCAATACTTCTTTGCAGAATCAGAAAATACTGATCCACTACTTTGATAAAAATGTGGTGAAATTCGACCTTAAATGCGATCGATACAGTGTAAAAGACGATACTGAAACCACCCTACACTAGTAATACATCCCTTATCTAAGTTCTGGGAAATCTGTTTAAAACAGATCAATTATATTTCAGAATCTTAAATAACATTCTAATATATGGTATACCTAAGAGCATACCTAATCATTCGCCCGATAAGAGGCTCACAGTTAAACTTTTATCCTCACACTTCCAGCCCAATTGTTACAAATCACTCCAACATTTGTGTTGAAAAAACAACAGATTCAAGATCGGAATAGTTAACCGTGGCAAGTAAGAATTGAATGTCAGTACATCATGTCTATATCAAAACGGACTAAGACTGACTGAAAATCATTTTGAACAGCTTAGAGTTAACAACCCATTATTGATATCTATATCCAACAAATGAAATCTGGTCTCGAGGAATCCAACGAGTCTGAAAACAAAAGGTTAATAAAATAAATCATGAAAATGACAATAGGACTATAATACATGAATAATGTCAATTAACAACAGTCCAACTCTCAACAGTAATCTCTCTACACTAACATCTTCATTTCATATACAGTACAGAATTTTTGCGATCAACAAAAAATAAATGCACCATAACCTGTAAAACTTGCATCACAGATCAAAGCTGCTATACAAGACAAAACTGTCAATATGAAATTAAAATCCTTAAAAATGTATTCATTTAATACACAATCAAACGCTTTCATTATATACATATTTCAATACTCTTTTGCAAAATCAGGAAATACTGATCCATTATTTGTCTGATAAATAATCTGGTCCAATTGGACCTAATGCAATCCATGCAGTAATGCCAAAAAGACAACGGCACTGAAATCGTGCTACACTATATCACATCCCTTACTCTAAGGTCAGGGAAATCTGCTTCAAACAGATCAATTTCACAATCTTAAACAACGTACAAACATGGTATACTTAATAATACCAAATCATTCGCCCGTTTTAAAGAGGCTCACAATAATACTAATACTAATACTAATAACAACAACTGCTATGTTTAGACAGGGTGCACATATCTTCGAGGAGTTTACAATGGGGTCCTGCGTAACAAAACTAATAAAGTAAAATAATGCTTTGATAGGATAGTTACAACTAATTAAACTTTTATCATTACACTTCCAGCCCGATTATAAATCAGACTTTACAAACGAATTTCAGTAAGCAGACTTAGCTATATATATGTAAAGACAAATTTTACAAGCAAAATTACTATCATCTATTAATGTACATAATACCGCGGAAATGCAAAGATCTACAACTAGTAATAATAAAGTCTGAACGATATATTTAAACAAGATATATTAATATATCTCAATATATCCCAGAAAATCCTTGATTTTTTGAGACAGAGACACTTTCAACGATTTGGATTAATACCCGAGCAATGGTACGTGATAATAAATTTCAACTAATCCAAATTACTAGTAAGAGAAAAACAATCCTTCTCTTAGCATTTCGTTAAAGAATCGATAAAGTAGTCAAATTGAACCACTTCATATACTTGAACTTGAATGACATAATACGGGGTAACTGAATGACTAAGAGTAGTAATAATTTACGGCCTTCTGTCAGCTACAAAAAACATATTACAAACTGAGTTAGCTGAAAATTCACTCTAAATCTGTTACGTAATAATTCATGAATTGCATTCCCAGTGAAATCTGGATGAATCAATAACACCTAATTACTGTAGTTAAAAAATAACTGAATAAGAGCGAGCTCTATACTTAGGCTATATAAAAGCAACTGATATCCGCAAACCTCAAACTATCAATGTTTATAACTACAGAAAGAAATCCTTCACATTAAACACTTATAGATCATTAACTCTCAAGCAACTTCGCCTATAGTTTATAGAAAACAGCAGGCAATAATTCAAAATCAATGTCACCTAAACAAAAATTGAAGAATCTTAAAAATAATGAAAGTCTGATCGTATAACAACTGAACTCATTAAGCTAAAGGTTCAGTGTCTTGGTATAACAATCTGGATGGCGTTTGAAAAGGGACTCACGACCCTTTGGTGTTGAGATGTTTGATCTGCACGTGCACGTGTGACTGGGCGGCTGACCATGGCCGGGATCCCGAGATAAAAGTTCCTCCAAAAATATCCGGTTCTCCCGCGGAGGAGACGAGAATTCATAGGAGAAAAAATAGACAAAGAAAAATCATGTCAGAAGGCTTGTAAAACACATAAGGAGCACTAAATGTTATGTACTACGTTGTAGGACTGAATTTTGAAATTCTCAAACTTTTTGTACTGCCTCGTTGACTCAAATCTTTTACGACTATGCAACAGTACGAATACATACCTTCACGTAGAGTTTCACACGTATCCTCTAATTTACCTCTTAACAGAATAGAGTACGCCACCTTCCAAGGAGACTTGAAAGAATCTTTAGCTCAAACTCAGTGCTCTTCCGTTGTGTTTCAACGCTGAAGGTTCTTGGATAATAGTTAATTCCTCCAAAATTGTCCGATTTTCCCGCGGTGGAGACGAGAATTCATAGGAGAAAAAATAGACAGAAGAATCATTAATGTCACAAATGCCTTGTAAAGCAAAAAACAAGCCCTAACAAATTATGTCTACTGCATCGTTGACTCAAACATTTCGTGAATATACGACGTGTTCAAAAACATTACGAATATATACGTACCTTCGCGTAGAGTTGCATACGTATCTTCCACTATAAAATCTCCGTCAGAAAGTTTGGCTGACTTGTGGCTGTCCAGCAAGCGAGAGAAAGAATTCTAAACTGATTGGTCTTTATATACCTCAAATATGAATATTAAACATATGTACAAGAAAAGAACTAATGAACTATCACTTAAGTGATAAACAAATAGCTACGTGCCGTAATGAAGACGCTTTCCAACTCACTTTGTTACGTTGGAAAGCCTCTATTTTCCAAAATTGTAGTACAGTGTTCTATGTATTTCCCCTAGGCCTAGCTATAAAGTGAAATTTCACATGCACGATGTCCACTAATTTACAGAAGAACTTAAAGTATTGACTGAATTTGTTTGAATTGCAATGTATAAAATATAAACACGTGCAATTTCACTTCTAAAAAGCAATATTACCTTTTGATGTAAAAGTGACACTGTCTTAAATTAAAAGTGAGACATTTCACTCTCTTTGAACAGTAGTACTCCATGATTATAAGATTTCGAACAATCCTTTAACTAAACGATTCACTCTACACTCTACATAAACTTGGTAAACTTTTTGTATGGATTTCGTCATTGAAAATGGATAAGATACAACTACAACTTTTTTGTACAAGCAGACCACGTGCACGAGAAATATCGAAACCGTTCAAACAACAGCTGAACTAAAAGTATGATAACCAAGCGCTATATTCCCTTTTCTTGTTACAATCCACAACAATTGAATGATCACATCTTACCTTTATAGTTTTCTTATCTCCCATGCGTTTTGAAAATCCTTTGCTCAGTCTCGCGCTGCCGAATCTAAGTATTTTAGTTGTTAGTTTTAAAAATGGCGCGATGTGCCCGCACAATTCAGGTCAGTGGTCTTTAGATAAGCAATGCATCCTGGGACCAGTTCACAGCCGCCATCTTTGTTTGTTGTTGAGAACTTTACCAGAGCGGAGCTGACGGGAGTGCTTCATCTGAGGATTAATTTGCGAAATGGCCTGGCTATATATTCAAGGAATCTAAACGCTAATGAACTGGTCAACCAACTCCTCATCTGTTTTGCTGTGTCTGCCTGGAAAGCATGTAAGTCGTAAGGCCATTTTAACACCCAAGGCCAAGCCGGCCAAGGCCAAGGCTGCATGCTAATATACATATTTATGTAGCTGCATGGCCTGTCAGAACTCAGAACTGGTTATCACTTTTATATTAGTTTTACGCAAACACCAACCTATATATTTTCTTCTCCTTTTCTGGTTGCATGAAACCTTGACCTATAGTGCAACCAGCAATGAGTTGTATCAGGACTTTGCTGTTTCTAACGAAATTATTATACATGTAAGATGTAAGTCGAGTCCATTTCCACTCGATCGATTGCTGAGCATGTACCTCGTAAACATCAAGTTTAAATAAACTGCCAACTCATGCAACTTGTACTGGATTCCCTGTACTTCATTTGTGTATAAATCTTGTAATGTTTCAGCCAGTCATCAACGACAACGTTCCTCTTTCTCGGAGAAAGTTATGAAATCTGCGCTTCTTTAAGTAACTTTAGATCGTTTGAAAGCCAATTTAGTATTGGTTGGAGTTCCTGGTTGGAGTTCCTGGTTGGAGTTCCAATTTGTTCTGTCAAGAATATTGTTTGAGTGTATGTTTCCTCTGGACATAGATCTGTCAGGTGGTAAGGTGCCAAACAAACTTTGTCTTGTGAAATCCACAATAATAATGTTTTACCATGTGATGGTTAATATTAGGGTGTTCATGAAATATATACAATGTATGTTCTAGCTGCATGCAAATTTGGAAGCAAATAAGTGCTGCATATGACTTTCCACATGTATATCCTATGAACATTTTTAGTATTGACACTGTAACATACAGTTTTCATAGTACCAGTACCTTAATTTCATAGCCTCTTGTTATACTATATAATAGTCTGATTTCATTGGATGTAAATTTCAAAGCCAAAAAATTCATAGGGTACTGTATTTTTCATAGGATATAATTTCCCTTTATAAAATTTCATAGCCTTTGAGTCTATGAAAAGAAACCTTCATAGTGCTATGAAAATATTTCATGGGATATTTCATAGGTTGGCCTAGTTTCATAGCCTTTTCATGTAGTCTTCATAGGATATTGCACTATAGTAGTGTATACACTGGTATTTCATTGGAAATTATATATTAAAATATATGAACTGATTGCTGTAATTTACTTTCCAGGTGGGATTTTGTTGTCATATATATCCCAGACAGATAGCTGCATGGGAATGCCAGGATCCCATCAGCTATCCCAGCTTTAGAGGGGATCCCAGGTGGGATTTTATTTTCATGCCAGGCGGGATCCCTCCATCCCACCTGGAATCCATATGTCCCACCTGGGATCCCGGCTTCAGAGGAGGGATCCCGGCTTTAGAGTAAGGATCCCAGGTGGGATTTTGTTTTTATGCCAGGCGGGATAGGTGGGATCCCACCATCCCACCTGGGATCCCATATGTCCCACCTGGGATCCCGGCTTTAGAGGTGGGATCCCGGGTGGGATTTCTTACCATCCCAGGCGGGATAGCTGGGATCCCACCAGATGACATGGGATCCCGCCAATCCCACCTGGGATCCCAGCTGGGATTGGCGGGATCCTACCTCTATTTTGACATGGGCGCGCGCGCGCATGCGCCAGCTAGAATGTTACTATATCATATTTGATGATTTCTTGTAAGTTCTGCGGGTCCCTGCTAGTGTTATATATTTCTGGAATTGGCTTTTCAAAACTGTAAAATCAACAAGAAATGTATAAGACATTATATGGCTGGGTGTCAAGCTATATATAGATCAGAGGAGCAACCCAGCCATACAAACTGAAATTTGGAATATTTAAAGCCCATTATTCCAACAGTTTTCAACATATTACGCTCAAATTTTAATACTAAATGTGGTATGCTCTGTTAATTAATTATGAAGTCTATTATAAAGCTTAATTTGTTTGTTGGTTGATGTGCGATTTATGCTAATGAGGCAATATTTAGTTAATAATAATAATGTTAACTGAAATTCGCCTATAAAAGAAAAGAAAAAAGGGCAATCAAGTTACCAAATTTGGTGCAATTATAGAATACCCCGCATATCGAAAGAAACTTAAAAACTGTTCCAAAACTGTGCCAAATTCCCCATTATAGTGCAGGTATATGTTGTGTCGTTCTATGAATGACTTTTGGTCGAAAATGGTTCTAAAGTTTTTTTTTTATTACTTCAGGGTTAGGTTTTTAGAAGATTTGTATAAATATTTGAGAAAATGAGTTATTAATAATCGAAGTTGTGGGGTATTCTATATAATTATTTCCCAAATTTATAATATTGCGCATGTAGCTAGAGATTTCAAATTTCACTCGCATTCTGAAACCCTCCAAAGAGGACAAAACAAAAACCTTTTCGGACACCCACCTGGCACAAAGGCCGTATTTATCCTCCTCCTCTCCACGGTGCGTGTTGACACCCTAAATAGTTGGGCAATGGTGGGGACCTTAAATCCTCCCTCCAAGAGAAAAGATAACTGCTCTTCCTTTATCTCGAATGCTGGTCGTGCACGCCGCTGAGTGAAAACTTGAGGAGCAAACTCAACGGCTTGCTGTGGTACATCTGGGACGTGGGCCTCATTTGTCAGCTGGTTACAAGAGGGTCTGAATGGGGTTAACTGACTACTGACAAACGGCCTTAAGAATAACTGACAAATTGCGGTTTTATTATTGACAACTGACAACCAAAAAATCAATGACAACTGACAAATTTGGTTTTTGTGGGTCAAACATTGTAAATTTTCTCTAGTAATGATTAACTAGAGCTAACTGACAAATGGCCAAAATTTTAACTGACCACTGACATGTAGACCCCCCATTCAGACCCTTTTACAAGCTTCCCCGAGCAGGCTGATAATTTCATCCATTTGAGAATGGTTGTCAAGGTTAACCAACGAGCGAATGAGGTAGTCAAGTCTTATTTAAGACTCATCCATCGATTTCAAGTGGATCAATCAGGTTTTCCAGAGTCGTGATTGTTTGATTAACTTTATTGTAAGCATGTACTATGTAGGCATTCACGTTTGCCGCCAAATTGGTGTGCCCACGTTAGTACAGTGGGTTCCCTCTTGAAGGGTGTCGAAGCATTCATGCGTGTCGGAAGATGAAAAGTGAAACTCCAATAAAATGATCAAAGTTGCATGTCGAATGACAGCCATTGAGTTGAAAACGTGGAACACGAATGGCACCTGGAAAACAACCAACAACGCGAAACTGTTTTTATTATGTGAAATTGACATGATCGTACGTAGTAAAATAAAAGTAAATCTTAAAAAAGCGTTACTAGAATGTCGAAAATAAAACTCCAATGTCGAAAAGTAAAACTCCAATGTCGAAAGTAAAACTCCAATACCGAAAGTAAAACTCCAATATCGAAAGTAAAAATTCGATGTCACAATGCAAAACTCCAATGTCGAATCGTAAAACTGAAATGGCGCATTATGGACAAGTCGATCACCATTTGAATCAGGCATTATGTTAGTAATTAGCTTTAATTTACACTGTATTTCAAGGGTTCATCAAAATATTAGGTAATTAAGAATCATTGTCTTCCTGGTATAAATGATGTTTACCTACTCTTTTCACGTTCTGGGTGACCAGGCAAAAGCTTTCATATAAAGTATTTACAAAAATGGTAAATCACTTTTTCTATTGACCGTATTCCGGAATAGATGGAATATACTCAGATTCCTTCAATATACCTGTTAAATATACACTGCTATATATATAATTGGGGTACTTTAAGTTTGGTCTTTGGTCATGAGGAATTTAATCACTTTTGGGGTTAGAATAGCTGTGATTTTTATAAAGTCTATAAGCTAAACCCTACATCGACAAACAAAAAGCTAGCAAAACCTCTTAAAAATCCAACAATATAATTAGCTACTGCCAATTATTGCCAGCATCGCAGACTAGTTAATGTATTAAAACTTAAACCCAGAGTTGTAGTTTATGGCACAAAAAGACTGGCAGTTTTCCCCAGTTTTCCAGCAACTTAAAACCTAATGAATTTGACCTTGGATCAGAATATATGTGAACTTGGATGTGCATATTAAATATATTTAGGAGCAGCAGGCAGTAGGATATGTCATGTGTATATTAAGCCAAGCATAAATATGTTACCCAAGTGTCAGGTCCTAGCTCCTTTCTCCCTCCCACCCTCCAACATAGTGTAATAATAGTGTTATCAGTTGAAACCAACTACAGTGTAGCATTCCTTGCATTTAAATACTAATCTTGCAATTATCTGATTGGCTAAACTATTCACTATCTATTCTCTGATACGTATAGTGAGTATCAAAAATGCTGGTTTTCAAAAGTGAAACAATATTATTTACTCCTGAAGTCAAATTACAAAAAAATACTCATTAACTGTTTCAGTTTAGGATTGAACAACTAATGGATTGGGGGGGGGGGGGGGGGGGGGTGGGGTGGGGTGGGAGAAGTGTAAAATTATAATAGTTGAGGAATGGAGGTTTGGACTGGAATGTTTCCTCCCTTCTTTTTGTCGAGAAGGGAGGGGTATAAGAAAGGTGTGCAGAGTTATTGAGTACATCGTAAATGACAGCCCCTTGCAATTGGCTGTACAATGTAAATGAATGGCTTATTTTGCATTGGATTAGTCAAGAATAGATTCTCAATCCCAGGTATTCTTTAGATCTATCATTAACATTTTTTATATATTCATCTTTGGCAATTAACTCTCTAGCTCCTGAACAATATGGCTAATCAAGCAGATGTTTGCGGTATTGATACAATATCGCTTAATGAAGATTTAGATGATGTATCTAGTCCTCCAGAACACCACTTGTAAGTAAATGTGTTCTTATATTTTTGTGTTTTAGAAAAGTTATAATTCTGTTTAGCAATTACTGTACAGTAATGTGGTATAGACAATCAGAACTGGAAATGTGGCAATTAAAGAAGTATATTTAAGTAAGTTTTGTATTTTAATAATCATGTACCGGTACATGTAGTACCCGATGACTACTACATAGTTGCATTGCGTCCAGTCATTAATTCCTAGAGCCTATATGGTCGGAGTATAAGATAATTATTGTGTACTAATACAGCATGTAAGATAAAAGTACCTGAATGCTAAGTACTGACACAGGCAGCCCACCCGCGCGTGGGCTCCCTGTGGCAGTGTGAATCAGGTGACGTCATCGTGTTTTCATCGGTTTTCTGTAAAATGACCGAAACAGTTCGCTAAATGGCTCGAAAAATCTTCATATTTGGTCGAATGATCCCCAAATAACTTGAAACTCGTAGTGAAATAAACTATTTACACTTTGATGTGGTCTAATGTGCTTTTGGGGGCGATATGAGGGAGTTTCAGGCGTTCGTTTCTCAATGTTTTGAAGCGCTCGCTTCAGCTACTAAAAAATTAAACAAGGCAGGAAACTTCAGCCACTTTGCGAACACGACACTAATATTTGCCAAAATGTCGAACTTTTCCTTGACGCTTGCCAACAAGACTCCAGAATGGACAAGGGCAGTTCTTGAACTATATGTCTGCCTAAAATGAGGACGCTAGGTTGGTTCTAACCCTCCAAACGAGCAGCTCGAAAACGATTTTTCTGCGCGCTTTTGCTTTCTCCAGATGATCTGCAGGGGGGTGATGCGCATAAGCGCCCCCTTTTGCCACCTATGCCACCCTCCCACTGCAAATATTTACCATCACACACAGACTCGTGCCGGGGCCGCGTAAGGATAATTTGCACACAAAAATATGAAGACAATATCAACTCATGCAGGGGATAGTAAGGAAAATTGTTGGTTGAGTAATAATAATAATAACTTTAATCCTTATACCAACAACGGTACATTGGAATTACGGTAATAACAGTACAACTGTATAAACACCTAAATACAAAACTAAGAAGTATTACAAACATTGAATAAGACAATGATATCATAGCAATATTTGGCTGAAAACTTCATAATCGAATCGTCCTTCATTGACATTATATATAAAAACAAAGCCCGCTTACTAAAATATCGAAATGAACTGTTTACATCCAACAGGTTATTAATGAAATCTTCCCTAAGAGTTATAAAATTCCTGTTGAGTTGAGTTGTCAAAGATTGCAGAGATTTGCCGCGCGAGATTAATCTTCGGAGTACTTAGTTCTTACTCATTTTATTGCCGGTTGTTACTGAAAAATTATGCGAGAATCTTTCACTGGGTAATAGCCTCTACGTTTAATAACAGGCCAGGTACGTGGACTTTGTAGAAGTGGAAAAACAACAATGCTGCACTGAGATAGTGGTAAGTTCATCCCGGTAAATTCTTTAATATGCAGCCTTCGGTCACTTCTCTGCGAGTTTTCCCAATCAAACATTAGCATTAGCCTTAAAATAAGGAACTGAACATTTACTGGAAAAAGTAGAAGTGACAAAAAAATACTGCTTGACTATTAAAATAGCGCTTTAATACACCGCAATGAAGTAGGATGTGAACTTCGCTCTGGGGTCAACAGATGCAGAAGCCGGAAGAGTTCTCCTTGTCAGTTGACAACACTTAAGTGAGTACTAGTGTAGTGGGGAGGTTCTTTAATTCTGCACGACTGCTTCAATATAAACAACCAGTTTGCAACTTTCGCTTGTCATTTTACCCGCATATAAAGAACGTCGTAAACAATTTGTCATCGACAACGCTTGCTGTTTGTATAAACCAACAGTTAAGGTTTTAGTTTTCGAGGTCTTACTTTTTTTTCAGTGTTCAGTTCTTTTTTTCCCAACTTAGGTATTTTCTTCTTGATCATTTAAGTTCTTTCCCGTTGTTTCTAGTTCATTTTATCGATTCATTTTCTAGCGAGAATCGCCTTTCAGATTTGTTGATGTTTCCACAGGGGTCCGGTCAGTTTTATAATTTCCTCTCAGAGTTCAGTTTCGCTCGTTTTTCTTGTTCTGTCATATGTTTTTCGGTTCAATATTTTACCTCTTTGTCCTCCTAGTTTGTTCATGTCATTTCCAGTTCGATAAATTGTTTTTAAATTTTAAATCCGAAAAGCAGTTTACTCAGTTCTGTTTATTCGATTCATATTAAAATTCATATTCTATTAGACTGTTCGGTTTCGGTTGTATTTACTCAGTTCAGTTTTCTCCATTTCTTTGTGTCAATAAGCTGCTCCATTTGGCGTTTCGGTTCGGTTTCCATTTCCTCTATTCATGATCCACTCAATTCAGTTTACTCGTTTCAATTATTCAATTATGTGTACTCAGTTGACTTCACGCTCAGTTCAATTCGGTGCTCCTATCTAGCGTTTTTATTCGAATACTCAGGGTCTATATTATATTCCAAGAGTCATCCGAAGTCCAGCAATTGTTGGGTCCGTATAAACCTATACCCAGTAGACGGTCGTTTAGCCTGTGTAAGTTCAAATGTTTGATTGGGAAAACTCGCAGAGAAGTACTCTAAGCTGAGAAGTGACCGAAGGCTGCATATTAAAGAACTTACTGGGATGAACTTACCACTATCTCAGTGCAGCATTGTTGTTTTTCCACTTCTACAAAGTCCACGTACCTGGCCTGTTATTAAACGTAGAGGCTATTCACCCAGTGAAAGATTCTTGCATAATTTTTCAGTAACAACCGGCAATAAAATGAGTAAGAACTAAGTACTCCGAAGATTAATCTCGCACGGCAAATCTCTGCAATCTTTGACAACTCAACCAACAATTTTCCTTACTATCCCCCGCATGAGTTGATATTGTCTTCATATTTGTGTGTGCAAATTATCCTTACGCGGCCCCGGCACGAGTCTGTGTGTGATGGTAAATATTTGCAGTGGGAGGGTGGCATAGGTGGCAAAAGGGGGCGCTTATGCACATCACCCCCCTGCAGATCATCTGGAGAAAGCAAAGCGCGTTTTCGAGCTGCTCGTTTGGAGGGTTAGAACCAACCTAGTGTCCTCATTTTAGGCAGACGTATAGTTCAATAACTGCCCTTGTCCATTCTGGAGTCTTGTTGGCAAGCGTCAAGGAAAAGTTCGACATTTTGGCAAATATTCCGTGAGTGTCGTGTTCGCAAAGTGACCGAAGTTTCCTGCCTTGGTTATTTTTTTAGTAGCTGAAGTGAGCGCTTCAGAACATTGAGAAACGAACGCCTGAAACTCCCTCATTCGCTATTATCGCACTTCGGCCATCTTGGATTGAAAGCGAGACTTCTGGGTTGTCGGTTACGTAGCGCTTACTATTTGCTCTGTTGTTGGTCGCGAGTTTGGATGAAAAAGCTACTTCATCTCCACTTCTGTAATTCCAATTGTACAAATAATAGGCAGAAAAGAAGATCTAGGGATTCTTTTCACATATTTGATTCCAATGAACAGCTCAGAAAGCGATGGAGTTTGAAAATACGCGGAGATATCGACCCATTACTTCAGACGTCGATAACATATCCAGTGATTAAAAAACAGTTGATTATAAAATACTTCTTCACTTAAATAAGTGTGACAGATTCCCCCAGACTAACAGATAGCAAAAGTCCATTTCACTAAACGTAAAAAACAAGAGAGAAACCTCACTGCAGTATACCCTGCCACTTCAAATGATCACTTGAAAACCTGTGAAAAATCCTTCATAATTTTATAGCTTGGGTGTACGTACTCGTTCTAGGAATGATTTGGGTTGGAAATGGTTAGGGTTTTTGGCAAATTTTGGGTTAGGTTTTTAGAAGGTTTGTATGAGGATTTGAGAAAATGCACTATCAATGAACCAAAATGGTTCACTTGCATGAGTGGAGAGGAACGGGTAGTGAAATCTCACTCCTCCCTATTTTTTTCCGACATTTCTCCCTCCTCCCTAGTGAGTTTTAAAATTTCTCCCTAGAGAATGTATGTAGATACCATTTTCTCCCTCCTCCCTGCATGCTAAATTCTCCCTCCTCCCTAGTTTTTCTGGACAATTCACCCTCCCTGATTTTTTTTTGCCAATTCTCCCTCCCTGTTCTGTTCCTCCGCACTCATGCATGGATGGCTGATAACATTGCATTGGTACTGTAACTATATCATACATACATAATATGGCTCCTGATACATATATCATATGTATACCAGGTAGTATATGTTAAGATGATGACAATGACAGTATTACTGACTTGCAATGTTGGGCCATTATCAACAAATGGCTACTTGGAAATTGACCAAAATTACCTGTAGAGAAACTGAGATATGGGTCATTTGACCATGTACAATGATGATAGTGACAATGGAAATGGTACTGGTGATGGTATTAATGCAAAACAATATTGATGTTGATGACAGTGCTAATAATGGCAATAAAAATTGCAACAATGACTACCTAATTGTTTTTAAATCACCTAACTTTAGTTTTCAAACTTTGTACAATTATTTTAATTTCCATAATTTATAATTGAAGTGAATATTAATCTAGATATTCAGAATCAGCTGATCGGGTTGGAGTCTTGCAGGGTACAGCCTACTTTTAGTTGAGCAATACTGTAAAATTATCATCAGTCTGGATATAGCCAATGGGTTAGGCCTCGTATATCTCGGTAGTAACTATTTTGTAAACCAACTATCTCGTGCTTTAGGGGAGCAGCCATACTAACAATATACATCCAGCTTTTGTATTACTATTAATATTATATTTCAATCATGTAAATAAATTGTAACATATTAAAATATATTGTAATAATAATTTATATTATGTTAATAAATACTGCCAGACCCCAACACTGTCTCAGTTGTCTGTTTTGGTATATTACAACATTTCGTACAATATGTTTTCTTCTGCCATAATCATTGCAATGATGCAACTGTTTTTTATAACCTACATGTAGCTGCTAGCTGGATGGGTACTCCAGCATCATTTACATCCTTTTTATCAATTTATTATAATTAATATTATTTCTTTCCCAAGCCAAGCCACAGAAATTATGGAGGATAGCTTGATTTGAATTTATTCAGATAGAGCAGATTTTTTTAACCCTGTTTAATAAAATCGAATAGACCTAACAGTCAGGTTACTGGTTAGTAAAATCAGTTCAAAATCCAAAATATTATTATTATAAGTAATGGCATGGCATAAGGTAAATTAGTTATCAAATTTACTTTCATGTAATACTATTATCACTGACTAATGAAACTAATCTCAGAGGACTTTAGTTTTTCTCTGCCTAAACTAAAGTTACCATAGTTGAGTTTTTTTAACGTTTTATGCTTGATTGAGCACCATTGGTTGAACTGGACCCTGCAAGTGTGTTGATTTTGTGAAGAATAAATAAAATGTCAAGTAAAATGTAAAAATAAAATGTAATATGTGGCTGACTAAATATTCCAGGAGCACGCATAGAGTTTAAAATAATCATGTCATGTTTGTGGTTTTAAGTATAATTATCTCACATGTATGGAAGAAGCGGGTTTGACAAATGAAGAGAAGACCTTTCTTGAGCCATAAAATAGGTAGGGTACAGGGTTGACAGGCATTCATGCACTCTGCTAGGGACTAATTTTTATAATGACCTGCCATAACCCTCATCAGCATAGCCCTTCTAATTTTCATTCTTGCATGTCAACGAGGGAAAATTAGAACAAGTATCCATGCTGATGAGGGAATTTAGAGTTTAAATGTCCCTGAACAAACAAAGAAAGCTGAGGTGATCGTGGTATTACTAAGAAAATCACACATGAAAATCCCAGATTAACTAATAAATAAACCTTCATTTCATACCAGAAATTTGACAGTGATAAATATCATTGCATAACACCCATGACCATTCTAATAAAACCTCCCAAAATATTTCCCTTTGATTCAGTACAAATACATATGATATATAATATATTTTACAGAAAAAATAATATTCACACATTAAAACTTCAATATGATGGTCATGACACTTTCAAAATTAGTGCCAATTTATTATTAGTGGTGTTCAAAGTACACAAGTCTTATTCGTAAAATAAAAAATAACGATCAACGTGAAAATAGTCACATGTGCATTAAAAATTATCAAAATATAATAATAGAGGGTGTCTGGTGCACGTGCATATATATTTATTGAGAACAATAACTTAACATGTTCCATTCACCCTGCTAGGTGAGGTTTCTCTCTTCTTATTTTACCTGTAGAGACCGCTGCTAGCTGCGAGTCTGAGGGAACCTGTGACACTTTAACCGAAGAAGTATTACTTGTTTTTTTCCCCTCACTCTACCTCTGGATATTTATCGAAGTCTGAAGTGTGGCTCGACATCTCCGCGTATTTTCAAACTCCATCGCTTTCTGAGCTGTTTATTGGAATCAAATAATGTGAAAAGAATCCCTAGATCTTCTTTTCTGGCTATTATTTGTACAATTGGAATTACAGAAGTGGAGACGAAGTAGCTTTTTCATCCAAACTCGCGACCAACAACAGAGCAAATAGTAAGCGCTACGTAACCGACAACCCGGAAGCCTCGCTTTCAATCCAAGATGGCCGAAGTGCGATAATTACTGGTTATTTCATGATTTTCTATAGAATACGGGCAAATATTTCACGAGAAATTTGTATTATTTAGTATACAACGAGCTTTTAGGCGAGTTGTATACCAAAATAATATGAATTTCGAGTTAAATTTTCGCCAGTATTCCATAGAAAACCATGAAATAACCATATTATCCTATAAATAACAAATTTACAAAAAGATTTATCACGAGAACAAAGTAACTTTGTTTGCAAGTTTTCTTGGCGGAAAACACAAATTTCGAGTGGCGCCGCGCACGTCTGCAGACTAATTATGTATTCAAAATGGTGAATTCTTATTGGCTGATAACGAAATGGCGCGAAATTTCCTGCATTTTGATTGGCCTTGACCTAGCCATGAAATACCGCTCTGTATTTCATAGAAAAACCATGAAATACCGCCCTGTATTACATAGTAAAGCTGAGCTCTGATTGGCTGAAATATAATATTTATAGGATAATAGCGAATATCGCCCCCAAAAGCACATTAGACCACATCAAAGTGTAAATAGTTTATTTCACTACGAGTTTCAAGGTATTTGGGGATCATTCGACCAAATATGAAGATTTTTCGAGCCATTTAGCGAACTGTTTCGGTCATTTTACAGAAAACCGATGAAAACACGATGACGTCACCTGATTCACACTGCCACAGGGAGCCCACGCGCGGGTGGGCTGCCTGTGGATCAACCATGAAGAAAAAGTTTTAATAATATTGGTGGCCACGTCTTTGTTATTTGAATCTCTGGGGATTGGGTTGCAATTATAACCCACCAATAGAGATAGCATGGGCACCATTTTGATTCAGCAGTTTCTCCAAAAGAAGTACGGTAGTGTGGGTGCACTGTCAGTGATAAATTTGCATGCTTGCTGCAAGCAGATTTATTGGTGCAAATAAATGGTGACCAAAATGTTTTGGTTAGTCACTTTTATAAAAAAGTTAATTTCGAGCCCAGTACATTTCAATCTGTAACAGTATACATTTCATTTGATCAAGTCATACTAACTAACTAAGTACAGTACAATGTATGTAAGGGGCCAAGTTTATATTGCATGATAAAACACTCCTGCTCGTTTTTTAACTATTACATAAAGATGTTTTTTGCATTTCGGTCTACCAGATCGGTAAGAGACTGATATTTCAGCTATTTGTGCTGGCCAAGGATTTGTTCAAGATAATTTTCAAGAGGGGAAGAATTTGCTAAGTCATTTAGTTATCACCCCATAATGTCAGGTCTTGTATTTTATCAAAGACTAAAGAAGCAATGCAAGACTGCGATTACCAACTGATATTTACATCTTGTAACCGTTTGCTTCGAGGTGCAGCTGGAAGTCCTAGCACAATTCTGGTTGTCTTCTTCGTCGCTCAGCAAGTTCCTCACAAAGAAACAGCTCATGCAATTAAGTTTCTGATTTTTTGTCCACAAGGATTACAAGTTACACGGTCGAACAAACCAGATGATTTTGCGACGTTGAAGCCAACAACTTCGCACAACGAAGCCAACACTCATCCCACAATACCCCTCGCGATTCAACGCTTTACTAAATTTTCTGTAGAAGGACGGCTGGAATTATTTGTATCGCACTTGAAACAAAACTTAGTTTGGCTTCGAGACTTCTTTCTACTCTTATTTTACAAAATGTAGTCCATACGCGATTTTGAACAGGCATGTTTATTTTGCTACTATTGGTTGACTGTCTGACCACAGGAAGCCCAATGACGCGGGGGGTGGTAATTATTATCGGACTTTGTAACAGCGAACTGGTTTTTTCTCGAAAATGTCATATCTTTCTGAAAGAATGTCTTACTATTAAAGATATATACTTCACTGACCTTGTGTTGTTTTTGACTCTGTTTGCGATGATTTGGGGCTGTTTTAAGCGCGAGGAATCGGTTTTTTGAAAGACTAGTACTGATGATGACAAACAATAACGTCGTGATCACTATCTTTAGCTCATCCTTAGCTTAGCTCATCGGGTACACGCCAAAGCATCTGGGTGTACCGAAAACAATGTCCCTAAGACCCTTAAAAAACTTGAAAAGGAAGACCACCAAGATTTCAAGTGGAGAGCTAAGAAAATATTTTTGTACCTCTATTGAACTATAGCTCCTTTCCAGGGAACCGCACTGCTTCCTTTATTCACGTAATATTGTAGATAGCCCACAATGCGTATGCAGAGCTGCACGCGAAAACTTCGTTCATTTTCTTCTATACTGCCCAGTACATGCAGTACACTCGCTTGGTTGTTTCAAGAGTAAGGGAAACAAAATTTAGGAGTAAGGGAAACAAAATTTAGGAGTAAGAGAAACAAAAATTTTTCAAGACATAGTGCTCTTTTCTGTGCATCCGAATTTCATCCAAAATAGTTTTTAAAAAGCTCCAACTTGACACGAATTTGTTCGATTTGTCTGAAATTTTCACAAAATATATTTTGATATCTCAGCTGCAAACTCCTATAGGGGAATTTTGAAATTCTAAAACCAAAGCTCTTGACGGCTTTTCTCGCGTACCGACTAAGATTAAGCCTTTTCACGTAAAGCATTATAACTTTTGAACTAAATCGAAATCTCATACCCCCGACACTATTGTATAATACAATTCCTCCCAAATGATATAAAGCAAATAGATTTAAAAACCACAAAATATTTTCGGAACTGGAGCTTCTGGCCTGCTTGCCGCGATTTTTTCCAGTCATGATATTTCCGGATTGGGTTACCTGTGGTGCGCAGTCAAAATGGGGAAGGGACCGCGCACCACAGGTGACCAATCCCCAAAAACCGTGACCGGAAAAAAAATACAGAAGAGCCGGAGAAACGGATGCCGTAAAATTCGAGATTTTCAAATAATTAAAAACTTATATATTTTTGTAGCTTTAAAATGATATATGGTTGAGGGTATGTACGATGTTTCCTCGAGGCGCTACGTATTTTACACTGGAAACACACCCTTAAAAAACGATAGTGTCAGTGGAGTTGAGAAACGATTCAACGAGCTTCTGCTTCAAAGGAAGCCCTAATACTTTGAAGGGTTTACTGTTCATGATTGTCGAATGACAATGATAGGCAGACTCATTTAGTGTCCTAGACTGTATTTCATCACAGGAGCTTAGCCGCTGAGCTATCGGGAGGCGGTCATATTTGTGCAAAATATCTCTGAAACGTAGTTTCAGTTACTGTTTAAATTTGACTTAATTTTTTTAGTATTATTAGGGTATTCATGATTGCTTTTCAGTGGGGGTAATGGTTTAAGGTAATTGCATTGAAAAAGAAGCTGAAATTAACTTTCTTTTAAACTTTGCCCAGTGGTTAGCCCAAGCAAGGTCTCTCTAAAAACGCAATAAAAATAGGAGGTCACCTGCTTCAAAGGAAGCCCTAATACTTTGAAGGGTTTACTGATTCATGATTGTCGAATGAAAATAAGAGGCAGACTGTCGTTTAGAGTCCTAGACTGTATTTCATCACCGGAGCTTAGCCGCTGAGCTATCGGGAGGCGGTCATATTTGTGCAAAATATCTCTGAAACGTAGTTTCATTTACTGTTTAAATTTGACTTAATTTTTTTAGTATTATTAGGGTATTCATGATTGCTTTTCAGTGGGGGTAATGGTTTAAGGTAATTGCATTGAAAAAGAAGCCTAAATTAACTTTCTTTTATACTTTGTCCAGTTGTTAGCCCAAACAAGGTCTCTCTAAAAACGCAATAAAAATAGGGGGGTTTTCGCGTGAAGTAGCTGCAGTGATGTAGAGGTCCCACAGCAGAACTGATATGCGAAATGTAAGCATGAGTAAATAGCTCTCGTTAACTGCTTGGTCATACTGTTCGTAGCGAACAATTGAACTTATTCACTAAATTAATATTTTGCAGTATGTATACCAAATTTAACGTAAAACCTTAATAATACTGCAAGTGGACAGTACTATAGCAGAATGTGACGAAATCTATTTTGTTAGTATCCCTAAACGAGCGTAATAATAGCTACTTACAGTATTAGCATAAGAATAACTGAGCATCCAGAAATACATTTTTTTTCATACTTTGGTATCTGTTGGCCAACCTCGATGTGATTAAATATATGGAAGAAAAAAGGGGGAGGGGCAGGTTTGGAATTGACTGATATGTTACGAGAGATATTTAGCATTATCCTAGGGGTAAAGTTACCCTTGGTAACCGGGTCGAATCCAGTACGAGTCGGTCCCCTTTGGAGAGGTGTAATGAATAATTCAATTAAAGTTACGCTGCTGTTATTTTTGAACAGAAAATGTAACAAATACAGCATCTTCATCTTTTCTTATCAGGACCCTTTTCTCTTTCAGGCAAAAACTACGTTCTGAGGAAGAGCTCCTGTTTAATGTTGAATTTCCTCATTACAGTTTAGGCTGTGGAACGAATGGGAAAGAGACTGTTATTGACATGGTGAGGAGATCTGTTCGTGAACTTCGGCCAAACTCCCATCCTAAGTTTCAATTTATGCTATTCAAGGGCGATTCCGATGATGAGGACAGTTACATAAATCTTGGCTTACCCTCGGGGATGTTGCAAAAGGGAGTAAATTACAAGTGCATTTTTAAGGAAAAGCTTGAATACAAAACTACAGATCTTTTTCGCGAGTATAGCGTTACTGAGTTCAGTAACAACTGGGGTTTGAAGCATGTTTATTTGAAGCTTGATGTAGAAGCAATGCCTAAGATACCGAACGTCACTCCATTACAAAGAATAATCAGCCAAGGGTTACTAAAAGTACACTTTTTCCCTGGGGAGACGCTCTATGAAGCACTTCACAGAGATGGTAGAATTTGTCAGCTCGAAGGAAAATCCTGTTCTAAAAGTATTATTCAGAAATGCAACTTGTTGTGTGAGAAGCATCAAGTTTCTATTGCCGCTAAAGCTGATAGCTTGGAAGGCAAAATAATTCAAATGTGCCTTGGAGGAAAAGAGGATGAAAGTCTTCCACTCGTGGTCCCTGCGCTCACAAAGCCAAAGGCACATCTGGACGCTGAGGAATCTCAAGCTGAGAAAACAGCTGATCAGGCTGAGCGTGTAACGCCCATGATGCCGAGGAACAAAAGGCTTCTCCAGCCAATTACAAGTACCCCAGACAGCATTGAAACCACAAGTGCCAAAGACAAAAGTGAACCGGCAATCTCTCTGTCTTCTGACAACGATCTCCAAAATTATATAGAGAAATTTCTTCATGTAAATACTGAAAAACAGGAGAACCGATCTGAAGAAAGAGCTCGGTGTAAAAAGATAAATGATTTATTTAAATCATGCCATTACGAGAACTTTGCTTTGAAACAAATACACGGCAGTGATGCCTACATTTCCAACCGCAGACGGATGAATAAAGTGTCAGAGTCAGTAGGTGCAATGATCATTGAAAATAAAATGGGGAATCCAGAGATAAAAGGAACCTGTTTTAGAATAGGCACGAAATACGTTATAACTAATAACCACGTTGCCCGATTGTTCTCTGCAGCAATCTGGAGTATATTGCCGAATGCCATGTATGTAGACTTTTCTTTTGAAGAAGGCAAGTCACCAGCAGGGAAAAGTATTTTTTTGCGAAACCCCTCACATTGGCACACTCTGAGGAATTGGATTATGCCATACTTAATATGAAATCAGATCCCAAAAAACCCCTCCCCCCTGACATTTGCTGCCATGGTCAGTTTATGATTCCGCCTCCTGGAAGCCGTGATGTGTTCAAGGACCAAGGACTAGCGCTGACTCTGATTGGACATCCAGATGCCCAACCCAAGAAAATTGACCCAATTTGCCCAATAGGACCTGCCCATTTAGGCGCTCTCAGTAAAAAGTTCATGCTTGCACTGAGGCAGGGTGACGACACCTATGATAATAGTCGCCACGACGTAAGAGATGATAGAAGGATGAATTACCACGTAAGTGAATTCTTTTATGGCTCATCAGGGTCCCCTGGATTATTGGCCGACTTAAACCTCCTAATGACACTGCATTGCAGAGGTTTTTTTCTGGAAGACGCAAAGAGAAGTGCTATCGAACAGGGTGTACTGATGAGTGAAATCGTGGAAGATATTCGTGTAAAAATAGGTCATCGCGAATTGGACGTTGCACTGGAGGAGGTTTTTCCAGCAGTAGGTAAAGCTGAGCGAGCGTATGGTTACTGATGAAATATAACCTGTGTCAATAGCATACAATATCGATTGGCCCTTTGCAGCTAACAGTCACGTGCTGATATAATACTTCATTAACGAATGAATTGAGCTCGTGATCCCCATGGGAAAGGCATTGGTATGGATGGTGCATGGCAAGCTATCTTTAAAAACGCTGTTTTAGAAAGGTCGATTGGAGATGGAAAATAGCATTTACAAACAGGTTCTGTTTATAACACTACCAATCTCGTACAGTGTCTTTAAATATACGAAGTCACGTTTTTTCCCTCCAGTACAACCACGTGATTGCATTCCTGCAAAGGGCCTATTTAGCAGGATCCGATCTGGCACTCAGCTGCCTTTGCATATTTAGTAACCGACAGTAGACTAGATGTTACTGCTTAAAGGGGCTGTGTCATGGTGAAAGGCCTTTATATTTGCATTCCAAGAAAGACAGTGATTTGCAGTGATTTTCATATGAATTGATGAACCTCAAGCACATAACCTGTACATATAGGCTTCATTACATTATACTGTGAATCATTTGAATCAACCCTTGAGGGAGGAGACAAGTAACAGCCACCAATTGAACAGTGATTATTTACATGCACAACACCATGACACAGCTCCTTTAACACCACGATATGATCAGGTTATAATCTATTTTAGTAGAAACCAACTAGTGTTCTAACACGATGAGCGATAGATAGCCAGCAGCGAAAAAAGCTGTTTTCAACGGCGACCAATTTGTCAAAATACCCGTATGTCGACTCAAGCGAATTTCGTATGATATGAATTTCAGAGCTTGAAAATGTAAAAACAATAGACCTATTCAGCTTGCCTATTTGTTGCCCCATTTCAGACCACGTGATAGTTCTCCATAGGTTGAGTGCTTTGTTTTCCAATTTTAGAAATTTCTGTATACAGAAAAACAAAAAGGCATTACTCAAGGAAAAAGTCAGGTGGTCTGAAATGAGACAACAAACAGGCAAGCTGAATAGGTCTATTGCGATAGAGTGGTTTTCAATTGCTGGGGTGCACGTTACGTCATCGCTGCCATCTTGGTTCCCTTTTTCAAAGGATTTCTCGTTAGCTTCTCTTGTTAGTTCATCCAACATGGCGACCACGTCTTTGTTATTTGAATCTCTGGGGATGGGTTGGACCACACCAATTGAGTGTCGAAAGCAAAGCGTGATTCGGTTTGCTTATCATTTCTATTGGCTGGGAAAATGTTTTAGTCGAAGTCAACCAATCAAATTCCAAACTAAAACCAATCCCGTTTTGGTAAGTTATCAATGATTGCGTTTACTTTTCCTCCTGATTGGTTGCTTTTTCCAAGTAAAACCAATCGTCTTTACTTTAGTTCGTAATTGGCTCGTGTTTTTACTTGCTCCCGTGTAATTGCTTCGGTTTTGGTTTTACAACACTCAATTGAAAACCGTTCTATGTCCCTACTTGCATAAACAGAAATAAAACAAACAAGACAATATAAGAGGTTAGCGGAGCGCATCGCTATTGTTTCTATTCTTTTTTTATATGTCTATCTTCTCGAAATTAAATGTAATTTAGTTTTGTTTTAGTATTTCCAGAAGTTATTCAACAACAGCCACACCCTCAGAAAGCATAACCGGTTCGACAGAGAGTCTTATAAACTAAAAAACAATAGTTGGTTTCTACTAAAACAATGTTCCTTTTGTAGGAATGCAATCACGTGGTTGTACTGGAGTGCAAACAAATCTTAATTCGTTTATTAAACGGCACATGTACGAGACCTGTATTAGTTGCAAAACCTGTTTGTAAATGTATTTTTTACCTTCAATCGATTGTCGGTCTTTCTAAAACAGCGTTTTAAAGTTTGTTTGACATCCAGTGAAGCCTATCCCATTGATCACGAGTGCAATTCATTCGCTATTGAAGTGATATATCAGCACGTGACTGTTTCTGCAAAAGGCCTATTAGACTACTCGCTCTATTTCCATGGCCGATAGAAAGAGTGAGTATTGCATAATGACGTCACATACTACAACTACCAGAATCCTTTGCGCGTTGTGTTTTGTTCCTCTAATTTGGACCATTGTCTTGGCATTCCCAAAGGAGTTGGAAAATCTGAATGAGAAATAGCATTTGAAAAGGATTCTGGTAGTTGTTGTAAAATAACATGAATATATGGAACGAAATAAATTCCAAAATAATAAGAAGGCTTAAAATGACGTGTTTTGTCAGTACTAACTTGCTGAAAGCAAGTCCAAAGATCAGAAGAACAACAGACTGTTGTTTCTAGCTAGTGGAAGGCACAGTTGCATTCCATTTTTTAGGATTTCAAATCCTTATTTTTAGCTGTACGGTACCGTCGAAGGCACCAGAGTTGCCAAAATATTATGGCTACACGTCGGCCACCTACGTTTGTGACGTAGCTGTTTGGTGCCACCGACGTTTGTAGCTGTTTGGTGTCGCCGACGTTTGTAGCTGTTTGGTGTCACCAACCTTTGTAGCTGTTTGGTGTCACCAACCTTTGTAGCTGTTTGGTGTCACCGACGTTTGTAGCTGTTTGGTGTCACCGACGTTTGTAGCTGTTTGGTGCCACCAACCTTTGTAGCTGTTTGGTGTCACCGACGTTTGTAGCTGTTTGGTGTCACCGACGTTTGTAGCTGTTTGGTGTCACCGACGTTTGTAGCTGTTTGGTGTCACCAACCTTTGTAGCTGTTTGGTGCCACCAACCTTTGTAGCTGTTTGGTGTCACCGACGTTTGTAGCTGTTTGGTGTCACCAACCTTTGTAGCTGTTTGGTGTCACCAACCTTTGTAGCTGTTTGGTGGCACCGACGTTTGTAGCTGTTTGGTGTCACCGACGTTTGTAGCTGTTTGGTGTCACCATGGGAAAATATGGATGGCATCTGGTGTTTGGCGGTGAATACAAATATTAAAAAAACACTTATTTAGTTTAATAACACGAAGATATGTTTAGTCAATATGTTTCAGGGGTAATAAGTGTCCAATATTAAAATAATGCTATTAGCCCTTTCGTAAACTGCAAAAGGACCTGGACCGAGTGTGTAAATTTAATCGAATTTAATAAAATTCATAACTAATTTTATTTTATTTTTAATTGAACTCCACCACAAGAAAGATTACATCGAAATTAAGTATGTTTAACGAGTTTGAAGATGTTTGAGTAAATAAGAACTGAATAGCAAGCATTTAAAAATCACAAAAATAAGAGAGTTCAGTATGGTGTGGGGAGACGCCGTCCCCCCCGAATTTTCAAACACTTCCTACTCAGTTCTTATTTACTCAAATATCTTCAAACTAGGTAAACATGATAATTTCCATGTGGTCTTTCTTGTGGTGGGGTTCATTTTTTTACAATTAGTATTGGTAATCATTAGTGTGCAAGTTCAATTAACGATTAATAGTGATGTATGAACAAAATAATACGAGTCCGCAGGATTACCGGTTAATAATAGATCCAAAATGAAAAGTAGAATTGAATTAACTAGTTTTTGCACTGTATTAACTAGTTTTTGCATCCGGCGAATTAACTGTGTTTGCACTGCTGTTGGTGATTAACATGTCTATGCTCAGCCAATCAGAATTGAGTATTTTTGTATCTGTGTTATTAAGGTAGATACAATTAGTTTTGAATATGTTTAAAGGTAAAGCGACCTTATTCAACGTCGGTAACTCGTGACAGTCTTGAAAGATTGATAAACTTGAGGCCGACGGGAGACCTACGATATAACGTCCTTATCCGAGAAGACGTGAAGGTCTAACAATTTGCAGTTCGTGAACGAGATGTTTCACAAAGGCAGCATCTTCTACTCAGTTATTTGAAGACCCTGAGTGTTGGTCCGGCTGGGGTTTGAACCCGCGACCTCCCGCACAACAGACCGGCGCTTAACTACTCGGCTAACCGGGAGGTTTAAATTTGCACACTCGGTCCGAGTCCTTTTGTAGCTTACGAAATGGCTAATAGCCAAAAATACTGGTGACGTTTGTTTACGAAAAAATGGAATGAGGTTGATAATCATGGGAGCCTCTACATTTTTAATTAAAGCCTTGTATGTGCATAGTGGGATAAATAATGTGCTAAGCAATGTTTAATTAACGAGCAGTAGTGTTTTATCAGGTTTAAAAACAAATGCGCAGTCTCAGCGTTTTTAGACCTGATAAAACGTTACTCCAAAAATTTAAAAAATCTGAAATTTTGATGGAGAGCGTGAAATACAGTTCGGCGCAATAGCTTGCATCACTGATGTGCAGTATGCACAAAAGCAAGTGTCATAATTGTAAGGCAGTCGCTAGCACTGCATTAAGGCATAAGTTTTGCGCTTTGCCACGGGAGGTCGGTGATCGGTTCATAAAGAGATAATCCCGACTGCATGTGAGGATCTATTTGCAAGCCTTCAATGATATATATATCCTCACGGTATGAATCCATTGTTCTATGCAGGTATTGAAACCTGTGTGGAAGACGTCATTCTAAAAGGCCGGGGGCGGTTTTTGATTTCGTACAGGAGAGAGAGAGGCTCCAACACGTTTTAGCCCCTCCCCTGTATGAAATCAAAACCCCCCCCCCCCGGCTTTTTAGAATGAGGTCTTCCACACGGGGTTCAAGACTTGCAGAGAACAATGGATTTGGGGAGTGTTCGGTTTATAAATACAGGTTCAAAACTACCGTCTCGGTCTTCCATCGAAATTGTCTTGAATTTCCATGGAAGACAGAGACTATAGTTTTGAACCTATATATAAAGACCCCATGCCTTTGTCGGGCATAAAAGGTAGTCGTGTGAACCATTATACCACTTGTTGTTTGTCATTTGAATAGTTAAACACAGTTCACGTAAAAAAAAAGAAGCAAAATAAATTAACGTAAACTACAATATAGCAACAAGAAAACAAGAAAACTGTCAATAGTTATTAAAGTAAGTTAATTCAAATGAGTTGTATTTGTGAATTCCCATTGTTTAAAGGGGGAACTGAATCCTAAAATCAACCCAACGTCTATACAAACGTGTATTCGAAATAAATAGGTTCTGCTATTTTATTTTGCTGTGTAGCGCGTCTATGAATAGAAAATCCGAAAACCTTTCTGAAGGCTCAAGTCTTGTAATTTGTGACGTTAGGTACTGGGAATAAATTAGTTCGGCCATGCTGTCCCCGACATTGAAAAGCGGGACTAATTGTGGACCATTGTGTTTTCTTTGTGCTGGAGGTGTGATCGTTTTTCCTTGGTATGTATGACATACGATATGGAGAAATTTGCACTAAATGAGATGCCACACAATAAAGATTTTTCAGCAGAAAATCGAACTTGAAGACTAATTTTCTCTTCATAGTCGACGCGCAACACAGAAAAAAATAAATCCGTTATTTCTTTCGAATACATCTTTGTATAGACGTTGGGTTGATTTTAGGGTTCAGCCGGTTCCCTTTTAATGAAACCCTTATTTCAAGAAAGGCCGTCTGGCCTGGATTTGTTTTTAGAACTGCTGTATTGGTGTTGGTGTAAAGGGAGAATCTTAGGACTTTCAGAAATCAAACAAATGGAGAATTAGTTAAAAGAATTGCCAGAAATGGGGTCTTTCTAGGTGTATCAACGTCCTGAAATTCAGGACAATGAACAACTATTGTTTGGTTAGGGTTCTTTGTATTTCAGGGTATTGTTTTGCTGTAGTTCATTGTCGTTGATACACCTAGAAAGAGCTCGGAAATGTCTTTTACCAAATCAATCTTCAAAGACGGTTTATCTATACCATTTGTTAGTCATTATTAAGAACTTTTACAAGTTTGCACCAGCTGAGATTCAATTAGTGTAACGATTACCTGGTTTTAGGAACCCTTTATAATTTATATGTTTGGGCTAAACCACAATGATTCCTCCTCTACATTAAGTAATGGTTCGCGTTAGAACAGGAGCACCAACCAACCCTTGATGGCACCCCAGATAAGTCTTAGGGGTCGCTGCCGACCCCATATAGTTCAGCCAATGAAATTTCGAGGATCTGACAGTACAATAGGCCTTCGCGCCACAAAGTTACTGGGGCGTGATATTCAACGGTCTTCTTGTACCCGCTGTTCCCAGGTAAATTCAAACCCCAGATGGATTTTATTGGGGCCAGTTTTACTGGGTAAACGACTTTATCTGGGGTAGTGTAACCGCAGCTAATATCTCCGCTTTTGTTTTAATGTCTTTCTATTGGCTGAATTTGTTTTGGTATCAAAAACATATACACAACGAGCGATTTCATGCATTTTAATTTGAGAACATTAATACCACTAGTCAAGAGATATCTTTAGAAAAAATTGAACCATTTTCTATGTGGAATTAGTGAAATCACATTCATTGCCGCGGAACAATAGATCTTGCTCCAGTTCTTATACGAAGCATTACTTAAAGTTATCCTCATGATGCACTTATCAATTGAAACCCCGACTGCCCCCCTAGGAGTAGGTGGGGATTTCATTTGAAAAAGTCACCAATGTAAGAAAAACCCACCCCCCTGGGGCGCTTTATGCATTTAAATGGAACAATCCCCACCTCGAACTATAGCACTAAAACTAACGTGAATCAGTGCTATCTGAAGCGTGATTGTCGAAAGTTCTCGTGTTTAACGAAACAACAAAATACTGGTGTGGATGTACAGGCCTGTTCGCAGGTTAGCGTGGTTGGACATTTGAAGTAATGTTTCAAGGCCTTTGAAACTACTTAATAATTTCATGCTAATTACATGACGTCAAGGGAGGCATCAATTATTTTTCAAAATGTTTTGTTACAATTTAACAAATTTTTCAAATTATCAGCGTTGTAAGGCATGGTTGAAATAAAATGATGTTAGAAATTTGTTTTCCTATATCAGTAGAAATGCCCATTCACAACCACTAAGAAGTGATTGCAGACACCTCCCCTGACGTCATGTAATTATCATTTTGGATATGAAAACCACCTTAACTCAGCGGCACAGTATTCAAAGCAAAATATATTTTAACATTCTACTATTCACTTGATGTAGAATTGATATCTAAAATAAAAAAAACGAGGTTCATAGGCACTTCAACAATTATGCGCTTGTTCTCGTGGGAGTACGTGTTTAGAACCTGTCGTGAAATTTGATGAAAACATTATAGTTTGGCGCTATAGTTTGCGTCACGGACATGCGCAGTGTCAGAGCAGAGTCAATAAAACAGGTCCCACATTGGAGAGTTATATCTTGAATAGGAGCAAAGTTATAGGCCCGAGTTTCCGAGTTTGCGGGCCTATAACTTTGCTCCTATTCAAGCATAACTCTCAAATTTGGGATTTTGACTAACTTCGAGGTGCTCTTTTCAGCAGTATCGACGGTTATACGTATATATCAAAAGTTAAAAAAACCGTGGGAGGGTGTATTCGATTCAATATGACGTATTCACTATTTCTCAACACTTTTTTTGCATCTGCTGGACCCTAGCCTGCTGTGCAGACGTATTTTTCACTCTCATAAATTCGAAGAAAAAAGTAACGTCTGCTTACTCGAGCGCTTAATTAGTTTCCAATATGCACACCTCATTGTGTTATGGGCCAATCAGATTTTACCTTCCATATCCTGGAAAGTGACGTAATGTTCCATTTAAAAGGAATTCAGACAATACAGTTGCCATTGACCAATCACAGGAGAGTGTTCACTGGCGCGCCAATTCACTAAAATTCTAACAATGGCTTTGATTGGGCAGAAAAATAAAACAAAGGTGATGACGTTATGCTTGCATATTGGAAACTAATTAAGCGCTCGGGTAAGCAGACGTTACTTTTTTTCTTCGAATTTATGAGAGTGAAAAAATACGTCTGCACAGCAGGCTAGCTGGACCCTGCACGAGATATATAATTGCAACGAGACCAAAGTAATTACTTGTTTGGGTATTCAACTGCATGGGTTCACTCTATAGGATATGGTCAACAACTGCATGGGTTCACTCACATTAAAGTTAAGAGATTCCTCCTCCAGGAAATATCTTGCGATCTATAAACAATATTATAATTTCTCATTCCTTATTTTGGTATACTGGTCGTTGGATTAAAGTGTATATATTGTCAAATGTTTTATCATTAATATCGATTCTGCATCAAATGAACAGTTGAATAGTAGAATATTTCTTGATTTTAGTGTTGCGTCTATGAGTTATAGATCTAAGGTTTATATTTCCAATATGCTAATGTTGACGTCAATTTGACGTGAATTCGGGAATTTACTCTAATTTCTTTTTCCTTGTGAATGAAACCGTTTTCTGATTTTTGACAAAATATATGATGTTTACAAAAGGTCATTATCTCTACCAGTATGTTTTTGTATAATAAATGAAGACGGGTTTTACGTCACCGGCTTGAATATATTATAAATATAAACCTCTATAACCCATGGATGTAACACTCAACATCGATAAATATTCTACTATTTATCTAGTATTCACTTGATGTAAAATCGATATTAATGATTTAAAATATTTGACCATATATACGCTTTAATAATTTTTTAGCTTTCATATCGTTTCAAATATTAAACTGAGAATGTGAACATCCCTTTTCACATGAAATATAGGTATATTTACTAGTTATTTAAAACATTCGGTGTCGCAATGAAACATGTTCTTACCAACACACATATAGACTCCGCAATCTGAGCCATTTGATTGCTTGGGTATTTCCTATTAATGGTTACAAGGGAAAAAGGTGGAATAAACATACATCTATTAATTCCAAAAAAAGATGTTCGGTTAACAGGAAATGTTGTATTGTATATATACCTCTTATTTACCGAGTGCGAATCCATAACTTACGGTACGGACTGAACAAACGAGGTTTATAATGGATGTTTAGTATATGGCTTCTTAAATTTCTTTGAGACCGAAATGGACGGAAGGTCCGTTGGGGAAGTTGTGATGGATCTCATTGAGAAATCATAGCTCGCGAAATTACTTAGCTATATAATAAAAGCTACCAGGGCCTGTTTGTTTTTCAGTTTTTTTTTTGTCATCGCCAAAAATGCGAACGAATTGTGGGCACACCAAAATGCCAAATATCAAAGACGCCGAAGAGAAGCTTTGGAGGCCTCCAAGAGACCCTTTCAGCTTGCCTGTTTGTTGCCCATTTCAGACCACGTGACTTTTCCCTTGAGTAATGCTTTCAGTTTTGTATTTTTGTGTCCCAAGAGGAAATGTACCAATTTCTATAGCTGGCACTGAATCCTGGCCTCTGGAGAACTATCATGTGGTCTGAAATGGGGCAACAAACAGGCAAGCTGAAAGGATCTATTGTTTGTCAGATGCGACAATCCATTCTTTCATGACAGCCGACCAATGGTTCTTTGGGTTTCAATTTAAATTGATTGACGTTGTGGTTATACAAATAGTTCGTAGCGATCTCAAGTGCAAACGCGATTACCAAAATATAAACTTCGTAGTTGCAAACTTAGCAATATTTTCGTATATATAGTTGTTGGGCCCTTATTACCGTATAGGATTATTACCTAACCCTAACCTCACGACGAATTATCATGTTACCATTAATTTCATTTTCGTAATTATTTTCACTAGGCCGGATTTGTTGCTCTACCGAAGAATTTGGGAATTTTGTAATTACGATTTTCTTTTATCTTGGTAATCGCGTTTGCACTTGAGACGTGTGCTTAAGACACGCGTTTATTTGCACTTAAACCTGAAATTATTTGCCAAATGCATTGCAGAAAACCCATTCTTCTTTGACAATGCAGTCCCTCTCGAGCTTCCGGGCCTCCTTCAGCAACCAAATTACCCTAATACAGCTAATAGGCGCAAAAGATTACGTAGTCACTGAATGAAATACCAGCCGGCAGTGGGTGTAGCTAGTAGCTTTATAGCTTTCAGTATTTTTCTGTCTTTCTTACAAAATTACGAATAATGCGGTATTTTTCCACATACCAGAGATTATTCAGGCAGTCCGTGCCATTCTCTGCACCTTTTAAAGCATCAAAGTGGTAAAGCACCTTCTGAGAAATGGCAACAACCTGTTTCAGAAAAAAATATATTAGCAGGTTATTCGCTGATATCACTATAGCCCATGACCGCACACCACACTGTATTAGTAACGTCTTGCCTTTACGACAATGCATTTAATCAGGAACCAAAGTGTCTGTGGAATAAACTACCAATAGATCTACGTAATGCAAAATCTCTTGCCTCGTTCAACTACTTGACCACTACTTCCTTGATGAGATTTAATTCTTAATTTGTTTTAACATGAATACGCGTTGTTATTTTTAGTAGAGTATTTTTATTACTAGAGTAATAATATTGTATGTTCATCAGAACTCCATGGATAAATAAAGTTTCAATTCAGTTCAGCTAGAGCCCAGTGAGATTCTCTGGCATAATGCACTGGTATAACTGTAGAACATCCATGGTGAAGATGTCCACCTGCCGAGATGAAGGTACTGAAATTAGTTCTGCACCTAGATAATATACTGCGCCAACCTTCATGATCCGGCCCCGGCAAGGAAATACCCCACCCCCGGGCACATCCATAATGATATACTGCCCAAGTTTAATTCCATGCAAATACACAAGGCGCAGGGAAGTTCAACAATAACTTCTGTATCTAATCATTGATAGTGTCCGTTCGTTTTCTAGATCCGCCATCTTGTTTTGTATTTGTATTACCGCTGCCTGATTATACTATTGAGTCGCCTGGTAAAATGATATGATATTAATGCATAGTTTATATTTCATTCCTATAAATAATCATTCGCAATGCGGTTAACGTTATACAATAAACGCTTATTAAAACCACATGACAGACTTTTATAATAATAGTGTGACTCTTCTGTTCGTCCGGTGGGCAGCAGCAAACAACTCGGGCAGGCAGAGCTTGGGCCCTGAGTGGCTCCTGAACATTTTAGCGTTAAGAATACAGGATTGCAGATCAATTTTAGATGGGCAGTGAACGTACGGGAACTGCTATTTTCTAGTTATGTTGTGAAAATTAAACATCCATAGATTTCACGGCTTTTTTGTGTCCTAGCGTATACAAATAACGTGGATACGATGGTTTAAACTGCAGCAGTTTCTAGGTTTAGAGAAATAGATAGAATCCACAGGTAGCCGGCGGAGTAATTACAACAATTTTTACTTAATACACTATGGCGTCGTTACCACGAGACCAGTCTCTTTCCCAGAACTCTTTTCGGCAGTGTCAAATGCCCCACCATACGCCCCGGGGTAGAATAATGCCCGACCCCCCGGCCGATATAAGGTTACAAATGCCCCATTCCCAGGATCTCAAAGTATGCAAATGCCCCACCATGTCCCGGGGGGGATTGGCATTGCTGGAATTGACTGATGCATTATTGACCAAGCGTGAGGTCCGGATGGGAGATATTGTTCAAGTTCTTTCTTTGTGTATATGGACTTGGAGGATTCCATAGTATCCCAGCATGCATTGCGTTTTTTAGCGTGACGTCATCACTTGCTTTCACCGAGCAGCCTGTGCACATCGCGTATCGATCCGTCAGGCGTCGCGTCATGGAGGAATGCTTCAGGCGAGAAAAGGGCAAAGATATACTGTTTTTGAGGATTGTGATCTGATTTATGTAACCTGTATTTCGTCAGAGAAATTTTCTTTATCTCTGCCATCACCTCTGTTGTAGAGCTGTCTATTTAAGTTTTATACGGAGCCCTGTAAGGGCCATCCACAAACACACATTTTATGAAAGAATATCGCGCGATACTGTTTTATTTTCGCGCGATAATATGTTACTATCGCGCGATAATTTATCGCGCGATTATAATACTGTATCGCGCGATTATAAGTCGGTATCGCGCGATAGTAACACTGTGTCGTGCGATAATAAAGCAGTATCGCGCGATATTCTTTCATAAAATTTGTGCTTGTGGATGGCCCTTACATAGCTTACAGGGCTCCGTACAAATGTGCCCCTTTTGATATTTTAGGTAGAGGTGAACTCACTGGCTCGTCCCCAGGGTCTTCTCGGTCAGGTTGAGGTGAACTAAAAAACATTTTCTCGCCGAAATGCGGCTTGAGGGCTCCAAGACAGTCAAGAAACAACAGATGGACAACATTTGATGTGGTATGTAAACTTTAATGGCTGTTTATTATCATTTTCCATCGGCTATACGTACCAGCGATAAAGTTTCATACAAATCCTTATATTTTCCTCATGTTGTGAGCTTGGGCTCCCTGTGCTTCGTGGATATTCAACTCTGAAAAAAATTCCCGTGTTCTGATTGGCTAAAAAAGTCCCGTGACGCGTGATCACCCTCAGACCAATCAGAAAAAAAGGCGGGAAATGTGACAAAGAAGTTTCGAATTTTCATGATCAGCCATTTTGTTTAGGATTGGGAGCTGAAGTGCGTTTTTAATACAAGAGATCGTCCGAAAATACCAGGGAAGAACCTCTAATGACGGCAGTAAGCACTGAGTAAGTGTTTGTCACATGTTTCTATTGTTTGATCTATAACAGGCGAGCAATTTATATGGCAAATATTTACAGCAAATGGCATCAGTGTAGTGGTGTTGGCGATGGCAGAATGTCTCTCCCTAGAACGTAATACTTTATTGCTTTTATCAATCACCGTGATACATATACTCAAATGCCAAATCACGTATCATGTTATGAACATTTGGTACATCATATATTATTAACTGTCAGAATCTATGAGCAAACGGTAAATATCGACTGGAAGGCCGAAGCGAAGGGGTCTAGTAAATCAGGCTTGTATTAAAAAGCTTCCTTGTAACTGTAAGCTTCCCCTACTCGCATCTATAATACTAGAAAGAAAGAAATCTTAAGGTGTGATGGAAGTAATAAAGTATATAAAGCAATCACGATGAAGTGCTTTCACTTTGAGTTTTGGCGCGTGGTTTATACAACGGCTTCTCGTGTTTACTATTCTTTATGCTGCCATAATTCATAAAGTACAATACGTTGCCCAGTATCCGGCCAGTTCAGTTTATAACCGCCGTATCTTTCCTTTTGTGGTCGGAATTTTTTTGAAATTTCTTCCAGAGACAGCCTATTTTTAAAGGTAAGTCAACCTACTATCGCCGTATCGGACAGAACGCATGTAAACAAATAAATATCTCCCTAGAGAGGCACACAAGAACGTTTTCAAGCCTGTCCGAGACTGTTCACTTTATTTAGAAAGCAAATATATAGTGAAGAAAGCAAAGGAAAGGTAAGTTATTGCAAAGTAACGGTTTATTATAAGAATGTGGAAATTCTAGGCACACTATTAAATATTCCTGGGGGGGTTCTTCAAGGTAAAAAGGGTAGGGGTGACCGTCGGGAAACCTAAAAAAATACCCTAAAAATACCAAACCGTGAAAAAATTCCCACGCTAAAATGTACCTTGTGGTCTAAAAATCACCCTGAAAAATTGATTCGCTTGGACAACCCCTTAAAAAAAATACTACATTGCCGATTTCAAACCTTAAAAAATGACGATCACCCCTACAAGCTGAATATAGGAAGAACCCCTCCCCCTGGGAAATAATCACTGTTAATCATCCACGTTATGAACTCGCTGGTTTGTGATCATCTCTACGGCGGATGCCACGACGGACACCCAAAAAAAAACGATGTGTCAAACAGATAAGGAAGAAAAACAAACAACCATCAGCATCTGATTATTGTCTCTTGTGCAAGTGTTTGTTTAATATTATTTATGACAGTTTTTCATCGAATCAACAGACTGAAAATGACTTGAAGGGAAGGAAAGAAAATGTAGTAGACTAGTGAGATGTTAAAGATTTATACAACCACCTGTGTGAAGCAGTTAGAAATTTTGATCGAGTCACTTTTGTGTTTACCCAAAATTTGTAGGATCATATGTAAAATGTTTGGTATTTATTGAAACAGAAATATAAGAATCAAGAAAATGAAAATAGTGTTTAACAGACTTCTTACAGTGTGTATATATACAGTGTGAGATTTGTTGACAACAATAAGAATAGACTTTGGCTAAAACAGTTGTCTCCATTTATTTTGGATAGCCAAAACCGATTCACTCAGTACATCTTCTGTAGAAGCATACACAATACAAGCTTGGTAGGATCTTGCAGCAATCCAATGTTTTCTCATCTACAATGTACCAATGGTTAATTGCCGATATAAAGTTGAACATCTGGTTATGTGCAAATAAGTAGTATAGGCGGAGTCAAAATGATACCCGTTTTTTCTTGCACAAGGGCGTCATAAAGTGAATTCGGAAATCCACTTTATGACGCCCTTGTGCAACAAAAAACGGGTATCAGTTTTGACTCCGCCTATACTACTAGGGTACTAAGGGTCATCCAAATTGTCACTAGACATTCTTACACCTAAAAATCCAAACTTGATAACCCTATTAGAGATATGATTAGCATATAGTTATATCGACTCGCCCCGCGACATCCTTGCACCTAAAATCCAAACTTGAGTAACTGTTAGAGATATCTCAACGTATAGTTATACCGAAGAGAGAATGGCGAGACCACGTAGTGAGCCACTTTCACGGAGTCTAGCTCGAGAGGCAGGTGCTATTCTCGATGAGAGAGATGGAACGCTCGAGGGAGTGGAGATAGGCCGCCGTACTATTCGATGGCGCTTCTTCCAAGGTGTGGCAGGAGATTTGACTCCTAGGATCATGGAAAAGTTAGTTGCAAAGGTAACTACCAGCTTCTACCTACGCTACAGCTACACCTATCGCATTCGCAATGTCAACGACGGACGCGTGATGCTATTCTCCAAGACTGTCCCCGGCTCTCCATGGGTGAACATCCTAGGAGACGCAGAGGAGTGGATTGCCGACAGGGAGCTATCTCGATTGAATCCCGACAACATCAATCGGCCAAATACCCAATGGGCCTTCGTGCGTTGGATCTACGTGGATGTCAAAGTAGTGATCGATCGTCAGCTTCTGTTGGGAACAGGCCCACTACCCCAATGGCTTCGCCAGAAAAAAGGCATGTTTGCCCTTGATCGATATGGTGACAACCTATGTCTGTGGCGCTCCCTTGCCGTATGCAAAGGAGCCCGTGCAGACAAGTGCAACACCTCAGCTCGAAAACTTGCCCAGGACTTCTATCGCCTGACAGCGCCCACGCAAGACGTTCCCAGAACTTCCTTAGACCAGCTGGAGGAAGTCGAGTTGCACTTTAGAATCGGCCTTCGGGTGTACGAACCTACGGAGGATGGCGCTTGGCATCTGACGCGACATGCGCCCCACTACAAGCATACGATGACGATTGGGATATACGAAGGACATGCCTTCTATATCAAGAACATCGACAAGATAGGGAGCATCTACGTATGCAACGATTGTAAGCAACGGTTCACAAAAGCCTCGAACCTTCAACGCCATGCAGATCGTTGCAGTCGTGGCGAAACGAAGATTGTTTGTCCTGGAAAAGCAATCACAGTACCCCAGTCGGCATACGAAAAAGCCTTCTGGCCAGAGAGCACCGCTAGCAAAGCCGCTCTACGCTGGTTGGAACGCGAATCAGAAAGAATCCAGAAGCACATTCATCACGCAGCTTGTGGACATGGTGGAGAACATTGGCTCGAAGGAGCGCCGGTCGACGGCTACGAACCTCTTTCGAAAACCATCTTCCAATTTCATGGATGCTATTTCCATGGCTGCCCGAAATGCTTCCCTAAGGAAAGGTGGCTCTATCGCAAGACCTGCGAAAGAACGGAGAGTCTACGTGAGGCAGGTTATGTAGTAGTGGAGGCTTGGGGTTGCTCCACGAAGAAGACAAACGAACCGGTCCCCACGCCGACGCAAACTGTCTACCCACACGCCATAGTTTACGATTTCGAAGCCTATCTCGATACAACGAAAGGAAGACAACCAACGGACCACCTGACCATCGAAAATGTCCATGTCCCAATATCAGTATCAATTGCCGACACGTACAATCGAACGCCAAACCACATCTGTCGACGCGATCCAAAAGAACTCATAGCTGCCTTCGTCGAAGAACTCCAGCAAAGAGCACAGGCAATCCAAGTAGCCATGGCAAGATGGTACCGGCTCGATAAGCCCAAATTCTCCTTCGACACCCTATCAAAGAGACAACAAGCGAAGATCGACGAATGGATCAGCCAAGTTCCAGTTTTGGGATTCAACTCTGGCAGGTACGATCTCAATCTGATCAGGGAGCACTTCGTAGGAACCATTGCCGACACCTGTTCAAAGATCCGGGTAGCAAAGAAAGCCAACACCACTATGTTTCTCTTGACTCCCGATTTCCGTTTCCTCGATGTGATGAACTACCTTGGACCTGGAACTTCCTACGAACGTTGGATCACTGCATATGGATGCGAGTTGCAAAAGAGTTTCTTCCCATATGAGTGGTTCGACTCTCCCGACAAGCTGGACCACGTCGGACTGCCAGACTATCCGGAGTGGGGATCAAAGCTAAAAGGGCAACACCTACTATCTAGGGAAGAGTTCGAAGACTGCGAGCGCACCTTTCGCGACAAAGGAATGGAGACCTTTGCAGTCTGGCTACGATACTACAACAACCTAGACGTAGTTCCATTCCTAGAGGCACTCGAAAAGATGCGAGATTTCTATCACGAGAAGGGAGTAGACATGCTGAAAGACGCAGTGTCCATCCCAGGAGTCTCGCTACAGTTCCTGATTCGAGGTAGTGTAGAAAGGGGAGCTGAGATGTATGCTCCAGGTAAGGAAGCCTACCACATGCTGAAAGATGCTGTCGTGGGAGGTCCAAGTATAGTGTTCACCAGACGACACGAAGCGGGAGTGACTAAGATTCGTAGTCATCAGGGTGGAACCAAGGTGTGTCGCAAAGTTCTTGGCTATGATGCCAACGCCCTATATCTTTCCACGATGGAATTCGAAATGCCTTGTGGAAAAGAAACGGTTGTGCACTACGACGAGCCAGGTCCAGAAGCCGAAGGACTTGTCGAATGTCTACGTGGTGGAACGTGGTTTGGATATGCAGAAGTAGACATCGAGATACCAAAAGAATTGTGGAAGAAATTTGAGGAGATGCCCCCCTTCTTCTACAACAAGAAAATCCCCAAGGAAGCAGTTCCTCCACAAATGTTGGCCTATCTTGAGAAGACGGGTAGAAAGCGCAGTGAGGAAACAAAGCTAGTTGGGAGTCTCTCTGGAAAGAAGTTGCTACTCTACGCTCCTCTTCTACTTTGGTATATAGACCATGGCGCAGTGATCACTGCTGTCTACCGCACGATAGACTACGAACCCAAAGAAATCTTCGGATGGTTCGTGGACCAAGTCACTGAGGCGCGACGCATGGGAGACGTAGACGAAGGTGAGGCTTTGCTGGCAGATGTGTTCAAGCTACTAGGAAACAGCGCCTATGGAAAGTTGCTCGAAGACTTGGGACGCCAAACAAATGTCACCTATACGAAAGACGAGAAGATTGTGGACAAAGCATTGCGAAGCGTTTGGTTCGAAGACCTGGAAGAGATTGGCGAGGCATACGAACTCGAGAGTAGGAAGGACCAGATCCGAATCAAACGCCCTTTCCAAGTAGGTATCGCTGTGTACCAGCTCGCAAAGCTGCGTATGCTCGAGTTCTACTACGACTTCCTCGATAAGTACATCGACCACAAGGACTTCGAGTACATACAGATGGACACAGACAGCGCCTACATTGCCATCTCTGGAAATAGCATCGATGAAGTCGTACGATCGGAACTGCGAGAGGATTTCGAAGCCGAAAGGAAGGAATGGCTAGCTTGGGACAAGTGGAGCAGTCGTACCCCAGGACTCTTCAAACTCGAATTCGAAGGACAGCGCGCCATTGCCCTATGCTCGAAAGCCTACTACGTCGATACGGGTGGCAGCAAGAAGTATTCCGTCAAAGGTATGTCTAGGCGGCACAACGACATTTCGTGGGATCGATTCGAAGCAGCCCTCCAGGGTAGTATCGACATAGCGAAGAACCGAGGCTTCCGCCTATTGCCAGAAGGTATAGCAACCTACGAACAACGGAAGCTTGGGCTATCGGCTTACTACGATAAAAGACGCGTTCTTCCCGATGGAATCCACACCGAGCCAATAGAGTACGCTGTCTAGCGTCTGGGTACAAACATAATTCCTTTTGGTGGTAGTTCCGTATCCCTAGGAACGACTTGTAGCTCTTCACGAACGAATCCACGTTTGGGTGCGTCCTTCTCCCCTTCTCGCTTCGCAAGGTAGTACAGCACAGGCTGTCCCGAAGATACTACACTTCGCGAAATGGTGTATATCTGTAAGCTCCACACAGGATCAGTAGCTCTACGTTTTTCACCCCCTTCCAATTCTCCTGGTGCGTAGAGATATCGAACTAAGACGTCGAATGGTAGGCGCTCTTCTCTCAAACCAACAGTGCGCGAATACGTAGGAGTCTTTAGATCTACTTGTTGCGTCACTACAGAATTCGAAGGCTCCTTTCCTGTAAGTCGAGTCACCTCACTGTTCAGAGCTTTGATAACCATTGGTAAACGAACTACCCATTCTCTACTACGCGCATCCGATCCTTCCGAAGTAAGCACCATCTCTTGTGCATACTGATACCCAAACAATCTCTCGGCTAGAGTTCTATTTGCTCGTTCGACAAAACTTTGCGCTCTATGATTACCAGCCTCACCTCGTTGAACTTTCGTACCATGTAGTTCTAGAGTTTCAGACATACGTCCCATGAATTCTCTACCAGGATCTACTTGCAACGTCTTTGGCCATTCGAGTGGACTACGTTTGTAGATTCGTTCGAATGCCGCAGAAACTTCACCACTATCTTTCGAAGCTAAAGGTTCGGCTTCTTTGTATCGAGAAGCTACGTCGATTACCACTAATGCATACTTATATAGTTTCCTTCCACGTCCAGGACGATCGTGTGGTAGAAATATCAAATCAGCTTGGTGGACTTCATTTGGTTTCGATACAGTCCAATGTGGTCGTGGAATGTGTTTTGGTGGTGGTAGATATACTTGCCATATAGATTGCTTTTCCAACCAACTCCTAGCTACGTCTTCTGATGCTTTCGCTGCTACCGATAGCTTACCGATTGCAGAGTGACCTTTCCAATAGCCCATAGGACCATAGAAGATATTCGCAAGTTTAGAATCCATCATACATCTATACATTCTAACCTTCAACAGATGGAAAAAAAAAAAAAAAAAAAGAATAAGAACCAGGCCTCATTCCTTTATTTTTTCCTTTTTTTTTTCCCGTTTTTTTTTAGTAGTAACCTAGTAGTAGCTAGTAGTAGCTTAGTAGTAGCTTAGTAGTAGCTTAGTAGTAGCTTAGTAGCTTAGTAGTAGCTTAGTAGTAGCTTAGTAGTAGCTTAGTAGTAGCTTAGTAGTAGCTTAGTAGTAGCTTAGTAGTAGCTTAGTAGTAGCTTAGTAGTAGCTTAGTAGTAGTACCTAGTACGTTTCTATAGCCATTTACTAATAGCGTATCCAGCGCCTAGCATTCCACCACCAACGTAGAGCAACTCGCCAGTCTTCTGATTGTTTGAGGGTCGGTAGTAGTCAGATAAGCGGGGTTCTTTCATCCCTTCGAGCCGTTCTCGCGCCTTACGTAACTTATCGGAGCGCACGAAGGCTTTGTTGGTATCTCTTTGAGCGTTGTATGCGGCGCGTTCAAGATCTTCCTGCTTTTGTGCAAAGTCGTATCGTCTTTGACGTTCGATTCTATACGCTGTCATTTCAGATTCTTGTCTTTCGATGGCCCTATCGTGTCTCTCTCGTTCTGTATCTACATCACCCTTTCCAATCATTCTAGCTAGTATGCCACCACCAGTAAATGCCGTCGCATTCAAAACAGCGCCGAAAACTGTCATAGCAATTGCTGCTGCCATTACGGTATGATCTTTTGTTTCTCAAGATACTGCTTCGCGTACAAGCTACCAAGTATCACGACAGTCCACTTTGCGTAATTCACTAGGGAAGAAGAAGGATCGCTAAGCATAGATTCTTTGGTAGTCTTCTTTACGATCCACCCAATACCAGAAGCGAGTCCAACAATTATAGATGCATCGGTTGCCGTCTTCATCAATTCCTTATCCATCTCGACATATATAAGTATGGTCTCTAGTCTCTAAGAGTTACTCCATGTCTAGTGCCGTTGGCTTTGCCGGAGCTACAGGTTGTGTCGTGCTAACGGTGGCAGCTCGCGTGTTGCCATCTACATACTTCTTGTACGCAAAGTACGTGCCAAACAATGTAGCGCCAGTACCGATGACTGCGAGGATAGTCAGGTTTTCGAACCGACCTTTCTCTACGTCAGTTTCTTTGGACGGTTCATTTTCACGTTCTATCTCCATCCTTTGAGCTTCTTTTGCACGGACAGTGACCTTCTCCCAAGCTAATTTTCCTGCTGCAACGCGCTTTGGATCTTTTCCTTTCTTAGTTGGTACAGTCGTCGGTGGACTCGCAGTTATCTGATCCGTCTGTCCTTCCATCTTGCTTCGATATAGTAGGTATATGTGGAGGTTCAACAGGTGTGTGACACTAAAGATTCTTTAATGATGAATATGCCTCAAGTACTACGGTTCTTTCTGGGGTATCCACTTCATATTCGTCGACTTCGTCATCCTCCTCTTTCCCTGGCGTATAGTGTGCAAGGATGTGACACATAGCGCTAGTTGTCGCTACGAGTGGGCCTGCTCTGTAAGACAACGACCCAGCCATGGCAGATATCTCATTTCGGATTAATTGGTCTTCTTGTAGATCCTTCAATAGTTCTTGGTGAGAATCTATAGGTAGCACGTATGCGATTACGCGAACTACTAGGCTGAGTGCTCTATTTACTAAACACCCTGTTATTTGTTTTGCTAAGACGGACTGGTATCTAGTATGTAAGCGTTCTACGTCTTTGTCTGACAGTTTAGAAATGTCCCCTAGAGAGAGATTCTTCCCTAGGTATTCCTTCGTCGTACCAGTTACGGCTAGAATCGAGAGAGCTTCCCGATCTTCCGTTACAGAGGAATGCGCATTCTCTATTTTTGGTGGTGGTGGTGGGCCTGTTACGTCCTCACCGAATATCTCGAGTATTTCTTTATCCATGATAATATGTTGTAGGTGTTGGGAGCTCTAACACTACCTCGAAAGGATGGCGTAGACGGAAGCACATGCGAGCGAACTTATGGGATCCAAGTATCGTTCGTAACTCTTTGCATTCTTGCGAGCCTCCATAATCCTCAAATATCCTTTTACCATCTACGGCCGATGCTGTATGAAATGCTACTACGATAGCTACGTTCTCGCGGAAGGGTTTACATATGCTCGTTAGTTGTTGGGACAGCACCCAAATAGAAAGCCCTATATGTCGTGCAGAAAAGGCTAAGTCCACTAGCTTTTCAGTTCGTTTCTTGACGTCCTTCGATGCGGCGCAATCATCGAGAATCAATAGAGTATTGGTACCTGACCAAAATGTTGCGCAAATACTCAAAGTAGCATCGATGGCATCCTGCGGTGGTGACATGACGAAGAAACGAGGATCTCGATTTGCAAATCCACGATAAGTTTTGTTGTGGGCATACGTAGGACAAATCAGTACTATGTAATCGAACTTACCACGAAATGATCCACGAAGTTGTTCTATGAGAAACGCAGTCTTCCCACAATTCGTTGGACCGACTATGAGTGCGTTGAACGGCACGTGCTCTACGAGAGAATCCATCAGTATAATATACTCTGCAGAGATCTGTTCAATATCGTGACCTGAGCATCCGCAAGGACATGTGCATTTTCACATTTCCACTTCCCTTCGCAGTTCTATGTATGCGAATGTCGATGTCCTTTCCACTGCCGGTTTGTGCCAATCCATCACCATGAACGGTGGAATGTTTTGCTGTGCGACAATCGATTAGGATAGCGAATCTATTTTCAAAGAACTTCTTTGGAGTCATGGAAGTATTGGGTGTACCAAACCAGCCTCTTGCAGCCTCCCAGAAATCTAGGGGAAGCATGCCGCTTGGAAAGAGTCTGTTGGGAATCCCGTTGACATCTACTTCTACCTTCAAAATATCTGGATTCGAGAATGATTCGCTATCTCGCGTGCCAATGGTAGGTGGATCTATGAATAGTAGAAGTAGTCCAGCAAAGGATCGTCGTGGAACGTTGACGTTTTGAGATATCAAAGTATCGGACGTTTTAGCGATATCTACTGTCTTGAAGTGAACAGCGTAGTTGTATAGGAATGCAGTACCTATTTCGTATTTGTGAAATGCACTACTAGCCAGCGTTCCGTCCCTGATTGCTTCGTATTCTAGTTGGATGTTGGTAAGTTGGTACGTACCTATCTTCGTCGTATCCGATCCAATTACGACCTCGTTGGCAGGCGCTAGAGTCAACTCGAATGTAATGGTACTTTCTAAGGCATATGGATATAGAACTCCATGTTGTGTCAGAATGTCAACATCTAATGGAATCCTATACTTGGAACCACATGCAGCTAGGAGCGCGTTGTCTGCAGCAGACGAAGTACTTGCGTCACCAGCTTTCGATCGTAGCTTGTTCGTGTTCTCTGATTGAATGCCTTGTTGTACTCTCGACTCTCTCTCCTGCGTAGATAGGTATACATCGGAGTACGTTTGTAGGAGGTCTGGCCTGCCAAGGTCTTCTACTGTTTCAGCTCCCATCCTACAGATTCTACGTATGACCAAGCAGCGTCCAATGTTCGAAACGACTCTGTTATTCGCATGTCCACCAGATAGTACGATGTCGACCAATAGCGCTAAGCTACCAGGTACTAGTACTACACCTTCTGCTAGCTTTGGGACTTCTACGTATAGAGTCTCACCTGGATTGGCGGATGATCGAGTGAAAGTTTTCCTATACAAGTCTCGCGGAGCCTTGAGTGCATGAGGCTCTCTTCGTGCTTGCGTGGGATCCAACTTTGATGAGATCATGTTGAATATAACTATATATATAGTTATGTCTAACATGGCCTTTGATGGGAGGTATGAGGAAAGAACTGATGAAGCTGAAAGAGAAAAGGATTACGATGATGACGATGCTATCGATGTGGAGGAGTGGAAAGCGATGACGTTTCCAGAAGAGTCAGGAGAAATGGTCCCAATGAAAACCAGACGCAACTACACCCTAGAAGGTGCTAGACCGAAGGATCAGGAAACCTCGTTTTCTGTAGACGATGATTACATAGATTCGATCACGGATCCGGAATCGAACGCTTCTAGACAGCAAAGAATCATGAAAAATCTGGAAGCTGAGAAACCTCCTAAATTTTCTGATAGAGGGGTGGTCTTCAAACAAGGCAGCATATCAGACAAAGCAAAACAGGAGATGTTCGAGAAAGTCTGGGAACGATATCCAGATGTGGGAATTCGAGGTGGCCATCTCGAGATGGCAACCATGTCTGACGGTAGAGTAGCTATCCACGAGTATGGAAGCAAAAATAAACCTATCCCCTTGACCACCACGAAGGGCGAGTTATATGTGAGGATTGGAAAAGGTCTCAAAGAAGTCCTAGGACCTCCGAGGGAAGAAATGGTAGAAGAAGTCATGAAAGCTGAAGACCAAAAGAATGAGAGGATCGAACGGAATGTAGAAATACTCAAAAACCCTACGTCTACTGAAACTCAGAAAGAGAATGCTACTAACGAAATAAGGACCGATCAGGAGGAGCAAGCAGACCTAGAACGAATAAGAGAAGCCCTGGCAGAACGGATGCCACTTAGGGATCGTATAAGAATCATCTTCAAGAAGTATGGAGTCAGTATAATTAGCGTGGTAGCTGCGGTAAGTACTGTGATCGGCGTAATAGTTTCCAATCTGACGAAGGCAGTTCCTGCGATAGTACCGGGAGTTGGAGATGCTGCCAAAGCAGCTGCTAAAACAACTGCCAAAGCCTTAAAAGCAGTAGGCAAAAAGTTAGAGGAGATTCTACCTAAGATGATTGGGCCAATTGCGAGTTTCCTATTCAGTATGGCTGCTGACGTCGTTGGAGTCTTAGCAAACAACATTTGGTTGTTAATCGTAGCAGCAGTGGTCTTCGTAGTGGAGCAATACAAACGACGTTAACGAAACAACATCCATGCAATTCCAGCTGCGGCAATGGATGTCACTGCGAGATTAATCTCATGTTGTGGGACAGCCTTTGGTACAGGAACTCGTTTCTCGTGCGTCTCACGTTGTGGGACAGCCTTTGGTACAGGAACTAGTTTCTCATGCGTCTCGAGAGGCGGCACCCATTTCTTATCTGGTGGTCCTTCCATAGGAAGAGGTGGGCGTCCTTTGACTTCTGCATTGATGTCGTTAGCGCCTAGCGACATATCTTTCGTGGCTTTCGGGATTGGATTCCTATAGCCATCTTTCTTACCAAGATAGTACACTAGATTGCTTGGCAATAATCGCACACCTATAGCTATTGCTAGATCTAGCCTCTTATGCGTCATCGTTATAGCAGTAAGATAGTTCTTGCGGCTCACTACTAAATCGTTTTCGCGAATGGCGTCTTCGACTAAGCTCTTAAACTTTTCTTTGACGTTGAAACTATCTATGATGGATTCGTTAAGATTGTTTTGAGCGCCTAGAATACAATATCCAAAAGCTTCGACAGATCGATTCAATCTACCCAATCCAGCATTCGCCAAACCTCTACCGATTGGTGGCGTAAACCAATTGTATTGTTTACCGTTGTTATTGCTAATGTACGATAAAGGAAACTGATAGTCCGTACGACTCTCCTCAGGAAACTTAAAGTCACCACCAGGCCACTTCGCAGAGTACGAAGTATTATGTGCGTACTTCTCCGTATAGTTCACCATTCTTCCATGAGAGTTTACGTAGACGTCTCCTAAGCCATCCCACCGAAAGTCTGGCGTTCGAGATATACCGAATTCGATGCACAATTTCTCAAGAGCTGATTTGTTATAGAGGTTAGCCATTTGCTTGAAAGCAGAGTCACCAGGTAAAGGAACTCCATGAGCACCACCAAGTTCATGCAGAATTCTTCGTATTGTGAAATAAACGTGAAATCGTAGTAGGCCTTGAACAATAGGAGGATACGTTTTGAAAATAGGATCAAACAATGACACTCCACATCCAGAAGTCGCACACCACGTTGCGAAATTCAATTGTTGAGGCCAATATTTGAAATCCGGACCATGTAACCAATGGTAGGACTCATTTGCTGTCGTATGCTTTACAACGATCTCCTTGAATATATTTGGAACGCCTGCTTTGAACTTCTTCGTTGGGGTGACATATATCCATAGATTAGTGAGATCAATATCTTGTGCCGGTTCAGTAGAAGGAACTGCTGTAATAGGATATTTCGCACTCCTGTCTAGTGTCAACGTAGATGGGAAACCATTAACCATTCCCTGCAATGCGTCATCGATGCGTTTTCGAGTGTCTGCAGGTAACTTTGAGACATCGTCACCATAGACCACATAGCCAGAATCTCCATCTCGAAACCAAATACTCGTCGAATATTTGTCTGGACCGTTCACTTCTGTAGAGGCATAGAACTTGTGAAGATCTGCATGTGGGTATCGTTTCTCGAACTTCGCTAATATATCTGCATTCAATGTTGCGATCTTATCGCTTTCTTCTATCCAATCGCGTTTGGAAAGACCTTCGTGTTCCCGCGCGAATAGTACGCTCTCGTAAACTGACTTACCACCAAGTGCTATATCTAGAGCCTTACCAGTGCGACCAAGCCACCCCATCAATTTACCACCTCCCGTCTTAGTAGGAGGACCTTCCTCCGTGAACACGCGATGAGACATTCCCCGATCGATGAAATTAACATTATCGGAAGTAGATTCGAACCAACTAAGTACGGCATTAGGAAATAGGTACTTGAACTGTCGCCATGCGTCTGTCATGTTGAAGCTATACATACATATAGTTATACCTTCAACATATAATGACGATCCTTAATGTCACCACCACATCGGCTGACCATACTATCTACTTCGATGATCCCATTCTTATCAACAACATTTCACTAGTCGAGGTCACTTTCGAGAACAGTTGGTGGAACCTAACGGAGCCGGGCTCGTTCAGGTGGAATGCCGGTATTATTATATTCCCACACGACGTTGCTACAGGGTCTTACAACTTTAAGAGAATCAAGAAGGTCTTAAAGCCTGCAAGTGATGCTGGTATCGTGGAATTTAAGAGCAGGATCCCCCTTAAGGGCCACTCCATAGTAGTTAAGAAACCAATCAAGTTCGATAAGAATTTCTACGCACTATTAGGTGTCGAAGGTGGAGAAGAAGAGAATAACGAGTTCCTGCTAAAAGTTGGTAATTACCCTATTAAGATCAAAGATATCTACACAATGTATGTCTATTGCGATGCGGTGGATTCCGGTTTCTCACTTCTAGAGGGAAAACGATCGAAAGTCTTGGCTAGCATAGAGGTCCGAGGTTCTTGGTTTTCAAGGACAACCTATCCTATAACGAATCCCCAAACCCTGCAAGCTATAGGGACAATGAGAAACAGTCTTAGCCTTACGATTCGTGATGAGAAAGGCAACGTGGTAGACTTCCGTGGTCGACCGATACGATACGTGTTGAAGCTTGAGTAAGTTATATGTATAACGTACAATGGAAGGCGATTCGATTCAACCGTTTCCATCAGCACCAAGTATCTATCCACCGATTGCTAGTGACACTGGAAAGAACTTCAGACTGCAAACGATCCGAGACACGCTTTCGGACATCGAAGTTCAAGAAAGGCACTACGAAGGTGTGCGCAAGAAATATGCACGTTCTCAAGGAATAGTTCATGGTATCGCAGTGGTAACTGGAGGTCTATCTGTGATCTTATCTGGATCTGGATTGGGCGCAGCGTTGACTGGGGTTGGAATAGTGATTGGTCTACCACTTGGAGTTATTGGTGGGCTATGTGGATTAGTTTCAGCATCTACGACCCTTGGAGCTAAGAAGTTAGGAATGAAGGTTTCTAAGCATGAAAGGACAACTATGTTGGCAAAGGCGAAAATCAATACGATTCGAGATCTAGTATCGAAGGCCCTACGAGATGAAAACATATCCGACTCCGAATACAGTCTCATCCTGAACGAAGCGAATAAGTATGAGATCATGAGGTCTGAAATTCGTCGCGAGACTTCCATAGGTGAAAAAAGTCCGGATCAGGTTCGAGCCGAACTCAAGCAAGAAGTGCAAAAGGAAATGCGAGAAAAACTTGGCAGCTTAGTGGGGTAAGAATCGACGTTTCCTATGAAAGGAACGAACATGGTTCTCACTTTCACTTCGCTAAGTCCTACTGCTAGTTAGACCATGTCTAGTGTAGATTGGCTCAAAGTAGGAATGGTAAGAAAACAACTCCTTGACAAAACGCTCGACCGCACTTCCAAATACGTCACATCGTTTAACGACATCGTTAAGAGGCATAGACGATCCTAAACGACGTAGCACCTCGTAACTTGCTCCAATGACTTTCGTCTTAAGTATTGATCTGTGTCCTACATTGTTTTCTATTGCCGTAGTAACAACCTCATGGACTATTCGTTGAACGTCCATAGGTACTCCTTGAGGATCGAGTTTAAGGAAAGTCGTTGCAATGTGAGGAACTATGTGTTCGACATCCAAGTCTACATCAATCTTATCATCGTTATACAGAGAACGTATGAAGACCTCTCCGCTACAGATGCTTCCGTCGTTTAGTTGCATGAAGCGAGCAACCTCGCCTCTAGATCGGACGAACCCACATTGTATGCATGCATGGTAGAGTAGAGCAGCTAAAATATTTTTCTTAACATTGCTACGCTTGAGACAAACTTTCATTACTTGGATAAATGCGTCGGCTACGATTCCTAACGTGTTCATAGGGAACGATAGGTCATAACTTTGTTTGTAAATAGTGTTGTATGCTTGTAGTTCTCGTAGGAGCATTCGTCGTTTCAGTTCTGTGTCATCGCTTTGCTTTGGGTTTGCGCGGTCTAGATCATTTTGATACTGAAATCCGTCCGGACCTACTATACGCAGTCGAGTAGTAGTAATATCGATCTTCGTTTCTTCACATGGTTCGACCTCGGAAACAAGACCACATATGGGACACATGAATTCCGTTCCTTGTATTTCCAAGGGGCAGAGACAATCAGAACATGTTTCACTGGTGTTAATATGCAATTGTGGTTTGATATGCAGGCTTCTACAAGTCCCAGGACCAAACAATCTGATGAGCTCGTCCATGATAAGCTGTAGATGTCGTACGTTTAATAGAAAGAAAAAAAAAAGAAAAAAAAGAATGAAGAGGGTCACGCAACGACTTCCTTCATTCTTTTTTTTTTTTTTTGTGGCGATTCCTAATCGTCCTTCTCGCTCCTCAAGGCAGCCAACACCTCGTCTAGAGCATAGCTGAGAGACTCTCCGAGACCTTCCTCTGGTTCCAGCACTCTTGGTTCCGCGGGTAATGCTACCGTCGGACGCATGGCTAAGAGCCTCATCGAAGCATTCCTGTCGAACGCACGGGTGAGAGCCTCGTTGAAACCTTCCTCCGCTTCCACCACGGTTGAATCTGCAAACGTATCGAACTCACGGAAGTAGACGGTCTTCGCTGTCTCGTTTGGATCCACGTTTGGTTCTTCCTCCGGTTCCACCACGTTTGGCTCTGCAAGTTCCTCCTTTCTTGGATCCTCTAGCGTCTTGCTGGACTTCTTGGCGCGTCTTATGTGGGGACACTTCTTGATGGCGCGACGATCGCATCCTGAGCAAAGCCCGTAGCTAGTACGACATCCTTTACCACACTTCGAGCATGGTACAAATAGGTCACAGCCTTTTGAGATTTGGCTGTTGTGCTGGGCACAGAACTTCGATGTCTTCGAAACCCTCCTAGGGCATTTCGTGTCTTTTCCCCGCATCAACCAATCACAAGTTATTGCGGTGTCTACGTTCGAGTCCTTCTTCGACATGTTCGATCTGTATGGTGTTAATGCGTACTAAGATGACAACGAATGCTAATATCGTGGAATAAAGAATATATACTAATACCATTCGGTGGCGATATACAGCGTACTAATCACTCCTCTAACAGGGATTTTTTTAGGTGCAGTTAAATTTAATCGGATTCCTATATGGCATTATAGGCATTCACATAGTAATCTAGTAGGGCATTTTCTTCCTCTATGGTGAGATGGGAGTTCTTAATGAGCCACTTAATGAGCCATTTAGCGGTATTAAACTGATCATTGCTACAGGCGCATAGTAGAGCACGATGAACGTATTCATCCTCTATGGTTATCTGAAAACGTTGAATGAGCCACTTGATGATATTAAGATGACCATACGCGCTGGCCTCTATCATAGCAAACATGACGGCATAGCCCTCTTTGGTGAACTGGAAGTGCTTAATGAGCCACTTAGCGATGCCAAAGTGACCATACCTTAAGGCAGCGCATAGAGTATGATTGGTGTATCTATCCATTTTATTGAAACGTAAGTGCTTGGCGAGCCACTTAACAATATTAAGGTTGCCATGATCGCTGGCGTAGATGAGAGGAAGGCTGTCGTCGATGTGGCTTGCGGAAATGCCGAAAGTCCTAGCCAATTTGTCTCTATCGGCATCATTACGAGTAGAACCCAAACCAAAACATAGTACTTGTCTACGGAACTCTTGGTCTACGTCTTTGTAGCGCGCGAGAGATGCGGCACCGTTTAGGCGTTTCGATGTCCTTGCGATGCTTGCGAATGACGTAGGACCTGCATGCTCTACGATCTTAGTCAAGATTTCTAGAGGGAGGCACGATATATTATCCATATTGTGAATATGTTCTGTAACTCCCCTTCTGAGTATAACTTGAGAAATTCAGACTTCTTTATACCTAGGGTAAATACAGTCCAGTTTGGGAAACACTCACTCAGATATTTTGGGCCATATTTATGGTCGAAACCACAGAGTAAGGACAGGAACACTACTTCCGTAATGGCATTTAAGGCACACATCAGAAAGAGAGACCTCGCTCTATTAACTGACACAAGCCATTGTAAAGGCTGCCACTTGTGTGATTCCTGATGATTTTAAATAGATTATGATGTATTTATATGCTAATTAAGGTCGAGCACTGTGGACAAGTGTTTTAATTACCAGGATCATTTTACTACCGGCTATACTACTAAACCATTTGTATAGAATCCATATTTCACTCACTGGAGTAAGATATGAAAAATATGCTGCTCATCTCCTGGATGTATAACATCATGCTTGCCACCCCTTGAACTACAAAGATGGTGGCAGGTTTGTGAAAATCACAGAGGAAGATTTAAACAGCTTAATGAGCAACAAGAAAATTAACATTCTGGTTAGAAAAACCAATTGAAAATAAGATCTACAAGTACATGTACAACTCTTTAAGGATTTTTTTGCCTGCAATGAAGAGACATTAATTGTGGAAGTCCCAAGGCGATCTTTGGCCAAGGGACTTCCACAAACTTCCCGAGGCTTGAGGGGCAATTTAATGAACTAATACACCAAAATGCAGTGGTATTTAAGTTTGTAATACTATAATCGCAGAGGAAGGGAAGTTTTAACTTAAAAAATTGATTTCAGTTTGCGAGCCGGTCAAGGAATAATAAATATCACAATTACTTCGCGTTTTCGTCTTTTGTTTTTAAACAAACAACAAGGCCCCTGAGGGACATCTAGGTCGAGAATGCATGTTATTGAAGTTGATAAATAGTCAATTTAGAGTCAGTTTGGTTTTATTTGAAATGGTGGGATGATTTCAGTTCTGTTCAGAACAAGATGTTGCCAAAGTAAGGCAGTAAAGGAATCCCCTAAATACCCAGAAACATATGTTGTGGAGTGCAAATGTTTATAATTCCTGGAGGTTAGTACATGTACTTGGATGGGTGACTGCCTTGTGCAGTGAAATAGGTGATCCCACATGGATTACGGTGAAGGCTATGATAAACACAGGTCAGTTTAGGATCAATAACGTACATGTATGGTTTTGAGAGTCCCACAATTTGGAGGAAGGATGCCTTAGAGACTAACGGTAGGGCTTTGTACGGCTCATAGTTACTGGACCACCGAGGGTTATTCAAGCAAGTACCATCTGGTACTTAGTCTAGCCCAGAGCTGCAGAGGGGGACAATTAATAAGGGTTGATGCCTTTGAACCTCTCATGTGCAGCCTGCATTGTCTTCTAATTATTTTTTCCTCATTATGATACAAGGGAAAATTAGAAATATGCATTGTTCTCGCAGGGAAATTTAGAAGTTTCCCTGTTGAAGACAAATATGCATATTTCAAAATTTCCCTTGCATTTGTAATGAGCCAGGAAATTTAGTGGATTCAATTTTCTCGGAAGAACAATGAAAACCAAGGTGATCATGGTATTACCTATAAAATAAAATGGTGTGTTGAATTCAGAAGGATGAAAATGTATTGTTGTCTGAGAAAGTTTGAAAATATGCACTGGATGTGATGCATGGATGGTTATCAACTTTAGTTAGCATGATCGATCATCAAGTTACAAAACACATTTTGTGGGTTAGTAAGATTCACATCAAAACAGGAGCACTGAAGGAGTTGTGTTAAAAATACAAACGAAGGCGATCACAATTATTTAAACTCTGTAGGATGCAATAACAACAGATTCAAAGTACAAATAAGGGCCACATTCGTGTGAAAATGCAAAATAAAAGCAGTAAAAATATACACACCTTCACACCCAAATGAAAAGAAAGCCACATGTGGAAGGCCACGCATATAGTTTCTGTGTCCTTGTGGATGACGACAATGCTGTTTGTTTGATTTGCGTATATTGTTTCTGTGTCCTTGTTCTTTCCTCAACCTGGTGAGGCCTGGTTTGTAAGCAGCAGAACTTAATAAACGTTCTTGGTTGATTAAAAAAAATAAAGTTGGCTATGTGGTAATTACACATAGCCATTTAATCCCCAAAACGTTGTATTCTTATTGCCTTGCAAAATAATGGAGCACAGCACTGATAGCAAAAGCACTCCTGTATGCTTGAATGTATAAAAATGTGTCAAGCTCTCAAAAATAAGAGAGTGTGTATGCATGGCTTTGGTGGACACTCAGGTTCTGAAAGCTTGTTATTGACAGTTAGTATTTATCCAAACATTCTCAAACTCTGTAAAGTTACTCATTTTAGTGACAGTGATTTCTCTTGTGATGGAGTTAATCTCAGTCCCTTCCTCAGGAAAAAAATAATTCTCAAGAATTGGTGCACATTATGTGGAATAGTCTGTTACTTTGCTCATTGCCTCAAGAAAGTTCAATTCAAACAAAAATCAAGGAAAGTCCTTGTCCTTGCCTCGATTAGTTTTTGACTAACTGTGAGTTAGCAATTTGTTTGTGTAATTTATTGTCAAAATTTATAACAATAAGACGGGATGAAAGTGACCGCTTTATTGTTGGAAATTGGCTCTTCACTATCATTTGTTTTATATTTTATTTTTGTTTTATGGATTCTGATCCATAACATTCTGTCATCAAAGCGAAAGTGATAACCACTGTAGTAAGCGAACATCCACCCTCGAAGTGTGGCATTCTTAGCTCAGTGTATGATTAGTGCCAGTCCTTTAGCATCCAAGGGCAGTGTGAGTATATCTGTTGAGCAATTCACTCTTTTTACCGGTAGCCTTCTTGGATTCAAAACTAGGCAATCCTTTGTTTTTTGCTAGACTAAACTCGTACTGATATCCTTCACAACCAGGCTAACCTGGCAAAAACAAAGGATTGCCTCGCTTTGAATCCAAGATGGCCACCAGGTGAAAAGAGTGAATTCCTGTTCTTTGGAACTCTATAATATTTTAGAAACCTCAAGGACGAATGCCCTTGCTTACATGTATAGAGGCAAACTTGGAGAACACATGAATGAAATTAAGTATGCATACTAAAAAGAACACTTGATTGAGTATATAGTACATGCATCTTGCAGTAATTATCCTGTTGTTGCATGCTTGCATTTTTCAACAAATGTTTTCGTGAGACAAACTCCTAATCATGTTCTCTTTTCTTAGGACAAAACTTGCTGACGCCCAAAAGACATACATGTATCATGTCAATTTACAGCCAGACAAGGGTACAGGTACACTTGACTGTGAATCTTCCGGTAAAGAGAGCATTCTTAAAATGATAATGGAAAGACTTAAAGGCCCAAATCTTAATTACAAACCAAAGTTTGAGAACATGCTGTTCAAGAACTCCGCTAATGAATATCTGAACCTGGGGCTTCCCTCTGGTGTACTTGATAAGGAAGAAACTTACACATGTATCTTTAAGGATGACCTTATTTACAACACCACTCTCCTTATTCGAGACTATGATGTAACAAAGTTCAGTAATGACTGGGAATTGAAACATTTCTTTGTCGATTTTGACGATGCAACCCGTAATTTGTCCAGTGTCAGCCCATTCAAGAAAATCCTCCAAGGCAAGGGCAAGATCAGGGTAGATTTCTTTTCACAAGTCCCCTGTGAGACCTTGTATGAAGCCCTAATGAGAGATGGAAGATTTGGAAAATTTCTGCCAGGAAAAATAAATATGTTTGACAAACATATACTTTGTCAATGTGAATTAAAGTGTATACATGTATGTATTGATCGCATAAGTAAGCCTCTCCCGACCTTCCAAGCTAGCAGCTATGAAGGAAAGATCATTCGACTTTGTAGTCGAAGGAATACCCTTCAGAATAAAGCATTGTCTCCTGATGTTCCCCTTCGGCGTCAGCCAGAAGCTAATGCTCTGTCTCCACTGCCTGTGAAAGTTACCGCAAGGAAGAGCATAAAACAAGAGGATGTGAGCACTCTCATGAAGCCACTTGCTACAAGTACACCAGGCCGTGAAAAACGCATTTCATTGTCTTCTGACAGCGATCTAGAGCAATTCATTGAGAAGCAATTTGGTTTTAAGATCCACAAGCAGGACAACCCTCGAGAAGAGAAGAGTCGTTTGAAGGAAATAAAAATATTTTTTAAATCGAGATATGAGAATTTTGCTTTGAGTAGAGGTTTTAACATGTATATTAAAGGGTTAAGGAAACTCAATGATGTATCTCAGTCAGTCGGTGCCATCATCATGTTAGACAGTGCAGAAAACCCTGCAGTATTTGGGACCTGTTTTAGAACAGGGACAAAATATGTCATCACCAATGACCATGTTGTTGCAGAATTGGAAAAGTCAAAACCTGCATTGGATGCAGTGTATGTCGACTTTTCGTACGAGAATGGTCCTTTTCCTACAGGGTCGAGGCATCTCTTTGAAGGTCCTTTTCCCCCAGGGTCGAAGCATCTCTTTGAAGCTAATAACCCAACATGTATTGTGGCAAGGTCTCAGGAGTTAGATTATGCCATCCTGAGTTTGAAAGATGATCATTTACCACGGTGTGTATCATCGTATGGTTACTATATCCCAACTCCAGGAGAGCTTTCGTTTGAGGAGCAAGAGAAATTTCTGACTTTAATTGGTCATCCCTATGGTGGGCCGAAGCAGACAGACCTCATCTGCCAATTAGGAACTGCTGATTTAGTTGATCTCGATGAAAAAATTATGATTTCTTTAAAGCGTTATCCTCAAGATCCCTATGATAAAGGGCATCGCGATTTGAAGGACCCAAGAAGGCAGAACTACCAAGTGAGTGGGTTCTTTAAGGGGTCATCAGGATCCCCTGGGCTTTTGGATGGGGACGGGCTTCTGTTGACTCTACATTGTAGAGGATTTTCCTTATATGATCAAGAAAGAAGCTCCATCGAGCAGGGCATTTTATTGTCTGAAATTGTGGAAGACGTCCGTCGCAAAATACCGAAAGATGTAAAGCTGGAAGAAATATTCCATAACACAAGTGTAGGTGTTGAACATGGTAAACCCATGGATGAGTGTTGTGTGAAACCAATTGACAAGACAAAAACACACATTGAGGCATGTGCAGAGGTGAAAGATAATGTACCCATGGAAGATAAAAAAACAGACTGGAGAAAAACACATAAGGAGGCAGGTGCAGAGGTGGAAGATGATGTACCCATGGAAGAAGAATAACTGACTGGCAAAAAACACACAAGGAGGCAGGTGCAGAGGTGAAAGATGATGTACCCACGGCAGAAGAATAACCAACTGGAAAAAACATCATGCATCATGCATCAGATACGAACTAGACTCATTATCAGCTCATACAACAGAGACGGTAGTAGTTGCTTTTCCATGGCATAGTAATAAGGTTACAACTGAGTACACATAAGTAATGGTTCATATACGAGTCACCAAATTCAACAGGGGTTAAAAAAACCTGCGTGAAATTTCAAATGCCGAGGATCAAGAAGATTTAAAAAAAACCGTCGAATTACATGCAGGTATGTTTTATGTAAGCATTGTTTGTATTGTTTGTAATTAAGGGTGTTGTTGGACTATTGTGTATACATGTAGTTATCATGCTCATGGATTTTGTTTTTGGACCAGTGTGTTCAACAAGTGATTCAGTAGTATCGTTTGTAAGGGAGAGCACTAGAATTCTATGGGTTCTGAGAAAGGTGGTTCGAATCCCATCGGAGACGGGTTCTTTCTTTCTATATCACATCACTTATGGTTGGCATGCTAGTTTCCCAGTTATTATGGACAGGACTTACAAATTTCAGAGCCCTAGTACTTTCAAAGTCGCTGCACTTTGAAGTGTAGATGAACTCTTCATGAGAGTATTGGATGGGGGGTTCAAAGTATAACTGTATGGCTCGTGGTACAAATTGAGACCTGTGGTTGGTAGTTATTCTCATGAATAATTAATGAGTAGTAGAAGTTAGATTAGTCGTACCTAACTTTTAGTGAGGATGAGAAAGGAAATCACCTCTTGTGGTGCTGGTTGGGAATCTCACTTCCATGTTAAGATCAGGTACACAGTACCGCCTGGAACTATAGGTACATTTATCGCGAGCAAATCGCGATGAGATCGCGTTCAACGACCGCGGTCTGCTCGCACCTTGCTCGCGATCTGCTCGCACCTTGCTCGCGATCTGCTCGCACCTTGCTCGCGATCTGCTCGCACCTTGCTTGCGATCTGAACGCACCCTGCTCACGATCTGAACGCACCCTGCTCGCGATCTGAACGCACCTTGCTCGCGATCTGCTCGCACCTTGCTCGCGATGTGACCGCGATCAACTGTGTTCGAGATGGAAATGATCGCAGTAATACGTTCATCGGACCTTGCGAAACGTTTTACAATTTCTTCCCTTGACAAAAAAATGCATTAAGGTAAAAACGAAAAGCTCAATATTCCAATTTATATGAAGAAGTACTTGAGAGTAAACTGTCGCTGGTTTAAGAACGGATCATAAAAGTTGACGACCATTCCTACAGTATGTTTGGTCGATCGAGGACGCATCACATATTTGAAAACAAACACGAGCAAGACTTTTTCACATCTGACATCAGACCAATCGCTGCAGACCGGTCTCACGGCAATTATAAACCGCAATGCCAATCACAAACTGACGAAGTGATGAAGTAAAAAAGCTGAAATTGAAACTCCAGAAGATTCGGTGCGATCTCACGGCAAAATAACCAATAACGAATTAAAATATTCAAAATGTATTCACCTGGGTGTTTTTATTTGACAGAATGGACTCAAACCAGTTTTCGCATTAGGTGAAAACTGTTCAGACCGAAAATAAAATACAAACTTTGAAAGCATTTGAAGATAATTTTTGGTGTGATCTCAAAGCAAAGCAAAACAAACACTGCTGTCGGAGCTCATTGATTATTCAAAAATGTCACACTTCTGTTCGAGCAATTTGAGACTCGGACCTCATCGCCTTTCAATTCAAAATGACGGATCCCACATTAAATAAAAAGAATTCCAGAATATTCTATTTGGTAGACGTTTATCACTTGCCAGTATTAAAAGTTGAGAAACTTTACCGCATTATTTAACTCTGCATTCTGCAATAAAATCACATGTTCCGCGAAGTTCGCGGCATTCTTGTTGTGTCAAAAACCAGACAATCAGTTTCCACGGCTGAAAGCACATGTAAACACCGAAAAGCTGGCCTCTTGAATCTGAATTGAAAACATAATGCACTAGTCAATTGAAACTCCGGCCCCCCGGGACATAGCGGGGAATGTAACATTTATAGAGTGTTACATTTTGATCTTTTCCCCGCCCATCGGGGACAGTTGGCTGTTACAATACCCGCCCCTATGGCCCCGGCATGTGCTTCAGAATTTTCAATTGGGAGGAGGCATTGATAAATTGAATATACATAAGCTTAAATCTGTTGTTCCATTATTTGAAAAAAATACATTTTCTGTAGCACATCACTAGCGGATCCAGGGGAGGGGTTTCGGGGGTTGCAACACCCACTTGATTCCTGTAAATCACTGTAAATTCATTTTTAAAATCTCTAGATTAAAAAAAATCCTTTTGCAAACCCCCCTTTCACAAAATCCTGGATCCGCCCCTGTACATTTTCTATTACTATACATGCTTTCCGCACTTTTACAGTCTCCACCATTGTCTTGTTTATCAGAAACCGTTGTCTGTCCACAAAAAAAAACAATGCGACAAAGGAATATAAAGGCAATGTCATGCAGCTGCGTTTAAATTTATTAAATCTGATATTTTGCCGTGACGCGCAAATACATGTAACAAAGAGTGTGTAATAATAAACACTTCCTGATCTACTGCTCGTGACTTAACTCAGTATAAACACTGCCTCTGATGGAAACACCCAGGACTTGTTTAAATTAACTACGATTTTTTGCGTGTCCCTAGCTACCGCCATGTTTGATACACGTTGTTGATGCTCGGGCCCAGTCTCGCTCTGTTGTGGCTGGCGTTACAACCACCGCTAAAATCCCCGCAAATTTAGCAAATCGTTACTTTCCCCGTTCCACCGGAAAAATGCAGCGTTAAATGTGCGTTATTCCACGGCTATGTCCCCGTTAATGCCCCGCTATGTCTCGGGGATCGGGGGCCCGGGGTTTTAATTGACTAGTGCATATAGCGTACACAACGACTTTTAAAGAATCCTGAAGGGATTGAGGGATATATTAAAGTATGAAAGTACAGAAGTCTGTAAAGTTTATCAGATGAATAAAAACGCCGAACTAATTTAACGATCGGACGGTATTTTAAGTAACGCAATCCCACGCAACCTTTCTTTTGGTGACCCTTCTGTAATGATCTGTGCTTTACTAGGTAAGTAACAAGATGGCGGACCCTGCTAAGGACCCGGATGTATACAGATAGCCCGAGTGGCCACAAGGAGCCCAATATCATTACATCTTCCTTTCTCTTAACAAAACAATAACGCATAACGATGAAACTAACTGTGGAATGTTCATGCGACAGTCCTGCAATAAAGTCAATAGATTAATATTTAACATACATGTAGTCCTTCATCCAGGCAGGTTCCCTTCTGATACGGCTACTCCGTTGCCCTTTCGGAGGCCCCTCCTGAGCAGCTGTACTTTCTTGCTCCTCTTCCTGGCCTTGGTCATCGGAGCTCAAGTTGTCACCCTCCTGCAGGCAACTGGGTGCCACTGGAAATAGCTGCTGTCGATTTCTGCGATAAATGTCACCTTGAGCATTCTCCACTTTATACGATCTAGGGGCAACCTCTTCTATTACTTTTGCCTTCTCCGACCACATACCCCCCTCTCTCATTCTTACTGTATCTCTGGTTTGAAGTGGAGGATGCACTACAGTTCCTCGGTTATAATACTTGCTCTGATTCTCCTGTTGGTGAGCCTTTGAATGCACCTGTTCCGATGAGCGCGAGCCTACAATACCAGAGAATCTGCTTAACCTGGTACTAACGAATCGAGCCTTGAACAGTATGTCCGTTGGGGACTTCCCACATTCCATTGGTGCTGTTCTGTAGTTTAACAGGGCTAGATATGGCCTTCTTCAGCAAACGCTTCACTGTTTTAACACCATTTTCCGCCATCCCATTCGATTTCGGATAATAGGGGCTAGATGACTGATGGTGGAACCCATAACACCTTGAAAATTCAGCGAACTCCTGACTCACAAACTGAGGACCGTTATCGCTTCTGACAATTTGAGGAATACCATGGCGTGCGAAAATACTCTTCATGTGCGAAATGACTGCACTACTAGTAGTACTGGTGAGTAGACATGTCTCTGGATAGTTGCTGCAGTAATCGTTCACTACCAAATAGTCCCTACCCTTTATAGAGAACAGGTCAGCCGCGACCATACCCCATGGGATTCCTGCTGCAGCCTCTGTGGTAGGTATTAGTGGTTCTTTTCTCTGCTGAAATTGGTGTACCTGGCACGTCTCACACTTTGCTACCTTCTGCTTAATTGCTTCATTCAGTCCCGGCCAGTACACTGCCCTCCTGGCCCGTCGCTTGCACTTCTCTATTCCTTGGTGTCCTTCGTGTATGACATCTAAGATCTGTGGCCTCATGTTTTCCGGAATCACTACTCGAGTTCCTCTCATTAGTAGCCCATCCACTACAGTCCGTTCTTCAGCAAAGTCCTGATAGGGTTTACTATTGATTCCCCTGCCATTTAGCAAGTTGGCAACAACTCTGCCTAGTATTTCTTCTGCGGCCGTCGCTTCAGCTACCTGCTTGGCCTTCTCTTCTGACAGGCTAGACTGCACTACCATTCGAACATGGAGCTCTATCTCTTCCTCCAGGTCTCCCCGGCTTTCGCTCGTGGGCAGGTAAGACCTGGAAAGTGCATCGGCTAGAACAAGCCTTTTTCCAGGCATATACTCCCACTGTAGATCATAGCGTTGCATTCTCATCATCATTCGCTGGATTCTAGGGGACATACTATCAAAGTCCTTCTCCGCTATAGCTATGAGAGGCCTGTGATATGTCTCAGCAATCACTAGATGGCCATACACATAATCATGAAATCGAGACAGTCCAAACAGCATGCCAAGGGTTTCCTTCTCTATCTGAGCGTACTTTACCTCGGTTGGTGTCAAAGCCCGAGACGCATACATTACTGGCAGCCATTCTACCCCATGTCTCTGCAACAAAACGGCACCCAAGCCGGTCTTACTGGCATCCGTCGAGACCTTGGTCTGTTTCGACGGGTCGTAAAACTGGAGCACTGGTTCTGAGCAGAGGTATCCAGTGACGTCTGTCCATTCCCCTTCAGCCTTGCTGCTCCACTGGAAACTTGTACCATCTCTCGCAAGAGATCTCAACTCCTTAGTAGCATCAGAAACATGAGGTATGAACTTACCCAAGTAGTTCACAAGTCCTAAGGGCCGTCTCAGTCCTTCTTTATCTACCGGTTTCGGCATTTCCTTGACGGCCTTCACCTTCTCAGGAGAGGGGCGGATCCCTGACTCAGAAAGGACCTCGCCAAGATATGCAATCTCTATCTCCTGAAAGGCACACTTATCAAGATTCAATCGCATGTTTGCACCCTTAAGACGCTGGAGCACAGCTTCTAATCTACTATTGTGTTCCTCAAGGGTACTTCCCCAGACTATGATGTCATCAATAAAATTGCGCACGCCCTCAAGTCCTTCTATGACTTGGCTGACTGTCCTGTGAAAGACCTCTGGAGAGGAAGTCAAGCCCATTGGTAGGCGCTTGAAGTAAAATCTACCAAAGGGTGTACCAAATGTACACAACTTGGCCAACTCCTCTTCAAGTTCAATCTGGAAAAATCCATTAGCAGCATCTAGCTTGCTAAAGTACTTAGCCCCTGTCATTTCCGTCTCTATTTCTTCCCGGGTGGGCAGCTGGTAATGTTCCCTCTTAACGGCTTAACGATCTCTAGGATCTATGCAAATACGGAGGGACCCGGACTTCTTTCTTTCCCATACCATTTGGTTAACCCAGTCTGTGGGTTCTTCTATCTTAGAAATTATCCCTTTCTCTAAGAGTCGATCCAGCTCCTTCTTTAATTCATCCCTGATGTGAACTGGGCACCTCCTAGATGGCTTGATTACTGGGCAGGCGTTTTCCTCCAATTTAATCTTATGCTTTACTGGGAGACAGCCAATACCTGTAAACAACTCTGGATATTTAGCTGCCACTTGTTCCTTCACATTGTTTGTAACCTGATAGACCCTGGTGACTAGCCCCACCCTCTCTGAATCAGCTGCTCCCATAATGCTGATGCCTTCCTTTGCTATCATCATATCCACCTCTTGTTCCCTCCCCTTCCTCTCAATTTTTACAGTACAGACTCCAATTACTGGAATTGGTTCACCATTGTAGGCTTTCAGTCGGCGACTGCTAGGTTTAACAGCGGGCTTTTGCTCGAGTCTGTCATAGTCCCGACGAGAGAGGTTATTAGCCCGAGACCCTGTATCTATCAGAAATGTTATCAATGTTCCATTGGTATGGAGAGCCTCTTTCCAGGGGTCACTGTGATCAGGGCCGGATTGCACATGTCCTACAAATATATCCTCATCACTACTTGCTTCATCGTCTATTACTGTTACACTCCCACTAGCGGCCCCACTGTTCCTCCTAACCCTACACTGCTGGGCGTAGTGGTTTAGCTTCCCACAAAAATCACAGGTTTTCCCATATGCTGGACACTGCAATCTGAGGTGATTCCCCCCACAATACCCACAATTTTTGATCATTCGTTTAGCTTGGCCATTTCCACTGGCGCCAGAGTTAGTTTCTGGATTTACACCTTTTGGTCTCCCTCCCTGCTTCTTCCTCCCATGCCCCACTACGTTAACCATGCCTTCATCTTGGGCCATTTGTTTAGTCTGCGTCTTTACTGGTTCATTAGCCTTACATATAGCAATGGCTTTCTTCAATTCTAACTTCTCGGTCTTCAACAATTTCTCCCTCAGTTTGCTCTCTCTTATTCCGACCACTATCTGGTCTCTAATCATTGAATCCTTCAAGTCTCCAAATCCACAAGACTTAGCTTTCTTCCTAAGCTCAGTTAGAAATTGTTCAAATGACTGACCTTCTTGTTGCGTCGTGCACCGAAGTTTATACCTTTCCACTGTCTCGTTTTTCACCTCCTGGCAGTGATCTTCGAATTTCTCCAGCACATCTTTATAATCCTTGTCCTCACCGTCCTCAAATGTGAAAGTCGCAAACACTTCTCGAGCCTCTGGGCCAGCCACGGCAAGCAAGATGGCTATCTTGCGAGTCGCACTTGCCTTTTCAAGGTCTTTCGCCGCTAAATACCAGTCAAACTCACGTTTGAACTTAATCCAATTCTCCTGAAGACTTCCACTGAGATCTAGTCGAGCCGGCTTCTCAAATTCCTCCATTGCAGCGTACTTTTTTTTAGCGAGATTTACTCCTGGTACCATGTAATGATCTGTGCTTTACTAGGTAAGTAACAAGATGGCGGACCCTGCTAAGGACCCGGATGTATACAGATAGCCCGAGTGGCCACAGGGAGCCCAATATCATTACACCTTCGATATTTCTATTTCTAACGGGACTTGAAACAACCATGAATGTGGCTGATCAAATAATCTGCAGATCGAATTTGAATTTAGCGTGTTGGTTTTTGTGGAGGGAGGAAAACCAGAGGACCTCGGAACAAGGGCGAGATTACAACAAACTCAACTCACATGTGGCGCCGCGTGCGATAGAATATTTTGGCTAACCATCAGAGAGTTGGTCAAGACCATCCGTTCGAATGTTTTGATGAACCATTAGATAGTCAAGACCACCAAGAAACACTCGTTGCGGATTTGAAGACTGTAATGCTACATGTACGTATAATGGCGTAATCGAGACACCTTGCCGCTTCAGCCGCTTGGCCGGATTGTTGCTGTTCGTCGTATGATAACCTCTCTATCTCGAATTAAAACTTGTTCCCCTGTATTTGGTTTAGGATCCTGGATTTACACTCTTTCACTAATAAAAAGTTTAGCCCGTGTTCAAGTGGAACGTACACGTAAATTTTATAGACCCAAGAGGTTTGTGGAAATGTTCATAAGCAGACATTTTGTTTCCCGGCTGTAGACTGCGACTGATGATCGCGATCATCATAGTGATCGCAGTCAGATCGCGAGCAAGGTGAGAGCAGATCGCGAGCAAGGTGCGAGCAGATCGCGAGCAAGGTGCGAGCAGATCGCGATCAAATGTACCTATAGTTCCAGGCGGTACTGTACAAGATTTGTACCTTGTAACCGATTGGTTCTCTTTCACATGACATGATTAAACCAATTGTGTATGGCACCGATAGATCACATGAAATAGAGAACCAATCGGCAACAAGGTAGTAAACCTCTGGTACCCAAGTTAAGACTAATCCAACTTCTACTACTCATTAATTATTCATGAGAACAACTACCAACCACAGGCTTCAATTTGTAGAGAGAGAGAGGTAATAAATTTAATCTGTGGTACCCAGGGTAGATTAGTGTATACCACACAAGTGAATAATAGTGCTTTTCACACACTCTGTTTAGCTACTCAAACTCTGCATATCTAGCATTACTATAACCAAGTTGCCGTCTATTGGCAAACTAGCCATTTGATTGACTACGCAGGCGCCGTGGGTGTAGTTTGGATTATATACATCTCCATACAGCACTTCAGGCATATTCAAGCAAAATCGTATGTGGGGATATGCTCATTGCCGCAGCCTATTGTCTTTTAATTGATACAGTTCTTAGCTGAACCATTACTTAATAATAAGATCCTATCAAGACCTTGCTTTATAAAGACCGACATTGTAACAAATAGTGCATCCGTCGTCGAGGAACTATATCAGCTGATAGTTGCCCGCGGAAACGTGGCATTCTTAAACAAATTAAATTTACACATTACTCTCCCTTTCCCTCACAGGCAGCCCAAACTCTGTATCTGCACCGTGTGACTAATACAGTTTTCCCAAATCAGATATCGTTTCCTAGAAAACCATGAAAACAATAAGATATTGAACTTTGAAGATCAAGTGTTTCATATTTCAATCTTAGCGCTCTGGGACCTGGTTTAGTTCGTTTTCTAGCTCGCTCTTTTTCTTGTTTGCTCTGTACTATATTACTTAAAGACACTTGATAACACAAGTCAAGTTCTTCAAAGTTCAATATTTTATTGTTCATTTTTTCTAGGAAACGATATCTGATATGGGAAAACTGTAGTCACACAGTGCAGATACAGAGCTTGGGCCGCCTGTGTTAACCTCAGCCGATTTTTTTCACACGAAGTTGTTCCTTTTTAACTCCAAACAACATTGATTGAATAGGGAAGTGGCGTGGTGGCAATAAGAACGAAAACACTTAACTGTGTGGACATTACAGTGGGACTACTGTAACCTGGGTCACTTAGACAACAAGAACTAAACATTGCAATATGAAACATTGTAAAGTATATATCCTAGCATATCTATGTGATTTTCTTCATTCGAAAGACTGACTTAAGAACTAGTCCACTAATTTCTCCTTTTGCCAGATCGAAGCTAGAGCAAGTTAACATGCTATGCTATGACTTGTTGTGACTGGTTCTTGTTGTCTAAGTTGCACCTGTTTGTGCAGTCGCACTGTAATCGCGTGTCCTCCCTCGGCACTTTTTGTTTTCAGTTCTTTATTATTTTTCATGTTTTTGTTGTCTCTTATACAAAAAGTAATGAGGACTCTTCCCAAAACTTTTTGGAACGACTTTAAAAAAAAAAAATTTTTATTGGTAGAAAGATAATGATTACATAACAACTACTACGACAGGAACAAACAAATACAGACTTATACAGACTTGACTTATATTATTTTAAAAACACTACCTGAAGCCAAACAGGAAAAAAAAAAAAAAAAAAAAACCAGAGGTGAAATACATTTCATTTAAGTAAGCCAAGTTAGGAGCTTGCTCCATTTTTCATAATGAAAAGAAAGTTTATCCTTTTCTCTAGCAATAACTAGTTCTATGGTGTAGAGTGTTCTTAGTTTGTTGATGAATATACTGATTCTGGGAAATTGGTCTTTAAGTTTACAGGTGTAAATAAAATATTTAGCTAGCAGAATAATGTGATTTATTAAGATGAAATCTTCAATTGGCTCTGCCAACCCCAAAATAACATCGAGTTCATTTACATTTTTCCAAAATAAATCATGTTTAACTGGAACTTGTTGAACTTGCGAGCCAGAATGATTGAAACTAAGGGACAATGAAATAGGAGGTGCTGTAAAGTTTCGTCTTCAGTATGGCAAAAAGAGCAGAGAGGAGAGCAAATGATTTGTGTATAAAATACGGTGAAGGATTTTGAATTGAAATTCTCGTTTTTTTCTTTCTAATGTGCATTTGAAAGGAATAAAATAAATAAGTTTCCAATCGATGGATTGTTTCTGCAAAGCAAAATAATTATCAAAATATCCTTTTGCAGTTGGAATTACAGCAATTTTGGAAATAAAACAATGATAAATCTTTTTAGAAGTAGTTTTACTGAGCAAGATTAGGCTATCGCCCGTATTTAGAGATATACTTTGGATATCAAAAGGTTCTAACAAACAAAATATCAAAGTTGAATGATTCTTAAGCTCTGATTGCCATTTATTAGGCAGAGCGTCATAAATACTTCGTAAATAAAACATTTCTAATACGTTAAGAAATGGAATATTTCCTTTACGTTTCAAGTCCTTATTGTCATATAAATCCCCAATTTTACAAACCCTTTTCAAAAAATATTTTTGTTAAATACAGATTTCTAGTCTATACATATAAATTTATTGTTCCAAATAAGTTGGTTAACAATGTCATCTAGTGTACTTGGAATATAATTATTTAAATCTGACCAAGCTGCTAGACATCCTTTATAGTATTTAGGTAGATCCAAAGACAGTCTAGAGTATTCAAACTTACAATGAAATAACAGTTTACCGCCTACATTCTTTAAATAATAATTTAAGATGGTTTTCCAAGATGATGGTGATTGTTCAATAATTTTTTTGATACAGACGACTCTTTGAGTTTGAATCATTGAGGTAATATCAGGCATCTTCTATTTTATTTATGAGCGCTAACCGTTTGACCTTATCTTTTCCATTCCAAAGAAAACTATATAATATTTGATTTAATTATTTTATGAAGTTTTTATCGGCGTTAATGAAAGAAAGGCAATATAAGATTTTGGGAATTGCGAATGTTTTTATTATTTGTATTTTTCCTATTAAAGTAAGGCCTCTCCCTTTCCAGCCAGAACGACTTGTTTTGTCTACAACTAGCTATTTGTGCAACATCTAATGTGATGCACACAATCAGAAGCCCATATAAGGTTGCCTTCGTCATGTTTGACATTCATCCAAATTAGAATTACACTGAGATTTCATTTTACTTCTAGGGTATGCATTTTTACCCTTTTTGTAGGGGCAGACTTCACCGTTTGCAACCTGAAATGTTATTGGTTACCCAAACTAGCCTACCCCTAAAACAATTCAAACCCTAAAACAATGGGATTCTTTATCAGTGAAGTCCAATAGGACACGACCTACAGAACAGTGAAGTCTAACCGTTTTTGTACAAAGTGAAACTTAAGAGGTTTAACTAATAAATATTTTGCATTGTTTTCGCATATTTGATTTAAGAGGCCAGATTATTCCTTACAGACTGGTCTAATTATGCTAGACGAGTTTGAATCCTACATCTAAATTGAAAGAATTCGCCCAAATTAGATGATTTTAAAACGAGTAGCCGGTCCTCTGACGAGGGCTACAACCATGGACAAAAATGTTGGAACAGTCGACAAAAATAACTTATTAATATGAAAAGAAAAAATACTGGGCACAAAGTTTAAAATAGTTGAAGCTTCCCAAACCCCCTATCCCATTCCTTGTTGGTCGTGAATGAATTGCCAGATTGAACGTGCGCGTAAAACAACATAGAAGGGAGGAGAGGGGGTTAATTTAAAGAACGCTTTCAAAAACACGAGCACTGTTCCAACTCTGTCCGTAATTGTAGGGTTCGAAGCGTCGGCTGCTCCTTGCTTCCCGGTGTTAACTTCTTTACCAAGGTGGACCAGCTAACAAGGCTTTTAAAATATTGAAACCTGTATTCCACGTTAAGCAGGAAAGGAGTGTTTATGATATCTAAACGACGCATGGTAGTGTTTCGAGTCCACAACCTTTTCCTCAAGCTTTCAATCAGAATTGACAATTACATTGTAAAGAGCACAGGACTGATTACTTTTAATTCAGAGCGGCTTTTGATTGAGTGTCTCCTATTGGCTGAGAAAGTAAACCAACCAATCAGAATCCAAAGTCAAACCAAACGCAAATTGCTTTTGTTTTGGTTTGTCATTGGCTCACAGGGAAGCCATTTATGAGTTACTTTCATTACGCGCTCCTATGATTGGCTGGCTGTGGGTAATTTGCGTTTGGTTTTACTACACTCAACTGAAAACTGCTCTAAGTGGTTGCTTTGGTTTTGCGTTTGCTTAGCTTTTCTATTGGCTGTGAATGTTGTTGTTGTAATTATCAGCCAATCAAGTTCTAAACTAAATAGGCCATTTATAGGAAACAGTCACCTGCTGATATATCACTTCAATAACCAATGAATTGAGTTCGTTATCCCATTGGAAAAGCCTTACTGAACAGTAAACAAACGCTGCTTTATAAAGATTGACAATCTGTGGAAAATAGCATTTATAAACAGGTAGAAGTGCCTTTTAAATAAATGAAGTAGATTTTGTGCTGTCCGGTACAACCACGTGATTGCATTTCTGCAAAAGGCCTATTAAAACCTACCCTGGTCCCAGAGGTTTTCTTAGTTGATTAGAGAGAGCAGCGAAGAGGCGATCAGCGAGCCGTGAAGTGGCGGGGAGGGAAAAGAGAGAACCTTTGGCAGCGGGCGTCAGTTGACTGATCGTACCGCACCAATAGATTTCAACTAGGGGCAAGATTTTTTTCACCTTCCTAATTGGAGGACAGCTAATTACCTTAAGCGTTCTCCGGTTGGCTGTTGTTTACTGACGGGGGAGAGGGGTCGAGTTAGAAATTGCAATCAACCGGAGTGGGATAAGTAGAAAAGTGAACGTGAGTTTGTCGCCCCAACATCGAAAAGCGAGAAAGTTTATGGTTGTGTCTTAAATTATTTAACGAAGATATTTATGAGTGTCAAATTTCCCGGCTTGACAATGGCATCACTGGCGGGGTGCCTTGTACCCTGGGCACAGCGGTTTTTTCCGTTCAGCTCGGAGAAAGGCTAGAGATCGAGAGAAGAGAAGGAAAACTCACGCCGAGCGGGCGGCAGTTCAGTGTTCTCACCACGACCGGATACATTTGCAGGAAGTGAAGGTCATATCAGAAACGTTTACCATGAATAATCCGGCAGCGGCAGAGTTGGAACAAATCAACAGCTGGTAATAAAAAATGATCCGTTGTGTTCTCTGAGCAACCCTAGAAAACCTCGGACCGGGCCGGGCTTTACGAGCAACCTAATTAGTCTGAAGGGAATCTTAAGCACATCACTGTTGTCGTTCACCTTTCCATTCTTCTAGTTGGAATTGAACGGACTTTTCATAAGCCCCTCGAAATCAAGCATGCTGCTTCTCTGTCTCCAAATGCTTTCCAAACTTTAGGAACTCGGGCATAAGTTATCGGGGACACATGACATGAGGTTAATATTTTTGCATCCAGGAATGAGTAAAGGTGAAGGATCGCCAAAGATCTCGTCTAGATAAAGCCCGTAAACAGTATCGTAGAATAAGTAGGAATGCAATCACGTGGTTATACTGGGTGGCAAATAAATTATAATGCATATATTTAAAGGCACTGGTACGAGATTTGTAGTGTTATTAGCGGGCCTGTTTGTAAATGCTATTTTCCACCTCCAATCGATTGTCAATCGTTCTAAAACAGCGTTTTAGAGAACTTATCATCTAGCATTATTGGCAACGCCTTTCCCATAGGGATCACGAACTTAATTTATTCGTTAATGAAGTAGTATATCGGCACGTGACTGGTGTTACGTCAATCAAACCGCCCTAAAGGCGTTGTAGTGAGGAGTTTTAGTAGTAGTAGACAGGTCTGCGAATCCACGTACATCTCAGTTTTTTTATATAGCATGCAGACCTAAGAAATATCTATATTTGTGGGCTTATGAATATTTAACAATTATTAACCGAAGTGGAGGTGAATAGTGGTGGATATTTACCGAGCCGCTTGGTTGAGTATATACCATACCAGTGAATAGCCAGCACCAAACAGTTTTTTTTTCTTCTGTCAAATGGACAAAAACTCGCGCGAGGTGATCGCTGCTTCGCCCGTAGGTGAATAGCAAGGGATATTCAGCTCCGAAATAGCCAATCAGAGCGCGCGAAAACCACTATTCACTGGTGTGCTATACAGCTATTTCAAAAAGGTTGTCCCGGACAAGCGACATCCCCAGACCGAACTGGATTGTGGTTCTAACTGTGGAGCTGTGCGTAACGGATAAACTACGGTGTAATTCAAAAATCGATTCTCAGGAGACCATTAATATTCGTCTTAAAGTTTTTGACCCAAAAAACAAACGAATTCACCAGACTTTAGCTACAACCACAAATCGAATGTCATTTGTCAGAGTAGACTTTTGTTGAAATAGCTGTGTAATAAATATTGTTATCGTGAAGTGTGGTTATATATTGTTAAATTGTTATTTTAATCTTTTAGTTATCGATTTTAACGGTTCTCCTGGAAACCAACTGTTGTAAACTTGTTGAGATTCCGTTTTAAAATAGAGATTGAGCGATAGGATTTGCGGGAACAAGCTCTTAAATGGGTTCCAGTGTACAAAAGTTCAAATCTCGACATGTTTTACACAAGATCAAGGGTTAAGAGGAAAATTGCATGAATTAAGAGTTTCATAAGTCAACGGTTGTATTGGCTCAGTTTTATTAGAACTTTACTAAATGTGGGACTTGTTGCTAATAAGTACAAAAAATAGAAACTTTTCTTGCAAAAATGCCGTTTAACAAAAAAGCGTTGACCTTGTGTAACATCCGCATTCCCAGTAACCCATGTATATAGCGTGTACAACACATCCTCCCCGTTGAATTCACAACTATCCTTAAACGGAAAACACGCTTGAAATAACGATAATCGTAATTGTAATGAGATTCTGAAAACCAGTCAAGGATAAAGATAAACATTTGTCAGTTACATTCCGAACGGCGGTAGGCCGGCTTAGTGTAGTAGTGATGACGTCTGCACTACACTGCAGTACACGCAAAGGGCTACGAGTTCGAGTCCGAGTAGGAGCGCTGAAAAATATTTTTCCTCTCTTTACCTTATCTGCTTGTTTTCCTGTGAACCCTAGCTCTAGGTGAGTGAGAACCCGTCGTTTACCCGTGAACTCGTCCGATGGTTAGGGTTTGGTTTGTGGTTCGGGTTAGGATTTGTCGTAGAATTAACGATTATCATTGTTCCAAGCGTGTTTGCCATTTCAGGATAATGGTTAATTCAACGGGGAGAATGCGTTGGCGTGTAGTAGCGCGGCGCAAGGGAGGGGGCTGGGGGAGACTTTCCCAATGCCTCCTCGACTTACAGGAAAATATAGAGGGGCAATGGAAACGAGAACGGGTAGTATTATGTTTTCCTATGTCCGAAAAAAGCACGTGAAACATGCACATTAAGCAAACTAATTAAAGTTGCTCCTTCATGGGGGTTTATCATGCGGATGCCATATTGGTTAGAAACGATTGGTTTTGTTCCATTAACCTCGCCGGAGCAGTTTCAGAACGAGTTTACCTAGCTGGAGAAAACAGCTTTTTATTTTCCTGGAACTCAACATGGCCGCCGAGTGAAAAAAAACCCGGCATTCACCGAAAGGTTTGTACGGTGATGGCTAAATTCCATCCTCCAGAAGGACGCAATCCCGAAATGCACTGCACTAAAAACCACAAATACTTCGCAGAGAGCAGGAACTTGTGTCTAAGGTACTGCCTGCCAATGAAACGCATGCAGCATAAAAGTTCTAAAAAACTGTTATTGACAGCAAATCCCTCGTTGGCGTAAGGGATACCGACGGTTAGGATTTCGGTTCGAATCTTCGTAGAGCCGATAATTGTTTTTTTATATAACAAATAAAGAAGCCTTAGCCATGTTTTATATTATCATAGAACACGATGGGCATTTGAGAACACGAAATGACCAGTGTTTTTTGATAGTATTAAACATGGATTTAAGGCTTCTTTATCTGTTTCATAATATAGATTTACACGCGCGATGAAAGGAAACCGCCAGTTGAAAACAATAAAACACGGCAAACCATGTTATATCTCTGTTATAATATACATTATGGGATTCGCTAACGCTTTCTCTCTGAATGCTTTTCCATCAGGCATTTTCAACGCCTTGCACTGTCACAATGTGCAGATAAACCTCTCCTGTGCTGACCAGAAATTGTAAAAAGAAAGCACTTTGTTTCCTGCAACAGTTTTGGCCAGATGACAATATTACAACCCATTTCATTTGTCGGCTCTTGCAATTTCTGTCTTTCACTTTTATCGATTGACACGTTCTATTGTTAGCAGTTTACTTCATCCAATAAGAAACGAGCTTTCAGATCGTCAATGTCAAGCTGTCACAATTGAACCAATCAGCGACGAAAAAAGTTGTAAACAAGTCAAGTACATTAAAATGGGGTTTTCGCTGTCGTCAGTTTGCTTTTAGATTTTTACGCGGGTTCTAAAGATAGCTTTATTTCCTTCGTCTACATTGAAGTTTATGCACTTTCGAGATCTTGAAAAGCTGCTAAATGCACTCGCGTTCCGCTCGTGCATCCGCAGTTTTTCAAGATCTCGAGCGTGTATTATTTTGTTATATAACAAGGAGAACCATCTTTTATTTGTTAAATAAAACATGGCTTTTAGCCAATCAGAGCGCGCGTACAATCGTATCTTTTTTATAAAGTTATATAATTGTTTTATATAGTTTTTATTAAGCACCTAGGTATTATTAAAGTGCCTATGAACAATATATTTTTATTTTAGATCTCCATTCTAAATCTAGTCAAAAGCAGAATGGTAAAATATATTTTGCTTTGAATGCTGTGTCGCTGAGTTTTAATATCCAAAATGCTAATTACATGACGTCAGGGGAGTTATCTGCAATCACTTCTTAGTGGCTGTGAATGGGCGTTTCTACGGATATAGGAAAATAAATTTCTAACATTTTATTTCAACCATGGGTATAACACTGATAATTGAGTAATTTTTATTTAGAAAATGTGAAATGATGAAGTTGAAGTTACTGCAGACGTGGAAAAAAAAAAAAGATCAAAATCCAAAGTTTAATGGAACTCCCAAAAGGTAACGATTTTTTGTAGTTTCCGCACGTTTCGGCATCTTGTTTTCCGATCGTCTTGAAACGTAGACCAGCACATTTTATTTTATTCGTTGTCCCTTGTTTATGTTTACGTGTGTGCGTTTTTTGTATCCATTATATAACAAATCATGTACATTGTTTTCGTTCTGACCGCCATATCAAATTGCAATCTGAACTTTGTTCCGGTGGCTCAGCTTAGTTTAGCTTCCTAGTTATTCTGAGCCTACCAGTACTAATTATTGATCTTTCTATTTTTTCTCAACCTGTAATTATTATTAATTTCAGTACGAATAAACTTGCTGTTGTTGTTGTTATATGTTATCATCGGTTGAGCTATTTGCGGTTACATTGCGGTTTCGTTTCTATGTACAAGATGGCAGATAACATAAGAGGATGTGCATATTTTTTAACAATGGATTTAAGAAGATTTAAGAAGCTGTTTTGTACGGAATTACATTTTCCACCAAGCTGTAAATGAGGAGAAAAAGATGGAACATGAGCAAATAATCGTGCGAGTTTATTTGATTAAGTGAAATCTTATCAGAAGTTCAGCGGAAATATTTCACCCTTCCCTAAAAGATAAAATTCTGCACTTAGTTCAATTATGTTTTTCTTAAACTTAAGTAATTCATCCACGGAGACCAGAAAGCTACTAGAGTTAACTGAAGTGACGAGAACTGTTTCTCAACATACAGCACTCTCGTGTTCATGATTCAATGTTCTATTAGTGCACAATCGAGGTACCGGCCGGTGATTTTTGATTGGCTCTTTTGCGCGTCTAAAAGGAGGTTTCAAATTCAGATGTATATTAAGCAATTATTGGATGAGGTAGAGCATGACAGCGAAAAATATCAAGACAGAGGTCTGTGCATAGTTAATAGAGTGGAATGGTTATGAAATCCAGCGACCTTCTTTGTTATATGTCTTTGTTAGCTTTTTTCAACCGTGACCATGCACAAAACACAATAGAAATTCCAATGTGTTAATCAGCCAATAGAAACGTGTGAGTTCAGTCGTTCAGGGGACGCTAATGAACTATGACCCTGCACAATCTTTTGCTTGCCCCCTTCCAACATAAATCGCCGCGCCTTTGCTTGCTCCTTTGAAGTTTGCCGGGTTTCATAACCATTCCACTCTATTAACTATGGTCTGTGTTATCTGCCGAAGCTGAAGGCTGAGTGTGATAGTAAACACAGACCGAGGTCTTGATAATTTTCGCTATCATGCGAAAACCGAATTCAATAATTGTTTTATTATACATTTTTAAGCTCAAGTTTTAGCAAAAGAGAAAGCTATCGTAAACGAAGCTAAATGAAACGCCGCATAAAATTGGGTTGTTTACGATTGGATTTCTGCATGATTCAATATGTTTTCTTTCATATTCAAGCTAAAAATTGCATTTATTTTACGAATTTAGGAGAAAAGAATGACTAGAAACATAGTTAAGCGCTAAAATGGCTCAAAATAACGACATAAGTGCCCTGCTTTCTAGCGTAAAATTGTCGTATTTGCTTGCCATCGAGCGCTAAGTATTATCTGCTAGCATATAATTCAATTATCTGCTGGCAGATAATGTTGTACGCATGCGCACTTAGTGCTATAGCAATGGAGAATTCGTTGCGTGTTAAGTTGTATTTACGCGAAAAACAAGAAAACTACTTAAAAGCTAAGCCTAAGACTTAACAGATTGAAGTTTTCTTAATTTGTAATTCACTGAGTTCACTAAGTCATAAAAGTATTTACACCTCGGAAATTTGTATTTGAACTCCAGAGTCTTCGTTCTTTCGGCCAGCGGAGCACAACGTTTTTCTGCAGTGTGGCTTTAACCTGCTTTAGGGCTGGCGGCCTCGTTTTAAATCCTGTGTGGTTTTGAAGAGGTCAAAGGTCCGCTTATATAATCCCTGAATTGAAGAAGGTTCGTTCTGCCGAACCGAAATATAGGGTAAAATAAATAACATCGCACAGCCGTCCGATCAGCCTCGCAGTCTTCATATAAAAGTCAGCTTTGCCACCCACAGAATCACTTATTGTAGCTCGAACTTTAAATCAACAGTTTGATATTGAATACTGTAAATACACATAAAAATAGATAGATTCAAATAGGAACTAAATGAAAAATAAATAGAGAGAGAGAGAGAGCAATGAATAAATAAATAAATTTATTATATAATCAGTCGCTGTCAAGAACGCACGAAATATCGCCATGGTATCCCATTTTTCGAGCGAGCATGCAAGTGTGACCGATGTATTGCGTGACTAGATTATGTTACCTATGCTATGCGTTGCCATGGGATTAGCACGCGCAAGGGGTCATGGGAGATCGGGAGCCCACGAGGTAGAGAACGGTGGTGTTGTTGTGATCGCTCGGCGGTAAGATTAAACCGTGTAAGCCTTTCTTTGTGTCTTGTATACTCCTTCCCCTGGGTCCACAACTGGTGCCGTGACCAGGATGAGTATAAAGAAGGAGAAAGAGGACAGCTGGATGAAGTTTGATGATCAAAGGGAGCTTTTTGGGCCGGCATTGGAGAGCATTCCGCTCGCCGAAGACAATGCAAAGCTCCGTGAGGAAATAAACGGTCTACGGCGGAGATGTGAGGCTCTCCAGTTCAACAGAGAGAGCAGCCGGGTGCAAATTAAACATCACACCAAATCAAGCAAGTGCAAATATTCTCGGGGAGAGACAGTAAGGTGAGCGTGAACGACTGGGTGAGAGAAGTTGACTACCTGGTTAGAGTGTGTCGGTTGGAAACCAACAACAGAGGAGCCCTCGAACTCATCGAGCGGTATGTGGCCGGGCAAGCTGCGAAAGTCTTTAGGAGTGAAGCCGGTAAGGATAAGACCTATAAGGAAGTTTTAAGACGACTACAAGTCATGTTTGGGGGCATCGAGTATCAGGGTAGGGATCCCCTTCAAGTTTTTTATTGTCGCTCCCAGCGAGACGGAGAAACCCCGGCCGAATATGCTATAGAGCTGGCAGAGCTACTGGGAATTGCGGAAAGGGAGGGAAACTTGGGATTTAAGTACCCTAACCGGGAGAAAATGCTGACGGATGTGCTAATAGCGGGTCTAAGGGATGAGAAAGTTGTTATGCAACTCCGGCCATTAACCGCCATGGAACTCTCATACGAGCAGATACAGGATGAGCTATTAAAGCTGGAATATGACACTAAGAAAAAGGGGGTGGCCAAGCAGGGGATAGATAGAGTTATGAGCCAGCCCCAGACCCCAGGAGTTGAAAAGGGGGGTCGCACAAGCTCTGAAGACCCCATAATAAAAGCGCTGAGGGAGTTTAAAACAGAGCTGAAAGCAGACCTCAGCAGAATCGAGGCCAAGTGCGAGGCCCAAGCGAAGGAAATAGAGGTTATAAAAGAGAAATTGGATCACTCTGATATTCCCATCCCCCAGCAACCCACGCCTCCCAGGGGAACTTGGACACCCAAGAGACAGAAAAGGGTATGTTACAGATGCGGAAAGGGGGGGGGGGGATATGTCCTACAATTGCTATGAGGACGTGTCAGATGGGGGGGGGGGGACCCCCAGGGGGCAAGTGGAAACCAGGAAAATCAAAATACACAACGCAATGTCCCGAGGAGCGAGGAAGAGAGAGAGAGAAGCCCCGGTCAAATTTAAACTCCCATCGCCTGTAGGGGAGGGGCAACCTACAGGCCACACCACAGGAACCCCAACCGAAATACATCCGTGTGAGATAGGCCCGTTGAACGAGGCATGCATCCTAGTAAATGGGGTATTATGTCAAAGTCTTATTGACTCGGGATCTGCCGTGAAAACAATAACAGAAGAGTTTGTAATGCAGCACCCTGTACTGAGTGAACAGTCCCGTAGTCATAGCGATGTCATTTTCGAAGACTCGTCAGGAAATGAAATGACTTATAATGGGAAAGTGTTTCTAGATGTTGTAATACTCGGCCGACGGTATAAGGGTATCCAAGCTTTTGTAGTACCGGCAACAGAGTACCGGAAGGGCGTTCCGTTATTAGTGGGAACAGTCGTAATCAGAGCTGTGCAGATAAGTTTCGAGAGTGAGAATGGAGGTAAATATATGGAAAGTGTGAAGGGGAAATCGCGAGCATGGCATACCGCAATGAGGCAATATAACCAGAACGTGTATGGTGACTTTTCGGGTTTTGTGGGGAGCGCCAGGTATACTGGGCACCAGTCTATAGTTATTCCCCCGAACGGTGTAGAAGTAAACGTCCCGGTCAGTGTCCCTAAAGCACCCGGAAATCGGCCATACATGGGACTGTTGGAGAGGACGCCCGCGTACAACGATCCCGATAATCATCTGGTTGCAAATACAGTTGTCATAATAGCAAACCAACTGGTTCGAGTGCGAGTCGCGAACCCTACAGATAAAGCCCTTCATATCAAGCGAAACACGCGGTTAGCAGATTTATATGTTACTGATGGCATTAACGAGAATAGCGAGAAGAAAGGAACTGTGTGTCAAGAGGTACATAAAGCAGCTACTCGGGGTACTAACCATTTGTCTGAGTTGAATTTTAATAGGGGCTTACTTAATAACGAGGAGCAAGTAAACCAAGTAGAGAAATTATTGCAAGAACGTGCTGATGTATTTTCACGCAGTCCAGACGATTATGATTACACCAAGACGATAGAGCACCAGATCCCGCTGGTTGACGATACCCCATTCAAGATCCCCCATAGACGGGTGCGACCCTCGGAGCGTAAGGAGTTAGTGGAAACGCTGAAAGGTATGGAAGCCAAAGGTATCATTGCACCGAGTACGAGCCCATATGCATCGCCCATTGTAATAGCACGAAAAAAAGATGCCACAATGCGTATATGTATTGACTATAGAGTGCTAAACTCTAAGACAGTCAAAGACTCATTCCCTATGCCACGTGTTGATGAAGCGCTCGACGCACTCAGGGGCGCGAAATTTTTTTCAACCCTCGACTTAACCAGTGGCTACTACCAGATAGGCGTCGACCCCAAGGACCAGCACAAAACTGCATTTGTCACACCAGTAGGTCTATTTTACAGCCGTCGTATGGCCATGGGCCTAGTAAATGCACCGGCGACGTTCCAAAGGCTAATGCTAACGGTTATAGGAGATCTTAACATAGAGAAGGTGCTCATATAACTTGATGATATAATCGTATTTTCTAGAACATTCGAGGAACATTTAGAGAGACTGAAGCTGGTGTTCGACCGTCTTCATAATCACGGTCATAATCACGATATTTGTTTCAAGAAGAAATACGTTACCTTGGCCATGTCGTGTCCAAAGACGGAATCGCTACAGATCCCGAGAAAGCGCGCAAAGTTAAGGAATGGAAAACACCGGAGAGTAAAGCGGAGTTACGGCAATTCCTAGGATTCACGGGATACTACAGGAGATTTGTTCGAGAGTACTCGAAGGTAGCAGCTCCCTTGCATAAGCTCGCTTCTGAAGAGGGGTCAAAGAAGAAGCGCGGTAATCGGCGACAGCCATCTAGTGAACCCTTCAAGTGGTCGGAGGAATGTGACGCAGCATTCAAGTTGTTGAAAGAGAGACTAGTTAGTGCGCCACTGCTTGGTTATCCAGATTTCTCGCTGCCGTTCGTTGTACAGACCGATGCGAGTACCAGCGGTTTGGGCGCAGTGCTGGCGCAGGTACGAGATGGTAAAGAAAGAGTGATTGCGTACGCGAGTCGCGGATTGGTAGCGGCAGAGGCACGGTATCCAGCCCACAAATTAGAGTTCCTTGCACTGAAATGGTCCGTGAAAAGTTTAGAGATTACCTCTACGGTAATGAATTTCAGGTACTAACTGATAACAACCCACTATGTTATGTTATGTCAACAGCAAAGTTAGATGCATGTCGGCAGCGATGGGTGGCCGAATTATCCTCTTACAACTTCAGTATCGTTTACCGCTCAGGTAAAAGCAATGCAAACGCAGATGCATTATCGAGGATGCCCAGGAAGACGTGAGAGAGGCGCTTGACGCGGTACTACATTCAAGCAACAAAACGAAGGCCACCATACAAAGCCACATCCTACAGGGACACGAAACTTTACCAACAATGACCACAGCAGAACTAAGAGTGCATCAGAAAGAAGATAAGATTACGGGTGCTGTCGTAGAGTATGTTGTGTCAGGTAATAAGCCAAGCCGTCGAGAACGGTGGAACATGTCAGCAGACATTAAACTGTTGTTAAAACAGTGGAATCAGTTAAAGATAATCGAAGGCATAGTGATCAAGGGATAAATTTCGAAAGCGACCTTATGAAGGAACTTTGTGCGATTACAGGTATGGAAAAGACTCGCACAACGCCCTATCATCCCCAGGGAAATGGCCTCACGGAACGATTTAATTCCACTTTGATGAACATGTTAGGAACCATGGACCGAAGTAAGAAGTTAGATTGGAAAGATCACCTTGAAACCATGACGCACGCGTATAACGCCACAACCCATGCCTCTACCGGATATTCTCCGTATTATTTGATGTTCGGACGACATCTTCGGCTACCCGTTGATCTAGCCTTTGGTGTGCAGAGAGAAGAACCGGAGAAGGAGAGAGAATACTGTGAGCACATCTGTGAGCTGAGAGAACGACTACGATCAAGCTACGAATTGGCAAAGCAAGCGTCACTACAGGCAAAAGAACAGCAAGGAAAGCAGTACAATCGTAAAGCGAAGGGGTCAGAGTTCAATCCCGGAAACAGAGTACTCACAGTGAAGACTGGCATCAAAGGAAGGCACAAACTAGCAGATAGATGGAAGGGACCATATATAGTAGAGAAGAAAATGCATGACAGCCCAGTGTACGTAATTCGAAAGGAGGATAACCGCGACGAACTTCACACAGTACACAGAAATATGTTACGCCAATGCATGTTTCTTTCAAGCGACCAAGATACCACTGCTGACGTTTCATCTGTAGAGACAGATCCCGGTACGCCACAGGTAATGAAAGAAACCGAAGCAAAGATCACCAGCGACTTAACTGAAGAGACGAGACGGGAATGTTGAAAGGAATCCCTAAAATGTACGAGAATCTCGTTTTGTCAGCGTGGCTCGAATTCATCTTCACCCCTAAGTGGTACCAACTTCCATATACTGAAGTGACGGGAATGTTGAAAGGAATCCCTAAGCCTAGGAGACGATACATGAAGTAGCTTCTAAAGCTAAGTGTTTAGTTAAAATTGGGTAGCTCTATTTTATTTATTTTACCAATGAATAGTAATCAGTTTAGATTAACTCATTATGGCTTCGCGACAAATAAAACAGAATGCAAAGAACAATAAGCTACTGCTGGCTGAACTGCCATTTTATAGTTGTAAAACTCTCTCGACTGTATACCCACCATTTAATAGCTTACTGGATAATAATCTTCAGTCAAGAAATCCACTTGAGTCCCACTATAGCTTATATGATCTTAACTTGTTTCAAATGAATTCTATCGAGAAAGCATTGATCCTGACTGTAACTATTTGGATAAATGTCCACGCTCTAAATATTACACGCCTCACAGTTTTTGTATACACAGTAAAATGAGTAGCACGGAACCTCGAGACATGTATTCTGATTGCACCCATAATACTATACTTCTATGGTTTTTGTACGCCCTTTCTAAAGGTTAGGGTGTTTTCTATTGTTGGGTAGGCCAATACTATCGCTCGTTTCGAGAAGTTTCCTGCCGCCGAAACGATTACAGCGCCACGGTATCTCGATTTCCATTGGCCAAGAAAAACGAGACGGTAAACATTGTAGGTTCATTGTATACATTTCAGATTGTCCATTTCCTATTAACGGCAAGAGAAGGTATCGTGACGCGAAGCGAGAACAGTCGAGGAGCTTCGTGCCTAACTTTTGTGGAGGGAGAACCTCTAGTACCCAGGGTAGAACGCCATATCCTGCTAGATTTTCGTTCCCGAATTTATATAAACATGTGCATATAAAGGACCCCCTGTCAAATCGAGAACTGAGAAATCGGGTCATTTCTACTATACTTTCCAAGAGGTTAATAACAATGAATAACAACACAACCACAGTCAATTGGTATAAAAGTTCATGTTCAGTTTAGCTACTTACATTTATGTGTGAGATTCCCGCGAAACTCCTCTCGGCTTTAGTTAAAACACAATCTTCGCATTTCACTTGAAGAAAGAAAAGTTTTGCTAAGTCAAACATCTGCTCGTATAGACCCTATGCATAAGTCCTGGTAACTAGCATGTCAACGAGACCGGTAGGTCCTCTGGAATGTTGAAATTGAAGCGCCCGGGGAGATTGTGAAATGCACTGAATGAATGTTCAGTGAAACAATGCCGTTAATTTCCTATGCGCCTGGCTGGTTGTACTATATAAAGAAAAATGAAGGATAAATGAGGACAGATTAGCAACATTTTTCAACTAAACAATCATGTTCAACATGTTTCACACCTTCTGCTAGTATTTCAACTTCAACATTCCAGAGGACCTACCGGCCTCTTTTTCGTGTTGTGACCGCGCGAGTTATGCATAGTGTGTATAGCCATCTTTATAAACAAGCACTGTTGTCCATTGTTCACGTGACCAGCACAGTGCAATCTGATTGGTACGGTGGCGAAAAGAACTTCAAAGAAGGGCTGACTTCCAACTGGAAACGGGAGTCCAAGTTCTTAGTCAGGGCGCTATACAGGTTATAGGTTTTTGTCCACGAAGCGATCATATGTTTACTAACTTCTATAGTGAACGTCTTCCTTCACCTACGTCACTTGTCCCGGCCGGGTTTTTGTAACAGGTCTAATGGCGGCGCTTTGTCATCATTGAGTATACAATCGCTCATAAAAAGGATAGGATTAAAGCAAATAATTTTTATTCTGCAGAAGTATTCAAAATGACCTTCCCTTTTCAAAAAAATAAAAATTGGGGTTGAGGGCAAATTAAATACCGAGAACCGAGGCCTTTAACTGATTTATTTCGCTAAGGGCGTTTTCCATTTACGCGAACTGACTCGTCTGATTTGACAGTTCTTAAATGAAACGCATTAGTTCTAGGAACTGGACCAGTTCTCAGAACTGACACATTCCATTAAGAACTGTCCAATCAGACCGGTCAGTTCGCGTAAACGGAAAGCGCCCTAATATTCCAGGTATTCAAGGTCATAAAGACCTCCATATAAAAGCCTTGAATATCTACTGAACAATATATTGAAATTCAATGGGATCTTGTGAAAAAAAAGGTTGTCGAATAATTGAAATAACTGTCTAAATGTTTGTCATGTCAGCAATAACCGTTGGGTGGAATGTCCGTAAGGGTTCTTCCTCCGAGGTCTCTATCGCATGCAGTGATGACAGCTGGGTGCATAACATTGAGTATGGCAAATGTTGTAAGCCAGCTAACCATCCATACTTTTGGGGTCACTGCTACAAACACAACGTGTGGTCAAGCTTTGACAAGAAAGGGCTCAGCAGGTGGAGCAATAACTACTTCATGACTGGCATTTACCGTGGAGGCTGTGACAGGTTGTACTGCATTGAAGAATTCAAGCGCTGCAAAATGTACCCAAGTAAGTTTGTTCAACACTTCCAGTGTGGGAAGGTACATTTAATATGGGAAGGGGGGGATGAAGATGAAGATGTTAAAACTTGTTCACCTTGCCCCGCTCAATGTGTTGAAACAATTAACTGACCCTCCCCTGGTGAAAAGCCACCAAAAGCACGTGACAATATCAGTTCCAATGAAGATGATGGGGAAATGTAGATTAAAGTCTAATTATTGAATGAAAAATTGTTATCATTTATGGTCCTATTTTCAGCGCGCCCCTTGTAACAGTATCTTTTCGAGCCCACCCTACTCACCCTAAAATATTTCCAGACTCGCCTCAATTTCTTCAAATATCCCCCAACCTTCCATATTAAATGTACCTACCATCATCCCTGTAATCATTGGTCTCTTGATACAGTCGTACAGTTATAATTCCGTTCAGAAAGGCGTGCGCGTGATTTGCTCAGGCTACGATTCCTTTCCTTATAACACGGAGGGCGAAATGTCTTTAATCTGATTGGTTAATCAAGGAGAAGTTCTTAACTCGGGGACAAATTTCTACCCTTCGATTGAGTGGTCGATAAGTTGCCTATACCCGTAGGTTTTGTAACAAGTCTTTCTCGGAAAATTATCGCATGAGTCCTCGTAAAATTAATGATAAAGTTCGCGACTCGTGCAATTTTGCTAACTTTGAAAACATGCGTGAAATTTATCATTGATTTTACTCTGCCCCATGAGATTACTATACATATGATTTTTCTAGGTCCCTCTGCACTGCAATCCCTATCTGATGTCAAGACGCGTGTTATGGATGTAACCATGTATAACTTTGCTTTGTTGGCTCACTATCTGGGTTATGGCTGGTGTTCGAGTTGCAGAGCACAATACGTCGGGGAAGACTTTAGAAGAAACGGAGACAGCTGGGAAGCCGACAGAAAGGGACCGTGTCGCGGCTACAAGAATGACCACCGCCTTAAAAAGCACTATGGCCACTTTAAATTTGGGATGAAGAATATCCGTTATGGCAACCCTGTTATCCAGAGTTTAAAACCTCAATCGTATCTAACAGGCAGAGTAAGTAACTCGGATTCAACGCCAGTTAAACACACAATTTCGCGAGAGGTTCGTAGCGTTCGCACGGTGACTCACACCACCACTAGTTCTTGGAAAAAGGCGCATGAACTTGGAGTTGAAATCTCCTACACTCCTCCAGCCAGTGGTGGTGCTGGAGGTAAAGTATCGTATAAATTCAACTACGAATCCAGCCACACTACCGCACCGATTCTACCCCCAACCAGCAGTACAGTAGCATCAAAGTTACGTCAGAGAAGACACTGGCTCCTCGCACTGCCGCCTCATACCGCGTCATGTTGACGAAGACAAGAACAACTGTTCCTTACACCGCCACCATCATTGCACGCTTCTCAGCTGAAATGGACGGGTTCTTGAGGTGGGGAAGAGGTTAATTACAATGGTGGTTCTACAAACTACCATTACCGGTATGTTGATAGGCTCGCGACAGATAAACTAAGTCGTATACAGTCGAGGTAAAGAAAAGAGGCGAACGGGATTTCGTGATAAGTAGGCCGCCATGAAGCTGCGTTTTCAAAACAGAACGATAAACGTTCCGCGGGACAGCTCCAATATTTCGCGCCTCCCAGCACGACTTGGCCTCGTTCATGTCCCATGTACTCCCAACATGTCAGAACATTTGACCATACAAAACCGAGCCTTTACTTTAATTCATGATCATTTATCGATCCAGAAGTAACATTGTAGCGTCTCTTATTCAGTGCACCTAATTTACACTGATTTATTTGAACCTTAGATATCGTGGTAGCAAGAGAAGACCAACTTTCGAGTACCGTTTCGGTGATGCTAACAAGCCATTCTACACTGCTCTCAAGGAACAAAGTGACCGTAATATGCGACCATGGATATGGCACGACGTGAAAGCGAAGTATGGGTACGTCCAAAGCCTAGTAAATATCCTGTCAGACGAGCGTATGTACGAGTTCACCCTCACAGGTCAGTTCGAGGATGTGTTTGGCCAGCATGCCGATATTCAATGGAAAACAGAGCCACTTAATAGTTCGAAACGCAGCGCATCTGAAATGTTTCCGGATGTTTCTTCTGAAGATACTCCAAGAATGTTCCCCAAACCTCCAAAGGTCGTCATTGAGCCGATTAAACAAAATGCAACCATTCCTCGTGTAAAGGACGAAGGGAATTAAGGATTCTACGAAGTGCACCACTGAACCCTGATTAGTGTCTTTATAAGTAATGGAATAAAGAATGCATATATACAAATCAAGTGTCTTTGTGATTGTAAATTAATATCGAAAACTGGCACGTGTGGCTGTTGCGTCTATAAATTTTAAACGCAATGGTTGAATGGACACTGGCGGTTATAGAAACTTCTAGTTAGAGGTTTGACCTTTTGCCCCACTCCCCAACATATTAATTGGACCGAAGTTAAAGCTTAGACATTCATGATTTTTCACGTTGCATGCGCGTCTTATAATTCTTTCACGACGATCACAACCTAATCCGTTCCACGTTAAAAGTAATTGGCGCTTTTTTAACTGCTGTGGAACAGGACCTTTTAACCACCAAACCTAAACATATTCATGACAACCTTACGCCCCGCGAACGACAAGCCTCACAGACACTTAAAAGAGGCACTAACATAATAATTAAACCAGCCGATAAAGGCTCGGGTACCATAATTATGGACACATACGTTAATGAATGCGTAAGACCACTTACTGACGCTATTTTTTACGAAGAAGAAGATAACTACATTACCGACCACATTAATAGACGGGTACATACATACATACATTAAACGCATGCATCAAGATAATATCATTGATGACAACACTCGACGTTACATAACAGACCCTAAACCTGGACGCTTTTACATATTGCCTAAAATCCACAAACCTGGTAACCCCGGACGACCCATTATATCCAGTCCTACTGTTGGTGGAGATACATTGATGACATTCATAATCTGGACCCACACGCTTGACCAACTTACAGAATTTGTCACCTATCACAACCGTATGCACGCCACCATTAATTTACTCCCCTCATTCTTCTTCTAACATTTCATTTTTGGACGTTAATGTCGGCCTTCACAACGGTCACATCGCTACAGATCTCTATACTAAACCTACTGATAAACTTCAATATCTCCTAACCACACCAAACGCGCCATACCTTTCAGCCTTGCTCTCAGACTTCGTCGCATCTGTTCTCCAGTCTAATGAAACTTTCATCTCGCGCACTATATAATGAACTTAAATCGTATCTCGATAAACGAGGATATAACCGTAATTTTCTTAAAGAAATAGATCGTGTCAATAACATAACCCGCACTAGAGCCCCAAAAAGCTAACTACCAATATTTAACAATTATTCACCAATAGTCACTGAGACTGAAGTGAACTGATAATTTTTTTAGTATAATTTCATCAGTGAATATCAGAGAAATTAAAAATAGAAATTATTAGTCTGACTTCCGACCCTTTTATAAGTTTTACAAGCGCGCGTGACAACATTTGCATAATCACATGCCGCTACGGTTCACTGCACAAACCGACTCGACAGGAGACTTGCAGGGACTACAAGAATGGATTTGCTAAAGACAGAGAAATACCGAAAAGCAGTCCAAATGCACACTAGAATTCAAGTTGAAGCAGCAGTCCTCACTTTTGAGTCCTCGAACCGTGTTACAAAGAGAGGAAATGCAGCGAAAATGAGTGGAAGTGGGCAAACTCGGCTGACTGAAAGCCCGGGGGGGGGGACTCTCCATAACAGTAGACGGGGGTGATCGTCGGCAAAATCAATTTTAACCGTAAGGGATAGCACATTGGGTGTGGTCAACAGCAAATTTACCCCTAAGAGATAGCACATTGGGTGTGGTCGAAGAAATTTTTAACCCTAAGAGATAGCAATAAAACAAACACATTTTCAGTTTTCCTGAATTTTATTACGGTCCTTAAGACACCGCCATCGAGCGCATCTCTTTTCTGGTGACAATAAAGCCGGAAGTATTAAGCGATCAGTTTCAGTTGACTGTGGTTTACTGTAATATAAGTTCCGGGCCACCATTAGCGTGAGACCCCCTAAAGGATAGCAGACTCTTTGAACACCCCTAAGGGATAGCAGATGGTAGAATTTTATACCCTAAGGGATAGGACGATCACCCCCGTCTACGGTTATGGAGAGTCCCCCCCCCCCCCCGGGACTGAAAGTCTGCCACGGCGAGTGCAAATTTATCGAAAGGAACCGCTTTCATGAGTTCACTTCAAAGGACAAATTTGCTGGAAACTACAAACTACAGTTTGTAGTTTTGTGGATTATAGCCATCACAGAATCAAAGACAATGGTAAATCAAGAGACAAATGATTTCGGTATGACTATGACTGAGATAAAACTTGAAAACACACCGAGAGCGGCGAGAGAAGAGCATAACAGCAACCGGCTTCATTAATGAAAACTAGAACTTGTTGTTTTTCTATCAAGAACCACGGGGAAAATAACTCAAGTAAGTACACTCTTTTTAAGTCGAACAGTTCCAAAGTCTCGTGTTATTTATTGCTCTAAGTAGACGTTATTTCAGTTGTGATTCACGAGGACCGAATAAACTCAACCCCGGCCAAAACTCGTAAGTAAACTTTGTTTGTGACGGCTTATGGATTAAAATAAGCTTCAAGTTTAGCCATACTTATTTAGTTGCTTCTTTAGTGGGTTTTGGAAAAGCTTTTTCTTTCATATTATTTATTTATTCGTGAGAAACATCAGTAAATATGCGAGCGGCCATTTTGGTAAATGCCTTGTATGTTATATTCACCTCCAGGCGCTCTGGAGGTGAATATAGCGACGTATGACGTAATTCTCGACCAATCAGAGCACGGGAATCTCTATATTCACTGATGAAATTATACTAAAACCCTTTATTATATGGCAGCTCCGTGAGCGGGCAAGATGACTCTGAATGCCGCAATCTGGTTGGTTGCTCAGCGGGCAAGATTTTTCCATCTTGCCCGCTCAGGATTTTACAAAACCGCTCACAATTATTCGTAAACAAATAGCGATAGAACCCATACATTTTGAAAGAAACTAAACAATTTGTGACATCAAGGCAAATACTAATTTAAAAATCGTTCTGCCTTTTCGTTTACAGCTAAAATTCACCTTTTTAGAGGGATTAATGCAGTTTTTTTCTGGCTCTTGCAAGTTGGATGAAAACAACTGCAGCAAAAGCGACTGAATTGAACGAAGCTGGACTTACGGAGATAAAAAAACTATAGCGAAGCTGAAATGGCCGTGACTTCAAAAACACAAAGAAAAGTTCGGCTACCTCACAATGCTACTACAATCATGGTACAAAGAAATAAAATTATTACGGAAACGAGTAAAGCTTAGCACACAGTTTCATCAAAGAAAGCAGGTTTTATATTGTATGAGCTAAGAAATTCAGCATTTACATTTGGTAAATGGCTTACAAGAGGGTCCACAATAGGGTCCTCAGATCCCGCTTTCCCACCTCATTTTTTCTCTTAATCCCACCATCCCACCCTTCTTTAGACTTCTTTACGTTGAAATCCCGATCCCACCCTTATTTTTTTAACTACAATTTTTTTTCTGCGTTAATTATTACAATAATGATAACATGAAATACCCACCTTCATTAAAATCCGGATAGCTGCCAAGTGAACAGACTAAACACGATTTGATGATGTTTCTGACCCTTGGACGAACACGCAAAGTCACACAAACGGTACGCGACATGCTGTTGACATATGGAAGACGAAGATTGTTCGTTTTGAAGAGTTAATCTGCATTAAACATACGGTGACGTGGAAATTATAATCCCGTATCCCGCTTCCCGCCCCCTCAAAAACATGAAATCCCGCTTCCCGCTCGTACCTGAAATCCCGCGTCCCACTCCTGTTTTTAGCTCGAATCCCGAATCCCACCCTCGAAATAAGCCCGATCCCGCCATCCCGCCAAACCTATTGTGGACCCTCTTACAAATTAAGAGTATTTACTAGATTAATACTTACAAGTTTGTTTGTATTCTTCTACAGCTCTATTTGTCAAGTTTTGCAGTGTGCTTATCTGAGTTATCGCCACTCGAGTGATTTCAACGCCGGTTTTCAACTTTCAAATCTTCCACAAATATGCACATTTTTGTTTCTAGTTAATGCATTCGGCCTTCCTGATGAAGTTGTCATTGAAACTCAGTACATCTGAAGTAAAGTACAGGTCAGTTTTCATCCATAAAACGCATTTTGTTACGTCGGAAAACAAACTGTTTTGAACGCCACAAGGTTGAACTTCAAGTGAAAAGTCGTCGAGACTAATTTTAGATTGATTTCTATCCGCTCTTCAGTTTACCACGCAATGGGTTCCTGGCGCGTGTGTCAAAGTGTGATTTTATTCATTTGTGCCATATAATAAAAACCTTATTGACCAAGCTTGTTCGGTCAAGATGGGGGGATATTGGCCTCGTTCATTGTTTGCGTTTTTATGGACCTCGACTCCGTCTCGGTCCACAAAAACGCAAAAAATGAACTCGACCAATATCCCCCCATCTTGACCTCACGCTTGGTCAATAACCTCTACGCTTTACCCTCTTGTTCTCCTATTATGCACAAACATTTTAACATTGTTGTCTTCTAATCGATGCAAAAATATATTTACATCTGTACCGCTAGTCTCTTGTCGACGTAACAATATATGGTGTCCCATCGCCGCCAAAAATCGAAGTTTGCATTCTTCATTTAACTTTGTGCATTCTTGCCGTGTTTCACGAGCAATTCGCTAGCATGGTCCCTTCACAAACTAATCTTCAATGTGAGCCCGCCATAAATCTGGCCTTTGGAAGTTATGTCTAGTGTAAAGGCATGCGCATTAGATATTCGATTCCATCACCACCCCCAGCGGATATAATTGTTCGCAGAGCGTTCGTGACGACGTCTGGATTGTGTTCGTCGCATGTGCGCGATCAAAAGGAGGAGAAAGTTAACTTTCACTGGCGAAGTTTGTATCACACTTTCAACCTACTTTAGCCACATTTATCGGATCTTCATAGCCTTAACTGAGTTGGTTATTTGCAACGAAAAGTTGTCACGAAGGTTAACGTCGAAATTAACATGAACTAACAGGGGAGATTTTGACTTTTGTATAACAACTGAACTACAAGAAGAACCACTCTCAGAATTTCGTATTCTCTCACCATTCTTCAGAGGAATCAGATGAAGTTGGGACTCTTTTCTGATCTGATGGAGAAGATAACCTTTTTCTGGATTAAAACTTCTGTGATGAAAGGTACTTCATTTTCAGGCGTTTTCAATACAACGGAGTATCCAAGTCGAAGTGCTGGCTTAGAAAGTGTTTCGATTTCATAGGCAATACGATGCCGATGGATAGCTTGAGGAAGAGTTGCGAGACAAAACTGAAAGCTATTCAGTTTTGGTAACGTTCTTTAGAGACTGGCTTCACACTGGAATTTAATTCGACCGAATTTTGTTATTAACAACGTTAGCATTGTACTATAAATGTCACTATATTGTGGCTTTGTGGAAGGAAAACTGTAAGGAGAACCATTTTAACATCTGTAAAAATATATTTTACTTTACACACTGGGCAACATTGTTGTAGTCGGATTGTCGTTGCTGATGGCTAACACCAGAATATTTCATCATTTCTGAACAGGTATGAGGCCCTCTCCATATCATGTTAGTTTCTTTTAAATTCTGTAATATGCAAATTATCATTTGCTTGTGTTTATGAGTTTTACACGCGCGATTTATGCCACAGACATTGTAAATATTACTTAATTTTGGTAGCTGCGCTGATTGTGATATTTAGTGTTTATAGTTTGATTATTTATTTTGTCTGTCTCATTCATTAATTTTGTTGAAAGCTAAACAACAAATTACTATTTGGCGTGTCAGTTTACAAAAAAAATGACCGCCAGCCAAATTTTTTTATGATTTGATTTCGCTTACCCTGCGAGCAGAGGTTTCTTATCTCTGCCTTTCCTGTCCTTTCCCTTTCTTTCGGCGGACGGGACATGCAAAGAGATGAGAAACCTCTGCTCGCAGGGTAGATTTCGCTGCATGAACACAATTTGTACACCTGCATGCTCTTGGGCAATAAAACAAATTGTAATGATGAAAATAAGCTACATGCACATATCATGTATGTTGATATGAAAATATATTAAAATGAAAAGATTCAATCAAAATTCAGCTATATTGGTTTTATAAAGATTGTTTTATCCGAGTATTGAGTATTCTTAACAATATCTGAGTATTATAGAGTGATTTTCATAAACCTGTGAAACAGATACTAGAATATTTAGTACTATTAAATGCTAATTCTATTGTTTTCTTTTGTGTATATTTGACTATTAGATATTAACAAGCAATAATTGTTTCACAGGTTTATGAAAATCACTTTAACATTTAGTACAGTCTTTGTATGTATTTTTAAATTTTGCTATTCTTTAAGCAATAAACATTTTTTTAAAGGAAGCATTGGCTTGTTTACACTTAAAAAGATGACTTAAGTTGCTGTATTTGGAACATTTCCTCTGTTTTCTTCAGATTTGGCACTGGGATTGCTGTAAAGCTACATGTACTGCTACTGAGCAGTTTATAGTGACATCTGCATGAGCTTCTTTTTCTTGAATGGTGGCATATATACACCAACTGCATTCAATTATTTAGACCTAGGCCATTAGAGCTACATGTATGTGACCCGGTGAACAGGATTAAAAATACACTTAAGTTTAATAAGCCTTGAAACAACTATAATGGCTAATCAAAGTCTGCATCTCATTTATCTCCAACAAGAAAAAGAGGTGGAATAGAGCTGGATTCTTGCAACTACTCTGTTTAAACTTCATTTGTTCTTGCCATTAGAGTTTCAAGTTTTTGTTCAGGTACATTCTTATTTTGATATTTTTGAATAATTAGAGGAACATGAGGTATACCTTAAGGCACATCTGATAGCTTGAAGATATTAAATGGCCAAGTGAGACTAAGTAGCCGGGCTATAAATTATATAGTCTCCACTAAAACAGCATTTGCTGACAACAAAAATATTCAGTTGATTCAGATTGTGTTGTTGGTCTCAAAATCTGTTTGCAATACTTGCACAAAAGTCTTTGAATTTTATTGTTTGAATCTAGATGCATTTAAAGTAGTTTTTGGTTTTATTTCTACAGGTCTTGAGAGCTTTCTTGTACTAATTTTGCTTATATTAGCAGTTGCTGGCAGGACAAGAAGTCCTTCAAAAGTTCCCAGTATTTTATATATAGCTCTATTTAGAGACTGATATTTCTTTGTATTATTAAACTGTAGGAGTAGTTTTGTTGATGTAAATGCCTTTGTCACCACAAATTAGTAAACTCAAATGTTGATGGCTGTTATTTGGGATATATCAGTGGAATTAAGCACCCTTGTCATTTAAACTGAAGTTCTTTCGAAGTCGGTTACATTTTATAGCTACATCTGTCTTTGAAATAACTTCTTTAATATCAGTTATTCTCAAAAATTTAGTTACAATTAATTTTCATTGGAACCTTTTGAATGAAATATTTTTGAGGCTTTCATAAAATCATTTCTCTTTTCCAAAAACACAACTACTCCAAACCTTTCATTGCTTTTGTGTAACAGTTTGTGATATGTTTCTGCAAGAGTATCTTTAGACAAAATATGAAGAGTCAGGGTAAGAATATTTACCATTTATTTCCCAACACAATCAAGATACATAATGCTGTACATGTTTTATAACAACCACTGTACCAGATCTACAAATACACCAAGAAGACTAAAAATCACCACTTTTTCTGGAGGTATAAATGACAACCACTTCAACTACTGCCGACATACTGGTAACAATTGCAAGATGATCCATCTGCTCAACCTGCGTTCCGTAGCCATCTCTTCCCGTACACTTCTCCTTGCACCAAAATTCGGTTACCTTAGCCCTGAGAATGTTCATTGTTTATGGTTTGGGGGGGGGGGGGGGAGAGGCAATTTTTTCAACGAGTTTTCAAAAGGGGATTTTTTAATCCATCTACAATATATAGTATTTCACAATGTATAGGATTTCACACTAGTGATAGTAGGGACATAGCTACCTTTAAGTCAATATTAAAGCACATGCTTAGACGTCTAATTACTATTGTTTTTCCTTTAATTTTTACCTCAAATTGAAGGAAATACCATTTAAGAGAACCAGATTTTCAAAAATATCTGGGGGAGTATGCCACCTAGATTAGTGCTCCACTACAATCATGCACCACACTTGGGCTTACCAATGCAATCTACCTTGTAGCCACACACCTGGGAGCACTCAGCAGTGGCTCAGATGGTATTAATACTATTATCTTAAGTTAAGTGAAAGGCAGAGAAGTATTAAAACAATTTACATTTAACAGGCCCAAAGTGAGTGTCAAAACAAGCAAGGATAGTGTGCGTATTGATTTAAAATTACATTAGTGTTTACACCATCAAACTGTTGATCAAAATGTACTTATTTCAATTTAAGAAACATTTAGAACGTAAACTACCCCTTACATTAAGCTTCCTAACATTCTGCACCAAACTATTTTTTGGGGAGGGGTGTATGTGTTGGAGTATTTGATCATGTGATCCAGCCTTTTCCGGGGGAGGGGGGAGGGGGGGGGGGGGGTGTGGTCATACTTATATGGCTAGAGTTTAATTCTGCGAGATCACCTGCCCCCCTTCCCAATCCATAAATAATGAACGTTCCCTTATTCGTTATATAAAAATTATCACTCAGCACTCACGTAATTACACATTATTACTCAACATGCACAAAAATTAAATAAGTATGATATTGGTTGTGCTTACTTGCACAAGCACATATACCACCACAGTACTGCAAGGTGAAAAGCAACAACCGTGAAAATGCCTCAGACTTGCAATAATTCTTCACATCAGTAGTAGAGCCGGCGTCAAAATTATACCACTTTTTTTGTTGTGCAAGGACGTCAAAAAGCAAATTCAGAAATCTCCTTTTTTGACGCCCTTGCACAACAAAAAAAAAAGTGGTATCAGTTTTACTCCCGGCTCTACTACTAAGTAAAATGATACCACTTTTCTTACCCAGAGGCAAAATGATACAACTTTTTCTTGCCCAACGAAGGCGGATTAAATACTATTTATCGTATTTTTACGATATCGGTTTCTACCGCCTTTTTCCGGATTAAAGCAGTTTTGTTGTACTATTTTTAAATCGTATTTTTTTACATTTCAACACTCTATTAGAGAAATGATTATTATACTGTATATCGATCTCTTCCACTATGGATTATATATCGTACCTCCCGATGGAAATCTTGACTAAGATCGTAGAGTATGCAGGCCCAGAATCATTCGCAAGCATCGCAAGGACATCGAAACACCTAAACGGTGCCGCATCTCTCGTACGCTACAAAAACGTAGACCAAGAGTTCCGTAAACGAGTACTCACTTTCGGTCTTAGGTCTACTCGTAATGATAACGATCGAGACAATTTGGCTAGGACTTTCGGTATTTCCGCAAACTACATCGACGACAGCTTTCCTCTTGTCTACGCCAGTAAATATGGTAATCTTAACGTTATTAAGTGGCTCATTAAGCACTTATGGTTCGATAAAATGGGTGGACACACCGATTACGTTCTATGCGCTGCCTGTAAGGATGGCTGTCTTGATATCGCTAAGTGGCTCACTAAGCACTTCCAGTTCACCAAAGAGGATAAAGCCGTCGGGTTTGCTATAATAGATGCCTGTAGGAATGGCCATCTCAATACCGTTAAGTGGCTAATTCGACGCTTTCAGATAACTATGGAGTATGAATACGTTCATCATGCTCTACTATGCGCCTATAGCAAAGATCATCTTAATACCGCTAAATGGATCATTGAGTGGCTCATTAAGCGCTCCCAGCTCACCATAGAGGACGAAAACGCTCTACTAGATTACTACATAAATGCTTATGCTGCCACATAGGATCTCTCGCAACGTCCAAATTGTCCCTAGGCATTCTTACACCTAAAGATCCAAACTTGAGCACAGCTCCGAAGCATATATTAACATTTATTCGAACACTTGGTTTATAGTGAATTTATTACATTTTAACATCTATTAGAGACGTGTGGTTATGAGGTATTATACCATAATTAAAACAACAATTATAGATACGCTATCATAAGGTATATATCACACAATGCCTGAGATAACGACTTGCGATTGGTTGCTGCGTGGTAAGAATACGAAATGCGTAAGGAAGAGCTCGAAAACTTCAGAGTACTGTGCTCAACACAATTATCAGATACTAAAAGGTTGCACCATATTCGTTCCATGTTTGAAGTGTGGTCGCGGTTGTCGTACGAGTCATGGACTTTGTGCGAAGTGTGGAGCACCAGAGCGCTATATCATTCGCAATAAGAAAGCCCGAGATATGAAAGATACGAAAGATATGAAAGATATGAAAGATACTAAGGATTGCCTTCCAGATGTATTGGTAGAATCGGATAACTTCGAATTGGAGAACCTTAAGAACCTTAAGATAGTCCAGTAGATTATAATAAAAGAAAAAAGAAAAAAAAAAAAAAGAAAAAAAAGAATGAAGAGAAACTGTGTATACCACCTCTCTTCATTCTTTTTTTTTTTTTTTTTTTTTTTTTCGATGTGTGAGATACTTTCTATTCATAGACTTTCGTGACTATATTAAAATAATTCCGACGCGTGAGAAACTTTCTGGTGATAGACTTTCGTGATGTTATTAAAATAATTCCGACGCGTGCGATCACTCAACCAAAATTTAACAACTCATTTCCTATTTAACCATGCATTTATTATGCACTATTCGATACCGGTAAAATAGGCACCCCGCTCGCTATAAAAAGCACTTCTTTCCCATTTCTGGTCACGATATAGATAGAAAAAATTCGAACTAGACCATATGATTTTAGTTCTAAGAAGAAAAAATCAAAACTAAGAAAAAGACCAAAAGCAAAACTGGACGTCTCCAGAACCTCTCTAGGAACCCACTTTCTCCTTTTTCCTTACTTCGCCTTTTCGTTCCTAGAGAGGTTTTTGCTTATTACCGGGCCCGGCTTACTGTATTCGGTCTACTGTATTTGGTCCACTGTATTCGTTCTACTGTAGTTCAGCTTCTGACCACATTTGGTTCTCACACAGGTATCTTGTACTCTGGCCGCTGATTTCTACTGTATTACTTTAACTTCTACCACATCGGCAGACGCGCTACGACTTGTGTTGGGCTGGGAGCTTCTTACCCAACACAAGCCGATCTACCACACATAGTCCGCCAAGGTTTGAACACCAGAACTCGTGAACGGCTCCCATCTCGATCACAAGTCCCAGCGACAAACCCGTTGGGCTATGTGTGCTAGACAAAGTATTCAGCGATAAAATATCGTACTTATGTTTTAAGCAGTTGACGTATGTTAATTACGTCACCCACGCGTTGTCTCGAAATTAGCATATGAACCAAAACAACACGGTAATTTATACGAATTAAGTGCGGTTGCTTTTATCGAAGTTAAAATGAAATCCATGCTGGTTTCTTTCGAAGGAGATATTTATTCTTACCCCACCAGACTGCCAAGTTTTTCTCGCATTTCCTCCCGCACTTCGGAGCGAATTTGTTCTACTTTTTTTTCGTTTATTTGTCCTTGAGTCTCTCGGCGAATTTCAGACCTCATAATCTCGTATTTATTTGCTTCAGCGAGGATGAGACTGTATTCAGAGTCAGATATGTTTTCATTGCGCAAGGCCTTCGATACTAGATCACGAATCGTATTAATTTTCGCTCTAGCCAACATAGTGGTTTTCTCATGTTTAGATACTTTTATTCCTAATTTTTTAGCTCCAATGGTCGTAGATGCTGAAATTAATCCACATAAGCCACCAATAACACCTAATGGTAAACCAATCACTATTCCAAAACCGGTTAAAGCTATTCCCAATCCAGACCCAGATAAAATTACGGATAGACCTCCTGTTACAACAGCGGCACCATGGACAATTCCTTGTGCGCGGGCGTATTTCTTACGCACACCTTCATAGTGTTTTTCTTGAGTTTCGATATATGAAAGAGTATCTCGGACTGTTTGCAACCGAAAATTATCTCCGCTAGCCCCGCTAGCCAGCGGCGGATAAATACCTGGTGCCGTTGGAACTAATTGAATTGAATCGCTTGCCATTTCGATATATTATAACTTACTCAATCTTCAATACGTATCGTATAGGTCGACCACGGAAGTCTATAATATTTCCTTCTTCGTCTCTAAGTGTCAGGCGAAGGCTGTTTCGTCTTGTCCCTAGAGCTTTAACGACTAAGGGGCTTGATATAGAGTAAGTCGTTGCACCAAAGCCATGGGTTTCCATATTAAATATACTTAGGATTTCTGAGGGCTTTCCCCCAAGAAGTGAGAAGAGAGAATCCACCACGTCATAGTAGATATACATATAGTGAATATCTTGTGGCACCAGGGGGTATTTTCCCACATTGATAGTCACATAGCCTGTCGAACCCCCACCTACTTTGATACCAAGCAAATCGCAGATATTCTTAGTTAACTGGATTGGTTTCTTAACATCTAAAATATAGTATTTCCTAAATGTGCGGTCTATGAATTCCAATAAAGTAAGATCATTCACATCGGCTCTACCTTCTTCAGATGTAGGATCGAAGTCTAAAGTTTCTGCCATATTGAACACTTGATATGTGATATAATATTAGTATTCAATTGTGGAACAAAACATATTCAATTGTGAAACAAACATGATATCAACAAAGCTCCATCCTGACTATTCTCCTAGAGAAGGTAGATCTCTTAAAGCCAGTCGTGTGTTCCATCGTGTAACTTTCACTCCTTCATCAGCCAATCCGGGGGAAACTTTAATCGTTAATGTTCCTACGTTAGGCGAAAATAGACTTCTAGTACCTGGTAGTCTAGCCCCTACTAGATTAGAAGATTTAAGTCGACCCGATCTACTACAGGTATATAGCGATCTATACCTATCTGATGTAGAACGAGAGAATAGCGTAGAGCGTGGCATTCAATCTGCTAATGTGAACAAACTTCGTTCAAAGGCCAGTAACGCATCTACGTCTAATGCGGCTGATAATGCAACACTAGCGGCATACGGTAGCGTATATAAGATACCTATTGATCATGAAGTTATCACAACCCATGGCGTCTTTTATCCACACGCGATTCGAGATAAGATGTCATTTCATTTGACACTGGCACCGGCCATAGACGTCATAGTCGGATCCGATAGTACGAAAGTAGGAACGTACAAACTATCTAACATTGAACTAGAATATGAAGTCATCGAAAGTCTCGATCTTGCGTCGCAGGCCAATAGTACCTACGCCAGCGGTAAAGCCTTTCTGTATAACCATTATGAGTACTTCAAAACCGTCTCGATCGATCTAGGAACCGACACACTCGTATCTGAAAGCATAAACGTACTTCGTCTCTCTCTCAATGGCATTCTTCTTCTATTTGTGGATCCTCATGTGGCAGGCACTAGAGATAGTGAGAAATTCGTAAATCCAGGAATCACCAAGGTCGAGGTACACGTCAATGGCATTCCTAACGCTCTATATTCTTTTGGGATGCTACCAAAGGATTTATGGAAGTCAGCAAAGAATTGGTTTGTCCCGCGTTTCGGAGAGGCTGCCGCCGCTACATCCATGACGCATAAGAAGTTCTTTGAGAACAAGTTTGCCGCACTCATCGATTGTCGCACCTCGCAAACCAGTATAGTTCATGGAGATGGTTTAGCCCAACAAGATGCTGGAGCATCCATTCGCCTTAGGATTCATCGCAGTGGAGGCTCAGGTAAGGTGAACATGCACATATTCGTGCTTTCTGATGCACAAGCAACTATTGAACAAGGAATGCTACAAAATGTTTATCATTAATATACTCATTAACGTACTCATTAACATGGACACATTAACAGAACAAATTCCCTTTAACGCACTCATAATTGGCCCCACAAACTGCGGAAAGACTCAGTTCATAGTTGATCAATTGAGAGGTCCATTTCGTTTTAAATTTGAATATATCGTATTAATTTGTCCCACCTATGCTAACAATAAAACCTATAAAGGCGTTGGTAAGGGAGATCCTCGCTTCATTGTCCTAGCGCCTTCTCAGAACGATATTGATGCAACCCTAGGCGACTGCGCATGTTTTTTCGAAGGAACAAATACACTTATTATCCTTGATGATTGTGCGGCAAGCAAGGATGTTAAGGGAAGGACCAATAAGATATCCGATTTAGCCTTTTCTGCACGCCACGTTGGTATTTCGATTTGGGCCTCATCGCAAACACAAAAAAGTATATGCAAGAACTTTCGCGAGAATTGCGCAATCATTGTGGCATTTCGCATCGCAAGCGCACCGGGATTGAAGGATCTATTCGATGACTACGGCGCTAGCATATCCTTAGATGATAAGAAGCTATTCATTTCAGAACTTGAGACTAAGTTCGCACATATATGTTTCTGTTTGCGACATCCTTTTTCAACCGTATTAGAGATACCTTCACCTATGGTATGTCACAATACGTTGAAGTAAGATGGATAAAGATTTTGATGACGAATTAATGAACATACTAACTGAATCCGATGAAATAGATGTGACAGGTCCTCCACCAAGGGCCGAATGCGGCCACCGCAGTAGCGGCAGCAAGCTGCCATGCAAAGCTGCCACGCAAAGATTGCCATGCAAAGATAGCCATGGCTTCGAAACGAACCTACACTGCGCTACCGCCGATGAAGCGGCAGCAAGCTACCATCGTAGCATAGAAATCATCGAACGTAGGGAAGCTCTTTCTATTCTAGCCGTGACTGGTACGACAAAAGAATATCTAGGGAAGAATTTTTCTCTTGGAGACATTTCTAAGTTACCTGATAAAGACATAGAACGCCTATATCGTAGATACCAAGCCGTCTTAGCGAAGCAAATAAATGACTGCTTAGTGGATAGAGCACTAAGTCTAGCAACTTGTGTAGTCGCATATGTGAGGCCTCTAGATTCTCGACAACAACGAAGGCTGTTGAAAGCTCTAAAGAAAGACCGCTTAGTCCGAAACGAGCTATCTGCCCTGGCTGGCCGATTGGCCTACGAAGCAGGTCCACTTGTAGCACTAACTAGTGCCCTTTGTCACGTTGTTAAACATTCTATGCCCACTAAACAGGACTCCGAGGCGCAAGTATTGCCTAGCGAAGACGAAGTTGATGAAGTGCTTGAGGAATCTTAACGTATTGAAGTTACCTCAACCACTAAATAATTACTCTTAACAAGATGGAAATTGATACCCATTCCGAAGATCGAAATGATCACATCACGAAAGAACCAGTAAAACCCCCACCAAATCCAAAACGAGTCGCTGCAGGCAAACTCATAGCGCAAAGAAGGAAAGAAAATATCGCCAATGTGGCGGGAACGCAGGCGCAGGTAGACAGTCATACCAATAAGCCAAGTTTGATATCAACTAATACCACACTTGCTGTAATTGGGGTAAGCATAGCACTCGCGGGTTTGTACTATCAGTACAAGCAATACAAACAAACGCAACGAGTTAACCACAGCTCCACTGAAGCCACAGACAGCTCAGCTGCCGCTACCAAAGAAACCCCAAAAGGTCGTAACCTAAAAACTCAAGGCATGATATAGCATTTGAAGCCACGCTGTAGACATATATTATCGGCGATGTAAACGTTGTTCCAATAAGATGGCTAAAGAACTTATGAACACAATACAGGAAGCTACTATATTGACTGGACTTGCGGCAGGTATCGGTTGGGTCGGAAAAAAAGCAATCAAAGAGCCTTTGACTAACGATCCTTCATCTAGTATTTTGAACTTCGTGAAGTGGATAGCGGTTCTATCTGGTGGCCTTACAGCTAAGAAATACCTAAAGGACAAAGGGTATTGGAAGCCTGTTGAGTAGCAGGGGCGACTCTACCTCACCTTCGAAGCTATGGCATCAATAATATTTATGGGATTTGTCTTCGCCATAACTAGTGCTGCTGCTAGTATTGCCACACACGAAATAGAAAAAGCAATTAGCGGGCCTAATGCGGCTGCCGCAGAGATGGTAAGACATGATAAGGCCCAGGAGAAGGCAAATGCCGCTATTAAAACCTATGAGAAAAATCGAGAAAAACGACTAGAAGCACAAGCCACCTGGAACCACTGGAAAGAAAATAACGTACACGTTGGACTTAAAGATAGAATCGATGCAATGCGAAAACTCCATATATATCACACATTGCAAATGAAACTGGAAAAGCCTAAACTCTCAGATTATTATCGACCATCTAATTCGAGGAAAACTGCCGAATTGGTGGCCTTAGGTGGTAGTGTATTCGCGACTGGATACGTTGCCACTCGATTCTTATAAGAATTGGTTATAGCTATGCTTTTAAAAAACGAGCTTTTTTACGTTTAACGTAATTACTAGATCACTTACTAGATTACTAGAGTATTACTAGATTACTAGAGTATTACTAGAGTATCACTATAAGATTACTAAACGAATCTACATAAAATAAGAAAAAATAAAATAAAAAAAATAATAAAAAAAAGAAGGATAAGAACTTGTCAGCTAGATAAGTCTTTATCTCTAGTCGCTGGATACGCTATTAGTCGATATGCCTTTTAAAAAACGAGAATTTTTACGATCGACGAGATACTAAAAAAGGAAAAAGAATAAGAACTAGTTGGTTAGATAAGTTCTTATTCCTTTTTTTTTCTTTTTTCTTTTTCTCTTCTTGTTGGAGGTTAGAATACATAGATATATAATGGATGCTAAACTTGCGAATACCTTCTATGGTCCTATGGGCTATTGGAAAGGTTATGCTGCAATTAGTAAGTTATCAATGGCTGCAAAAGTATCGGAAGATGTAGCTAAGGGTTGGTTAGAGAAACAAGCCATGTGGCAAATATATCTATCACCACCACGCTATATTCCACGACCACATTGGACTGTATCGAAACCTAATGAAGTTCATCAAGCTGATTTGATATTTCTACCTCATGATAGACCTAGTCGTGGAAGGAAACTATATAAGTATGCTTTAGTGGTAATCGACGTAGCTTCTAGATATAAAGAGGCTGAACCTTTAGCATCGAAAGATAGTGGTGAAGTGTCTGCAGCATTCGAACGAATCTATAAACGTAGTCCACTAGAATGGCCAAAAACATTACAAGTAGATCCTGGTAGAGAATTCATGGGACGTATGTCTGAAACATTAGAACTACGTGGTACGAAAGTTCAACGAGGTGAGGCTGGTAATCATAGAGCGCAAGGCTTCGTCGAACGAGCGAATAGAACACTAGCTGAGAGATTGTTTGGATATCAATATGCACAAGAGCTGGTACTTACTTCGGAAGGATCAGATGAGCGTAGTAGAGAATGGGTAGTTCGTTTACCAATGGTTATCAAAGCCCTGAACAGTGAGGTGACTCGACTTACAGGAAAGGAGCCTTCAAATTCTGTAGTGACGCAACGAGTAGATCTAAAGACTCCTACATATTCGCGCACTGTTGGTTTGAGAGAAGAGCGCCTACCATTCGACGTTCTAGTTCGATATCTTTACGCACCAGGAGAATTGGAAGGGGGTGAAAAACGTAGAGCTACTGATCCTGTGTGGAGTTTGCAGATATACACCATTTCGCGAAGTGTAGTATCTTCGGGACAGCCCGTGCTTTACTACCTTGCGAAGCGAGAAGGGGAGAAGGACGCACCCAAACGTGGATTCGTTCGTGAAGAGCTACAAGTTGTTCCTAGGGATACGGAACTACCACCAAAAGGAATTCTGTTTGTACCCAAGCGCTAGACAGCGTACTCTATTGGCTCGGTGTGGATTCCATCGGGAAGAACGCGTCTTTTGTCGTAGTAAGCTGATAGCCCAAGCTTCCGTTGTTCGTAGGTTGCCATACCTTCTGGCAATAGGCGGAAGCCTCGGTTTTTCGCCACATCAATACTACCCTGGAGCGCTGCTTCGAATCTAGCCCATGAAACGTCGTTGTGCCGTCTAGACATACCTTTGGTGGAATACTTTCTGCTACCACCCGTATCGACGTAGTAGGCTTTCGAGCATAGGGCAATTGCGCGCTGTCCTTCGAATTCGAGTTTGAAGAGTCCTGGGGTACGACTGCTCCACTTGTCCCAAGCTAGCCACTCTTTTCTGTGGGCTGCAAAGTCCTCGCGCAATTCTGGTCGTACGACTTCATCGATGGTGTTTCCCGAAATTGCGATGTAGGCACTGTCCGTGTCCATCTGGATGTATTCGAAATCATCTCGAGCGATGTACTTGTCGAGGAAGTCGTAGTAGAACTCGAGCATGCGAAGTTTGGCAAGCTGGTACACGGCAATACCTACTTGGAAAGGGCGTTTGATTTGGATCTGGTTCTTTCTACTTTCAAGTTCGTATGCCAGACCAATCTCTTCCAGGTCTTCGAACCAAACACTTCGCATAGCTTTGTCGACGACCTTCTCGTCTTTGGTGTAGGTGACATTTGTTTGTCGCCCCAAATCTTCAATCAACTTTCCATAGGCACTATTTCCAAGTAGCTTGAACACGTCTGCTAGCAAGGTTTTACTTTTGTCTACATCTCCTGTACGTCGTGCTTCGGTGACTTGATCCACAAACCATTCGAATACTTTTTTTGGGTTCGTAGTCTATCGTGCGGTAGACCGCGGGGATCACTGCGCCATGGTCTAGATACCAAAGTAGAAGAGGAGCATAGAGTAGCAACTTCTTTCCCGATAGACTCCCAACTAGCTTCATTTCCTCACTGCGCTTTCTTCCCGTCTTCTCAAGGTAGGCCAACATTTGTGGAGGAATTGCTTCCTTGGGGATTTTCTTGTTGTAGAAGAAGGGGGGCATCTCCTCAAATTTCTTCCACAATTCTTTTGGTATCTCGATGTCTACCTCCGCATATCCAAACCACGCAGCGTTTCGTAGACATTCGACAAATCCTTCGGCTTCTAGACCTGGCTCGTCGTAGTGCACAACCTCTTCTTTTCCACAAGGCATTTCTAATTCCATGGTAGAAAGATATAGGGCGTTGGCATCGTATCCAAGAACCTTGCGACACACCTTGGTTCCACCCTGATGACTACGAATCTTAGTCACTCCTGCTTCGTGGCGTCTGGTGAACACTATGCTTGGACCTCCCACGACAGCGTCTTTCAGCATGTGGTAGGCTTCCTTACTTGGAGCGTACATCTCAGCTCCCCTTTCTACACTACCTCGAAGCAGGAACTGTAGCGAGACTCCTGGGATGGACACTGCATCTTTCAGCATGTCTACTCCCTTCTCGTGATAGAAATCTCGCATCTTTTCGAGTGCCTCTAGGAATGGAACTACGTCTAGGTTGTTGTAGTATCGTAGCCAGTCTGCAAAGGTCTCCATTCCCTTGTCGAGAAAGGTGCACTTGCAGTCTTCGAACTCTGACCTAGATAGTAGGTGTTGACCTTTCAACTTCGAACCCCACTCTCGATAATCTGGCAATCCAACGTGATCCAACTTGTCTGGAGAGTCGAACCACTCATATGGGAAGAAACTCTTTTGCAACTCACATCCATAGGCAGCGATCCAACGTTCGTAGGAAGTTCCAGGTCCAAGGTAGTTCATCACATCGAGGAAACGGAAATCGGGAGTTAAGAGAAACATAGTGGTGTTGGCTTCCTTTGCTACTCTGACTTTCTTGCATGTGTCGGCAATAGATTCTACGAAATAGTTTCTGATCAGGTTGAGATCGTACCTGCCAGAGTTGAAGCCTAGAACGGGAACTTGGTTGACCCATTCGTCGATTCTCATCCGTTGTGCCTTCGATAGGGTGTCGAAGGAGAATTCAGGTGTCTTGGGGTCCGCAACGACTTCTCGGATTGCTTTTGCTCTTCGTTGGAGTTCTTCGACAAAGGCGGCTACAAGTTCTTTTGGATCGCGTCGACAGATGTGGGTTGGCGTTCGATCGTACGTGTCGGCAATTGATACTGATATTGGGATATGATCGTTTTCGATGGTCAATCGATCCGTTGGTTGTCTTCCTTTCGTTGTATCGAGATAGGCTTCGAAATCGTACACTATGGCGTGTGGGTAGGCAGTTTGCGTTGGCGTGGGAACCGGTTCGTTTGTCTCCTTTGTAGAGCAGCCCCAAGCCTCCACTACTACATAACCTGCCTTGCGTAGACTTTCGGTTCTTTCGCAGGTCTTGCGATAGAGCCTCGTTTCCCTAGGGAAGCATTTCGGGCAGCCGTGGAAATAGCATCCATGAAATTGGAAGATGGTTTTCGAAAGAGGTTCGTAGCCGTCGACCGGCGCTCCTTCTATCCAATGCTCTCCACCATGTCCACAAGCTGCGTGATGAATGTGTTGCCCAATCCTTTCGGCTTCGCGTTTCAACCAGCGTAGAGCGACTTTGCTGGCTTTGTTGGAATCGCTCTCTGGCCAGAAGGCTTTTTCGTATGCCGACTGAGGTACTGTGATTGCTTTTCCAGAGCAAACAATCTTTGTTTCTCCACGACTACAACGATCTGCATGGCGTTGAAGGTCTGAGGTTTTTGTGAACCGTTGCTTACAATCGTTACATACGTAGATGTGCCCTAGCTTGTTGATGTTCTTGATATAGAAGGCATGTCCTTCGTATATCCCAATCGTCATCGTATGCTTGTAGTGAGCTGCATGTCGCATCAGATGCCAAGCGCCAGCCTCCGTAGGTTCGTACACCCGAATGCCGATTCCAAAGTGTAACTCAACTCCCTCCAGCTGGTCTAAGGAAGTCTTGGGAACGTCTTGTGTGGGCGCTGTCAGGCGATAGAAGTCCTGGGCAAGTTTTCGAGCTTTGACGCAACACCTATCTGATCGTGCTCCTTCATGCATGGCAAGGCAGCGCCACAGACATAGGTTGTCACCATATCGATCAAGGGCAAGCATTCCTTTCTTATGGCGAAGCCATTGAGGTAGTGGGCCTGTTCCCAACAGAGGCTGCCGATCGATCACGACTTTGACATCCACGTAGATCCAACGCACAAAAGCCCATTGGGTATTTGGTCGATTGATGTTGTCGGGATTCAAACGAGCTGTCTCTTTGCTATTGATCCACTCTTCTGCATCTCCTAGGATGTTCACCCATGGAGAGCCAGGGACAGTCTTGGAGAATAGCATCACACGCCCGTCGTTGACATTGAGAATGCGATAGGTGTAGCTGTAGCGCAGGTAGAAGCTGGTGGTTACCTTTGCAACTAACCCTTCCATGATCCTAGGAGTCAAATCTCCTGCCACACCTTGGAAGAAGCGCCATCGAATAGTGCGGCGACCTATCTCCACTCCCTCGAGCATTCCATCTCTCTCATCGAGAATAGCACCTGCCTCTCGAGCTAGACTCCTTGGTAAAGGTTCGCTACGAGGTCGTCGGGCTGCCATTTTCTTTTGCAACCTTGTGTGTTGATATACTATATACAAATCTTTTTCTCTAATAGAGTGTTGAAATGTAAAAAAATACGATTTAAAAATAGTACAACAAAACTGCTTTAATCCGGAAAAAGGCGGTAGAAACCGATATCGTAAAAATACGATAAATAGTATTTAATCCGCCTTCGTTGGGCAAGAAAAAAGTTGTATCATTTTGCCTCTGGGTAAGAAAAGTGGTATCATTTTACTTAGTAGTAGAGCCGGGAGTAAAACTGATACCACTTTTTTTTTTGTTGTGCAAGGGCGTCAAAAAAGGAGATTTCTGAATTTGCTTTTTGACGTCCTTGCACAACAAAAAAAGTGGTATAATTTTGACGCCGGCTCTACTACTACATCAATTCATTTGATTTCAAGTTGAGGCAAGAAAGGCGAAACTACAACTGTATTTACTTTATAATTTATCCGTGCAAATTAAGACAATATAATTTAATAGAAGCATTTATAATGGTTATCATATATTTTATTCGCGTTTCAGCAATTACTTACACATGTGATATCTAAGCTTAGTACAGCTTGTGTTCAGTCCTGGATTTACGGTCTTATTTATAATTTAAACTAGTATACCTAACAGGTAGTGAATGCTGCTCCGCTCAGTTAAGGAAGTGTATTAGAAGAGAACCTACAGTAGCACTTTGGCAGGAAAAAATAGATTACTGGGTGATAAAAATGCCAAGGTGTTAGATGAATATATTTTGTAGTTTTGGGGCTATCGTGCGACTGTATCCTGTTTGACGGAGCTGTGGTGTGTAACCACAGGTACCCCAGGCTCATTATGCGTAAAACCGTTATTTCCCGGATATTTGAAATTACAGTAAATGTATGGAGTTTTAGTTCGAACGCCCGTTTGCTCTAAAATAAAATTCAGTAAATCGTCAAAATAGTCTTACCTGTCTCTTGTGTGTTCCTTTCAGTTTCTGTGAAGTTTCAAGCCATTCCGTTCAACATTGAGTGAGTTACAGGAATTTTTCTTCCCTTAGTATAATTATTGGGAAGGTAGAAAACTCGAGGCCGATCAGCCGCCGATCAGCTGCAGAAAATCGCCTCGAATTCCCACAAAAATCCCGTACAACGCCAAAATTCCTTCAAATAACGGTTGCCCAAACACAGGTCCTTCACCACACTCAGCTTCCCTTTCACTGGTTTACTTTAACAGGAGAAAAATCCCACGTAGTTTGCAGTTTTCGGGTTTCGAGGATGTTCTTGTCCATCTGACCTGTAACGAGGCGACAAACAGTAGACCGTCCCCTACCACGTCAATTCGATCTTTCTAGCAACGAGGCGACAAAAAGTAGACCGTCCCTACCCAGTGAATTTGACACTCCGTTGTGCCATTGTTTCATCTACCAATCGGAATCGATGTAAAAAAACGGTTTGTTACCCAAAAGTTCACGGGCTCAGACCTAATACATATATACCTTATTTTGAAAGTGTCCTTTTTAACGATCGGTTCTATGGTGTAGTGGTTTACGCTTTACTTCTTTTTCTCCTTTCTCAGTTTTATTCTTATCCTTTTCCTCTATTTTAAGCTATTAGAGGCGCCTTCTACGCTAAAATAAAATCGAGGTCGTGACCGTGTTGGGATGAGAGCCAATTGTTGGTTTGAGACTTGAGAGCCAATACACAACAATGTTTTATTTATTTTAGCGTAGAAGGCGCCTCTAATAGCTTAAAATAGAGGAAAAGGATAAGAATAAAACTGAGAAAGGAGAAAAAGAAGTAAAAAAAAAAATTTTAGTGCCCGGCGTAGACTCGAACTCCGGTCGTTGGATCAAAAGCCCAAAACGTAAACCACTACACCATAGAACCGATCGTTAAAAGGACACTTTCAAAATAAGGTATATATGTATTAGGTCTGAGCCCGTGAACTTTTGGGTAACAAACCGTTTTTTTACATCGATTCCGATTGGTAGATGAAACAATGGCACAACGGAGTGTCAAATTCACTGGGTAGGGACGGTCTACTTTTTGTCGCCTCGTTGCTAGCAAGATCGAATTGACGTGGTAGGGGACGGTCTACTGTTTGTCGCTTCGTTGTCGGTCAGATGGACAAGAACATCCGCGAAACCGGAAAACTGCAAACTACGTGGCACTTTTCTCCCGTTAAAGTAAACCAGTGAAAGTGAAGCTGAGTATGGTGAAGGACCTGTGTTTGGGCAACCGTTATTTGAAGGAATTTTGTCGATGTACGGGATTTTTGTGGGAATTCGAGGCGATTTTCTGGAGCTGATCGGCGGCTGATCGGCCTCGAGTTTGCTACCTTCCCAATAATTATACTAAGGGAAGAAAAATTCCTGTAACTCACTCAATGTTGAACGGAATGGCTTGAAACTTCACAGAAACTGAAAGGAACACACAAGAGACAGGTAAGACTATTTTGACGATTTACTGAATTTTATTTTAGAGCAAACGGGCGTTCGAACTAAAACTCCATACATTTACTGTAATTTCAAATATCCGGGAAATAACGGTTTTACGCATAATGAGCTTGGGGTACCTGTGGTGTAACTCAAAAGTTGTCGCGATTTATTTTCATTTTGTTCCGACATATCAACGATCTCCCGGTAAATTCCCTGAGCCACCAATTCCCGACATTTTCTTAAGATTCCCGGCACAACGAACTGCTGTTCTCCCCGGTGAAGTTTAAACACCGGAAATCAACTGTAATTGAGAATGTTATTGTAAATGCTAATTGGATTTTGAACCGGCTGCTTGACGGCAGTTTATCGAAGCCAATAGAATAATTTTTTTTGCTGCTCACCATCTTGATAACAGGAGAGATCTTGTTCTTTGGAAACTGATAGTTCACACAGAGTTAGAAAGTCAGTTCGCCTACACGTCTAATTATTTAAGTTAATTAAACTGCAAATACTTTCAGTTTCAGCTTTTAAAAACAGACATTATCGAGTCTGATTTCTTTGATTGAAAGACATACCTAATCAACTGGATTCCAAAATTCCTTCGTTTAGTTGAAATAGCATCAGCGGCACAAGAAACCTTTCACTTCTTGGTGAATTTAGTCCCGCCCGAGTTGAGGACAAGACAATCGCCATTTTGTTTAAAAACATTGAGCCCGCGGTACTGCTTTTTTACTGGATTGCGGTTGGATATTCATGCAAGCCGAATTCGCAAACATGAATGTAGAATGCGAAACAATGAATGTTGAATAGGCAAATCACGCATATTGCATTACTACACCTCGGAACAATGGGATAAGCATATCGAATGAACACAAACGGAAGTCGCGAGCTAAAACCAAATAAATGCAGAAACACGGCAAGAATACAGAAAGTTCGAAGTCGAATAGTAAAAACCAACATTCGAATGCGCAAACACGGCAAGAATACGGAAAGCGGACGGTATAAAACGCAGGTGTGCAGGTGTGCAGGTGTGCAGGTGTGCAGGTGTGCAGGTGTGCAGGTGTGCAGGTGTGCAGGTGTGCAGGTGTGCAGGTGTGCAGGTGTGCAGGTGTGCAGGTGTGCAGGTGTGCAGGTGTGCAGGTGTGCAGGTGTGCAGGTGTGCAGGTGTGCAGGCGTCACGATGCAGCGCCAATTCCCTTCGTGTGCTCTGTTCGGGATAACTGACCAGTTTGAATTCATGCGCCTGGTGTGTACCAACCTTTACTGATTTTAGCGCACAAATTTGTTTAAAAATCATTTTCACCTGCACACCTGCACACCTGCGTTTTATACCGTCCGTACGGAAAGTTCGAAGTGGAATAGTGAAAACCAACATTCGAATGCGCAAAGTCGAATGTCGAATGCACAAACACGGCAAGAATACACAAAGTTGAATGAAGAATGCAAACTTCGATTTTTGGCGGCGATGGGACACCATAACAATAACCTTCATGATAATTTAGTCCGAGCTCAACTAACAAACCTAATAACTATCCTCCGGGTTCTTTTCTTTGTGGCACTAATTGTTTAACTTTAATATAAATACATTGACAATGGTCTAAATAATTACACTTTCCACTCCACCTTCTTTTCATTGGTTTATATTGTACGTCCTCTTTCCCCGAAGAAGATCGGCTATCAAGTAAGATGAGAGGAAACGTTAGCCTGAATTTCAGCCGTCTCCTCTGGTTCGTTCCTCCCGAGAGGAGACGGCTGAAATTCAGGCTAAGCAATCGTGGCTATTGGTGCGTTTTATGGGGTCACGACGATTATAAATGTATATGTAGTTATGATATAAAATCATGTTTATTTAGTAGACCTTACCAATACGTAAAATTGTAACGTTTGCCACTTGATACCTAGCCTGCGTCGCATCCGAACTGAACCCCGGTTAAGTCCGTCTGCGAAACAGTGGTCAAAAGCTTGTTCTCGACCCCCAGCGAAGTTGCAGGATTATTTATAATCGATTTTGATTGGCTTTTACTAATGCTCATTCTTACACGTCTTCTGACTGGCCATTCAACTGTCACCAGCCTGTCACCAGTGCGACTAACGGCTAATTGTGGCGGTGTAACAGGGTTTTGGTTCCTACCTGATTTGGTTCCTGGTGGAACCAAATCCCTAGGGTTTTCGTTCCGGGCGGAACCGTATTCCTAGGATTTTGCATTAATGAGGCCTATTTCAGCTAGGGATGTGGTTCCTCTCTGGGGCTTTGGTTCCTACCTTTTCTTTTAAGCAAAACAACAACCAAACAGGTGACATAGTCACCGACCGCAAAACAAACATCCCGTCCCTTTGAGTGGTGTGACGTCATCAGTCACGTGACTTTTAGCAAAATGGTTTATATCTTGCCAAGGTTTAGCAAAACAACAACCAAACTGCTGTCACATACTTTGGATAGTGTGACGTCATCAGTCACGTGACTTTTAGCAAATCGCTTTATATCTTGCCTAGGTTTAGCAAAACAACAACCAAACTGCTGTCACATAGTCATAGACACAAAACAAACATCACCCGTCCCTTTAGCAGAAAGGAGGGCATTCTGGATACGTTTTTAGACCGATGTTCAGGATTTTTTTCGATATTTTAATTTGATCTGAGGAAGAATATTTTGCGAAGACGGAAATATTTTGGTATTTCCAATATGATTGTGAGACTTCACTTCTAAGGGTATGAAAACATTCAATTTGTGATTAGCACAAAGATGTAAACGGGAAATGTGCCGCGGCAGCTGACTGCTCTAATGCTTTCTAACAGTAACATTCATATTATCTGCCGTGATTAGTATGTTTGTCAGTGTTGATTTCACGCCATGCCGCTCAGAAACACAGTAACGTCTGGCGTCGCGACTAGGAGTGTACGAGGGCCTCTGCAAACGATTTTTGACAAAATAGATTTGTATAACTCGCGCGGTATCAGCGATGTGTTGAAGTTTTATTTCTCCCACGCGTTTCGTTTGATTACTACAAACTTTTTCAGGGAGTACTGAACTAACGTTAATCCAACCTCAAAAATATTGTTTTAGCATATTTATTTATCTACGGGACTCTCCTGCCTCAGGCTTACGCATGTATAACCACAGATTTCCGTAGCACGTTTGCTATAGGCCTGTTCAGCCCGTTTATTAGTTCAGTACTCCCTGAAGAAGTTTGTATATAGTTATCAAACGAAACGCTTGGGAGAAATACAACTACGACATAACGCTGATAGGCGTGTGCTGATCACGTGATTATCAGATAAAAAGTAAAAAATATATATTATTATAAAAAAAATTGCTTTGGCTTTGTGTCGTACTACTGTATCAACCCATCTGAACCACGGGGTGGTAGAAAATTCTTAACTCAGAAGTGGGAAATTTTAATTCAAAAGTCGGAAGTCCCTTCTCGGCTCAGTTTCGTAAAGATCTAGAGGAGAACGTAAGCAGTCGGACACATTTTTATTAGGTAGCAAAACCCTATCTGTTCGAATGTCAGCCAAAACGTTTAGCAATCTAAGACCGCCGGGAACGAATTTGCCTTTCACGAATTTCGCAGAGAACTTTTGCCGCCGTGCTGCTAAGATTTCAGATGTAGTTTCTGAGCAAAGGAGGAGGCTAGATGAAGTTACCCGGCTTGGTATATAACCTGATATAAAGTGTTACTGAGATACAGTGATGCGAAGATCTAAATTTTTTTAAGCGGATACTAAATGGCCCCCACTACTGAAATACAGGTGTCACTTTGGGCTGCATTTAATGAGGACTGTTGTCTGGGTTCGTGACGTCTGTTTTCTCAACCATGCAGAAAGATAATACCGTTAATGCACGAATTAGCGTCGATCACGCCACGGCTGCATGCATGCAATAGCTCAAGTGACCCAGACAACAGTCCGTTTCATACTGGATCTACGATTAATCGAGGTTCTCATTAAATGCAGTGAAACCTGTATTTAGCGTGGGCCATTTATATTTAGCGTCCGCTTAAAAAATGAAATTAGTAGTTAATGTTGCTAGTGTTTACTTGTGTTCTCCTTTTTTGGTGGAAAGTTGGCGTGAAGCAAAAGTTGAGGTGATATGTGATAAACATCTAAAGTAAACTTCCTTTTTTTTACTTCACGGAAACAGAGGTAATTTAAAACTTTTGCAATATAAAGAATTCGTACTGAAGTCCGTGAGATAGTCAGTCATACACGCGAACACGCGAACTCCCAACCAGAAAAGAAAAAAGTTTAGCGTAGGTTAACACCCGAGATACTGAACCCTCGAGAATGAATGCCGAGCAGTATGAGAACATCGTTAACTACCTGAGAAATGGTAGTTATCCAAGTGGTGTAGACTTCGGGAACGGAAAGAAGAGACTGATGACGTCACACCACTCAAAGGGACGGGTGATGTTTGCTTTGTGTCTGTGACTATGTGACAGCAGTTTGGTTGTTGTTTTGCTAAACCGAGGCAAGATATAAAGCGACTTGCTAAAAGTCACGTGACTGATGACGTCACACCACTCAAAGGGACGGGTGATGTTTGTTTTGTGTCTGAGACTATGTCACAGCACTTTGGTTGTTGTTTTGCTAAACCGAGGCAATATATACACGATTTTGCTAAAAGTCACGTGACTGATGACGTCACACCACTCAAATGGACGGGTGATGTTTGTTTTGTGTCTGTGACTATGTGACAGCAGTTTTTTTTTTTTTTTTGCTAAACCTAGGCAAGATATAAACGATTTTGCTGAAAGTCACGTGACTGATGACGTCGCACCACTCAAAGGGACGGGTGATGTTTGTTTTGTGTCTGAGACTGTCACAGCACTTAAATGTCACGTGATTGATGACGTCACACCGTCCAAAGGTTCGGGTGATGTGTCTGACTATGTGACAGCAGTTTGGTTGTTGTTTTGCTGAACCTTGGCAAGATATAAACGATTTTGCTAAACGTCACGTGACTGATGACTTCACACAGCTAATAAGGAAGGGTGATCTTAAATTTTGTTTTATGTGGGTATGGTTCTCCATGTGCAGTTTGCACAATGGTGATGAACTGCACTGCAACCCTAGGGATTTAGTTCCGACCGGAACGAAAAAGCTGGCCTTTTGATATGTCGGAACCAAAACTCTGAAATGTGATGACCACGGAACCATATCCCCAAAGGGGAACCAAAACCCTAGGGAAATAGTTCCGGCCGGAACCATTTCCCTGGCCGGAACCAATCCGCTGTTACAGCGGCTTTTATACACGTCGAAAAGAGCAATGACTATTTGTACAATATCAGTTTAAAATCGAGATTCGTTTGCTAGAACAAGAGCAGTTGACCGGAGTTGAGTTCGGATGTGGCACATACTTGATCTTTCCAAGCTGCATGGGGGATATTAGCCTGCGTCGCATCCGAACTGAACCCCGTTTGTGTGTTCTTCGAACGAGCATTTTGTCGTGACAGATTATATTTAATGTGTTCGGCAAGTTTCCTTTTATCTGGCACTAAACCACGGGCAGCTGCCTATTACTTCAAAACCTGACCCGAAGTCGGAAATAAACCTAACCTTCTCCGATAGTAAAACACAGGGAAACGACGACAGCTCGTCTAGGGCGAGAAATCTCAAGTAAACAGTTGACTCACGTGCAAACGAAGTTTCGACCGAGCGGCCTCTGACGTGCATGATTGCCCGTCATAACAATCTCCGAGGCTGGTGACAGTTGAATGGCCAGTCAGAAGACGTGTAAGAATGAGCATTAGTAAAAGCCAATCAAAATCGATTATAAATAATCCTGCAACTTCGCTGGGGGTCGAGAACAAGCTTTTGACCCGCTGTTTCGCAGACGGACTTAACCGGGGTTCAGTTCGGATGCGACGCTGGCTACTTGATACCTCAAATCATTAATTTTATTTTTAATTAATTTGGGGACTACCTTGTAAAGGCTCGTAAGGGATTATTTAGTCCTCCAATCATTGTAAGAAAAAATCTATAAATAATATCAGAGGACTTCTGATACTATCAAGAGAGGATCCTCTCTTGATACTATAGGAAAATCACATGCCTGACGAGGTAATTCCACGTTAAATTGCACGACGAGGGCGATATCGGTTTTTCGAGTGCAATTTAACGAGGAATTACCGAGTCAGGCATATGATTTTCCTTGAATCGCATAGTTCGATGAATTACTTGAAGATTTAGTACTTTTGTTGATATTTTACTAAGTTATAAATAGCGCGCGTAGACGGAGTGGTGATTCCACTCTGAATCACCACTCCGTCTCAGCCAATCAGCGTCTGATTTCGCAAATGCACCGTGCGATTCAGCTTTGGCTATGCGATTCTATAGGTAAATTCATTGCCTGACGAGGGAATTCCACGTTAAATTGCACGCGAAAAACCGATATCGCACGAATCGCGAAGCGATGAGTGCGATATCGGTTTTTCAAGTGAAATTTAACGTGAAATTCCCGAGTCGGGCAATGAATTTTCTTTGAATCCCATTGCATCTAGTGATTTACGAAAATAAATAAAGAATATACTGAAAGTTGCTGAAATTCTCGCCACGCGCCAGGAACCCATTACGCGGTAAACTAACGAGCGAATAGGAATCAAGCTAAAATTAGACTGAGACTCACACGATGTTCAACTAAAAGTGTCGGACGGAGTAAAACGCAGGGTGCAGGGCACGCAGGGCACGCAGGGTACGCAGGGCACGCAGGGTACGCAGGGCACGCAGGGTACGCAGGGTACGCAGGGTACGCAGGGCACGCAGGGTACGCAGGGTGTTCAAAAAAATAGAGTTACATAATTTAGTGCCTTTGGAATATCAGATTGCAAAGGTAAATTGTTCACATGGCAAATATTATGCCAATTTTAGAGTGAAAGTAAAAGGGTAGCGACAAAACGCTGACCCCCAGTCCATGGACCACCCCCGTGGACCACCCATAAATTTCATATATTTTTCGAGTTTGCGAGTTTGACTTGTGGCAAGTCTAACATTTTTACTTTGTGTTCTGGTGACACAGACCGTTATCGTAGTTTTGCCTTTACTTGCTGTTGCATTAAACAGTATCTAAAAATCTACGAGGCCTTGACTTACCTTACCTATTCCACTACAAGTAAAGGCAAGGAACTGTTTTCCGAGAACCGGAGCGCCCTAGATATAGGAAGAGAGAAAAACTTCTGATTTCCGCGCTCAATTCCCGAAGCGCATCTTCTCTACATATATTTTATTTCAATGCACTAATTTCAGTCGGTAGTTCAATGACCAGAGGTCCGGAGTTCAATTCTCGGAGCGCACAATTTTTGTAGATTTTTTTCTTCTTCCTCTTTTTAAGTTTTCTTCTTAGCGTTCTACCTTCCACACTAGTAGTATTCTTTAAACCCACCATCAGCCAGCTACAAAATTAATATTCGCTCCTTGCTGAAGTCATTGTTTACCTGATTTCTGCCTCGTTTAATAGCGTAAATTAAATTTCAAGCTAAAACAGACAGACTACATCAGTTGAAAGAGAATTTTAAACTCTGTAATCACCGAAAATTTGAGAGTGATAATAAATAATTTGAGGAATGAGCGATTAAAAATCTCAAAATTTATAAAGAATCTGATCTCTGTCACCCAGCCCATTTTACAGTTTTGAAAAAGTCAATTTCACCATAAATATTTTACATATGAATCTCAAATTTTCGGTGATTACTGAGTTTAAAATTCTCTTTCAACTGATGTAGTCTGTCTGTTTTAGCTTGAAATTTAAAGGGATACCCGAATGAAAAACACATTAGGGCTCAAAAGCATCTTTCAGATGTACTTTGTTCAGAAAATGTATTAAAATTTGATAAAACTTTTTCAGACTTGAGAACGAGCTCCTCAAAGTTGGCCCCACAATTGACTTTTTCAAAACTGTAAAATGGGCTGGGTGACAGAGTTATTCTTTATAAATTTTGAGATTTTTAATCGCTCATTCCTCAAATTATTTATTATCACTCTCAAATTTTCTGTAATTACTGAGTTTAAAATTCTCTTTCAACTGATGTAGTCTGTCTGTTTTAGCTTGAAATTTAATTTACGCTATTAAACGAGGCAGAAATCAGGTAAACAATGACTTCAGCAAGGAGCGAATATTAATTTTGTAGCTGGCTGATGGTGGGTTTAAAGAATACTACTGGTGTGGAAGGTAGAACACTAAGAAGAAAACTTAAAAAGAGGAAGAAGAAAAAAATCGACAAAATTTGTGCGCTCCGAGAATTGAACTCCGGACCTCTGGATTAAAAGACGAACGCTCTAACCACTCGGTCATTCAACTACCGACTTAAATTAGTATATTGAAATAAAATATATGTAGAGAAGATGCGCTTCGGGGACAGAAGTTTTTCTTTCTTCCTATATCTATGGCGCTCCGGTTCTCGGAAAACAGTTCCTTGCCTTTACTTGTAGTGGAATAGGTAAGGTAAGTCAAGGCCTCGTAGGTTTTTAGATACTGTTAATGCAACAGCAAGTAAAGGCAAAACTACGATAACAGTCTGTGTCACCAGAACTGGCACAAAGTAAAAACAAGTCAAACTCGCTATAAATGTAAAATCTTTCATTCTCGAAAAATATATGAAATTTATGGGTGGTCCACGGGGGTGGTCCATGGTCCTGGTCCATGGACCCGGTCCATGTGGTGATCCATGGACCGGGGGTCAGCGTTTTGTCGCTACCCTTTTACTTTCACTCTAAAATTAGCATAATATTTGCCATGTGAACAATTGACCTTTGCAATCTGATATTCCAAAGGCACTAAATTATGCAACTCAATTTTTTTTATCACCCTGCGTACCCTGCGTACCCTGCGTACCCTGCGTACCCTGCGTACCCTGCGTGCCCTGCGTGCCCTGTGTGCCCTGCGTGCCCTGCACCCTGCGTTTTACTCCGTCCGCTAAAAGTGTAGTCGTTGCTCACAAAATTTGGTTTTCCGACATCAAAACTGGATTCTTATGCATGACAACACCTGTATTTTATTTAGGTACACTTAATTTCGATCTAATCTTTACCAAGAAAGCGAAAGTGCATTAACTGGAGACAAAATTGTGAATGTTTGTGAAAGATTTAGAAAAGCGGCGGCCTGTTGAAACCAGTTGTCGATAAGTGAAAATCTAAACTGAACCTGACAAACCGAAGAGCTGCTGCACAAGTATACGCATAATCTTGTAAGTATATTAAGCCAGTGTTCCTTACTTTATAAGCAAATTCAGTACCAAATGTTAATGCTCAATTTCTGTCTCACAATAAATAAGCCTGTTTTTAAACTGTTGAATGTTTAATACTTGTGTTCAGTCCACCCGTTTCCAAAATTTTCCTTGTACCACGATTTTAGTACCGTTCTGTAGCCGTGCTTTTCGTCCTGTTTTTACTGTTTTCAGTCATTTAGCTTCTCTGTGTGAATATTACATTAATTAAATCAGCAAATCCACGAAGCCCCTGTCCAGCTTTTCTGTTCAAAATCAAACATTTTTGCTGCAATTGTTTTTGTCGTTTCTTCGGATAAGCTAGAGTCGCTCTTGTTCAGTCGAGGGCCAAAACATCATTTCTCGTGAAAAACGAAATAAAAGATATATAATTTTCACGTTCTTTGACTACTGTTAACTTTGTGAATATCCTGGTTTGTAATTTTAACATGATTTGTGTCTCTGTTCGCGATAATAAAAATAAACAAAATATTTACGCGCGGGCTTCCTGTACATCGTTGAATACAGCTTTTCAAACCGTTGAATTCCACAAAATATTAAACGCTTCGTTAGCCAATCAGCGCGCGATTTTGAGTCGTGCTATGGGATTCTTATCTAATATGTATACAAAATGGTAACTCCAAACGCGGGCTTCCTGTGTACTGTATGTCCCATGATTCAACGCGCCTGAAGGCGGAAGTAAATTCAACCAATAGACGAGAAAGGCGGGAAGTACATAATATAGTTGTTGCGTCGCGTCATAAAATTATCACTGCGTTCGTTGAGGAGGAAACATATTTACAAGCTGTGATCTTCCGAAAATACGAACGAACTTCTAGTTGTATTCCAGGTAAGGAGAAAAGTGTTTATCACGTATTTGTGTTGTTTGATCGTTCTAGGTGTAAGAATAAATGGTGAACAAAGCAAAACACAACGAGTTGCATTTTGGCGCGTGGCGCGTGGTTTGTACAAAGGCTTCTCGTCTTTTTTTTTAAGCGTAGTTCACACGAGCGAGTTTTCCTTGACAAGTTTTATTTGATCGTGTATACGCCAGTTATTGAACAAGGCAACTTCTCATGGAAAACTTGTCAAGGAAAACTTGCTCGTGTGGACTACGCTTTATTCTTTTATATATGCTGTCGTAAAGTACCAATCTTTTCACGAGCACTGGAGTTTGTCTCCATGGGCTTTAGTAGAATCCTATAACGATGTTTCTTTAGCATTTTGTAGATGTTCAGGTCTGTACGATTTTTTGCTTCCGAGTTGTGAGTGTACACGTTTCAGATGAGTCGTGAAAATCATCAAATTTGTGCAAAATTAAAGGTTTTTGCCTTAATCATAATATTCATATACACAACAAAATTACTCCTTAATTGCACTAGTGCAATTAATCCCAAATTGTACTGTACTCAAAATATATGAGTATATGATTAACAAGTAATGATACGTGGTTTTCTCATGCAATTTGGGATTAATTTTCACTTGTGTTTTTCAAAGAGCTCAAATTGCACTTGCCCTGCAGGCTCTTGCAATTTTGATATGCTTTGAAAAACCCACTCGTGCAAATTAATCCCAAATTGCACTCAAAAATTGTATGATTACCTACACTAATAAACGTTTAGAAGTTCGACTTAATGTAGCCTCCTTTGGGGAGGGAAGGGACCAACACTAAGAGCAGATGCAAAGGAGGCTACTTAGTGAAACCGAATGAAATGGATGAAGGGTTTGCTTTACTACCATTTGCAAGCTACCGTTAAGCGTGAACCTTTTTCCGCGTTCGTTTGTTTGAAACTAGACGTCTGGCGTCCCAAACCTTTGCAATTCGTCGGCAAACTAATTAGTTTCAACCTTGATGTTTAAAACCTTTGATATGTCTTCTACCGTCGTGCAACTCAGATTATGCCAAGAGACAGTTGTTGTCTTGCATCTCTCATAATTCTGAGCGTCCAAAACTTTAACTTGAACCGACATTTATATGATTTAGCGCGTAGCGCGAAGGAAAATCTAGCTGAAAAGTTTCCAAACCTGAATCCCACTCGCTGAAACGTGAAGGCGGGACATGTCAAAGGTTGTCATCATCGCGGTTAAATTGCAAAGGTTTGTGCCGCCAGACGTCTAGGTTTTAAACTTAAACGAACGCGGAAAAAGGTTCACGCTTAACGGTAGCTTGCAAATGGTAGTATTTATAGCCTGCAATGCAGGCGTTTCTAGTGGTTTCCCCGCTTTCGTGGACGTTTTCCGCTCGCAAACGAATTTCAGACGAGAAATATTATTGTGGTTTCCCAACAGGCTACTACATTTAAGGCTGCAAAGTTTTGGTGGCCATCTTGGTTCCATGCACCATACATAAACATTTACAGTAACAACTTCTATTTGTTATGAGAGAAAAAATGCTCTTCTGCTTTAAAATTTGGCCCAGAGATTAAGGCCCCGTCCACACTAATCCGTTTTCGTTTGAAAACGCATACTTTTTTATCCGTTTATACCGATCGTCCACACAAAAACGATCGAAAACGGAGATGTTTATCTATGTAAACGGAGGTTTTCGAAAACGCTTACCATAGTGGAGACTTTTGAAAACGCAGGTCTATCGTTTTAGTGTGGACGGCAAAAACGGAGCTTTTCAAAAACGCTTACGTCACAACTCATTATGCAAGACCCAGTTTCCAGCGTCAGCGCGTAAACAAACCACTTCAATATGGCGGACGAGCTTGTGTTTATGGTGTTTAGCCTTCTTTGTGGCTTCATTGCTTGCCTGGAGTTAAATGTGGCACTGATTAATCTACAAGCAGTAGCTTTACGTTTTCGGCCGATTTATTTTACTTTAAACTCATTTATTACCTTAAGTAAAAGTTCCATTTCATTCATCTGTCCAGATGAAGTGATCTGTTTCCTTTTCTGACGTCTTTTTCTTTGAAGATTTTGCCATTTTTACTGTAAACTTCGAGCGAACGCGTCTTGTTTACAATGTTTTCGCGCTTCAAAAAGAGCGGGAATAACCGATAGTATCGCTGGCGCTATTGGAGCATGCGTATCGAACAGAAAAAAAACGTCAGAGCAGAACCTGGTGACGAAAACGCATCTTGGATCATCGTTTTTCAGCCCCTAGTGTGGACGGTCGAAAACGATGCGAAAACGCTAGTGTGGACGCAGAGATTTGTATCCGTTTTCGGGGAACCAAAAACGGAGGTTTTTAAAAACGCATTAGTGTGGACAGGGCCTAAGTTTTGATCTCTCTTCAAGCTAAAATTTTTTTTATTTTTTTTCATTTGGAAATAAAAACATTTTAAAATATATTTTGGTGACATGTTGCAACCCAAGAATGGCTGGAAAAGAATTGTGGATGGATTTGTGTTTGATTGCAAACTCTGCGGCACAAGAAAGTTTGGTTGTATTGTACTCATACTCAGATAACCAGGGGCAGTTATGGCATTTCATCTGCTTCTCTTGTTAAAACTTGTATGATATCCCCCTAAGATGAATGAATTAAAACTTAGATACCCCCCTATAAAATTCACGGCTAATTCATTGATTCTGCGTGACCAGGCAGGCAAGGAATTTACATACATGTAGGTACAGTGTATTACAAAAAAAGTTTGACTTTTTCCATTGACTGTATTCCAGAATAAGAATAGATTTAATCACTTTTTGAGTAGATTTAGAATATATTTATAAAATCTAAGCTAAATCCAATATCAACATACGAAAAAGCTAGCAAAACCTCTTAGAAACCTAGGGCTGTAATTTAAGCTACCAGCAATTATAGCCAGCAACTATATGATGATGGTCACAGGCTAACTGGTACTTAAATAATACTTCAAAAACTCATGAATAATTAATGAGCATTTTGTCCAATCAGATGAAGCAAATCAGTCACATGCATGCTCCTTTATACCTGATAAAATCTCATCATTCTAAAAGGCCCGCGGAGGGATTTGAATTCTGTCCCAGGGGGAAACGGGGTTAATGATTGAGACAATGGAATTTCTATTGATGTTTCAGCTTTCTCATTGAATTGCTAATTAGGATGAATGTTTTATATAAAGAATACCAATGAACATGACATTTTATATAAAGTTTCATCCTAATTAAGAATTCACTGATAAAGACCCAAAGATAGCAAAAAGTACACGGAACATAAGGTACCTAGATAATAAATTTTGCACTAAATTTACTAATATCAGCAGACTACCAAGATACAAAGATAATATTTTTAAAATGAAGTTATCCAACTACCATTACTTGTTTACCGAGCCACTGTTTAGTTCCAATTATTAAACCAAACTCAAAGCCGTAAAATAATAAAAACGTGCATGAAACTTACATATTTTGTGCCGGAGTAAAAAATTTAGAGTCTGCCGTCATGTCAGTCATCGCTTTCCAAGTCTTGAACTTTATCGAGGTAAACCACGACACCAAATCCTTCAAGTGCAGGTTCTTCTTGCATTGCAAAACGCCGCTTCAAACAACATAGTATGGTAATTCTTCATGTCATTCCCTTGAGATGTTGGCATTGTGAATACAAAGGTTCAATGGTTCATTAAGTAATCATTCCCTTGAGATGTGCGTCTTTCTTTCATTGCATTCTTAAAGCGTTTTTGAAGCCGTTTAAAACACTCACAGCACGTGTTTTATCAAGTCTAAAAATTCTTGGGCTTCGCCCTCAAATTTTGAAACTTGATAAAACACTGCTGTTCGTGTTTTAAGCAGTACTTAAGAGTTGTAGTAATAATAATAATAATAAATCTTTTGAGAGGGGGCCTCCATCACTTATGCAAAAGTGGTTTTCAGGAGGGTCCTCTATAACATAAAATTAAAAGTTAAAAAGACAAAATGGACATAGAATAATAGATTAAAATATTAATAAGAAAGAACGATCATAAAAAGATAAAACTAGCATAAATACTGATTAATTAAAAACTTATTTATATTTCTTTTAAAAATCAACTTAGGCATGGGCTTTTTAAATTCATTTGGCAGGGAAGCCCAATCGTTTGTTGCCCTAAAGTATGTAGCACGCCTTCCCCATTCTGTCCTCGGCTTGGGGAGTCTCGGCAGATATCCGTTACTAGTATTATGACCATGCGACTGACTTAAAGTAGTTTTGAAAATATTAAAGTGTTCTGGAATATCCCCTTTGATTGCATTCTGAACAGCAACACATCGATGTCCAAAACGCCTTCTGACCAATGGGATCCATTTAAGCGATGCCAGGGCCTCGCCCAGGCACCAAAAGCCCGGTAAAAAGCTTGGTAAGCCTGGTTAACCCCGGTATAACCAGGCTTTCAGTGCTTTGAACCGGGCTTACCTCAAAAGCCTGGCAAGGAAAAAGGCCGGAAAGCCCGGAAATTCCTGCCTTTCCCGGAAAGGTTGGTACATGAAATCCAGAATAGCTTGGTAAACCCGGAATCATGTTTTAGGTACCAAGTTTAGTCCTGGCTTTTCTGGAAAGGCTGGTATGAAAAAGCCTGGAAAAGCCTGGAAAGCTTGGCATCTGATTCAATAAGCTGTGAATTCCAAGCTTTCCTGGAAAGGCTGGTATGAAAAGCCTGGAAAAAGCCAGGAAAGCTTGGCATGTTATTCAATAAGCCTTGAATTCCAAGCTTTCCTGGACTAATTTTATGGCAGGAGTCAATAACAAAAGTCAAGAAAAGCTTGGAAGATTTGGCTTAACTGCAATGAAAACTACAAAATTAACCATTAGTTGTCTGATTTTATGATAAGAACCTTTCGTGATAATATTATTTTATTGTTTGTCAGGCCTAATTATTGAAATATGAATGGATAATTAAATTAAATTGCAATGTTCAATCACTATTAGATTACTTAAATGTAGGAGCTTTAAATTGTTAAATATTTAGCGAAAACTACATGTATTATGCATTTAAGTTACATACCATTAAATATTTTGAGACTGTTGACTGAGAAACCATAATTTGTTAACAACAAGAGAGCTTCAAATATCACTCAGTCACTCTTACACACATAAAGGTTTCAGAAATGACAGATATATATCACTCAGTCACTCTTACACACATAAAGGTTTCAGAAATGACAGATATATATACAATTTGGAAAACAGTGTTTCAGGTTATAATCAACAACTGGTTTGGAGATCTCCAGTTACAAATTAAGCACAATTTAAGATTTTCTTGTGATATGTGTTGCTACATGTACATTTAAATTGTTTTCACAAACTTTCCTAGCCCTAACTTCGGGGCTCAGCTGATTTGATGTTTACCAAACCAGAATTAGAAAGTTGTAGTGTGCGAAGCCGCCACACCAATAAAGCTGTGGAGTGGCGTGAGCCCCTTAAGACCCTGCCAAGTAAATGGGTTGGATGGCAAGTAAGTTAATTCTTAACTCTGCTAATCTGAGTAATAAATAATTATTCTTGTCTTTGGGGTTGATAAAGTTCTGGCATTTAATTGAAAGTGCCTAGTGAAACTTAGATAAGCTCAAATTATTTGGCTAATGTTATGTGGATATTTTTGGTTTCCTTGTAGAAAAAATTATCAAGAAATACCATAGTTAATAGAGTGGAATGGTTAGGAAACCCGGCAAACTTCAAATGGGCTAACAAAGGCACTGCGATTGAGGTTGGAAGGGGGCAAGACAAAAGATTGTGCACTATCATAGTTCATTAGCGTTCCCTGAACGACTGAACTCACACGTTTCTATTGGCTGATTGACTAACATGTTGGAATTTCTATTGTGTTTTGTGCACGGTAGTGGTCGAAAAAAGCTAACAAAGACCTATAACAAAGAAGGTCCCTGAGTTTCCTAACCATTCCACTCTATTAACTATGGAAATACACACAGGCAAACGACTCCAAGATTGTGGCCACTCTTGGTGACTTCTTGAAAAACAACAGGAAGCGTGCCTTGAAGCATTTTAGAACCTACTGTTGCAAATAAGCTCTTCCTTTCAGGGCTTGGAATTACTGGGAATTACTAGGAATTTAAGGTTTATGAGAGTGTAAAAGCTTGGAATAGTTTGGAGTTCCTAGGAATTCCTAACTGAATTCCATCTTGGCTTATTAGCTATTTTGTGAAGGTGTTATTTTCTAGGCTTGGAATTCCTAAGAGTTCCTTGGAATTAATGAAGGTTTTCTAGTTTCTTAAGTCACTGAGTCACATTGAATTTAGAAGACTGTTCAACTTCACTAATATAAAGTCTTCCAGTGCCCTGCTAGACAGAGATTCCTAAATCCCTTAGCTTCCTCTGAGCAATTAATTTTAGAGTAAAGTTATAAGGATACTTCAATAATTGTCACCAATTGACTAAGATCATGCACTCACACATTTCTAAATACTTTATTAAAAAGCTAACATTACAGGGAATATTAAGATCGTTTTCATGAGAAATTTTAAAACTTATACATGTAATTATTATTGTAAACTTGTTGCCATAATTTGTTGACTGACTGCTACAGAAGAAAAGCTTAATATCACGATATTTTCCTGGTTATTTTCACTATTACTCACCGATTTGACCTTCCCAGTGTTTAAATGAAGCAAAGTATTCGTCCAAATCTTTGAAAATGTGTTGTTGTTGTAAAGAAATTTGAACAGAACTTAAAAGACACAGACACAGATTTCGGCCTTGCCAAAGTCTCTGCCATGTTTCCACTTTAAACCGAGTAAAGACTAGAACCAAGTTGACCATATTTCGTAATAGCTTGCACCTGATTGGCTGGAGGAGTTGTAAGGCCTCCAGGGATTGGCTGAAGTTTAAATTAGGCGCCATTAGGTGAGGTGAGACTGTGTTCACTCGTGCGTTTGTTGGATGGTTTTACAGCTCGTTCAAAGGGTAAATTCAACAGTATTTCACGAAAGAGAATGCTTAGATGGAAAGATTATAATAACTGCTGCCAACTGTGAGGTAATATCAGGGCATATCAGTTCTAGATGAGATGAATTCCTGGAGAGATCTTTGTAAAAGGTGAGCATGTTTTACTTTTATTAAATCCGTTAAATGACACTGAAAGTTCTGTCAGACACGCATTTCACACAAAACAATTTAAGTTTACGGTTTTTCTAGTAGTTCAGTTCGCTAATTTGTCATTTAATTGTGCATTTTAAAGTAATGTTCTCGAATAGTCATTTCAAGAAACTATTCTTTAAAGCTAATATGAAGATGTGGTACATGCATTCAATTTGAGGTCCCCGCGTGTTACGGTTTTGTTTATATTACTTTATATTGATCAGACCATGAGTTGCTCTCAATAAATTAAACGGCACTTGAAAACTTTGCAGTGAGAACTTCTCGATCTGTAGAGCTTTAAGTACATATTTTGGGCTATGAATTGAAGGATTAATGTGAGCTTTAATCACAGTCTCTGCTAGTATAAGTGTAGAGCACGATTTGAATAATTATTTTGTTTGTATATGCATACATGTATGTGTAGTGATATATTACTCCTAAATATATTAGCTCATTTATCCTAACCATTGGTCAATGTGTTTAAATCAGCGATCAAGGCATTGAGCAACAATTTCAACTTTGAAATACCCATTCCAAAAGCAATTTAACCAGTTAATTATTAACAAATATTTATTGGACAAGATTCGAAGCACAAGGGATTCCTTTGTAATTGGGCCATTCCATTTTATATGCACACCCCCCCTATTGAGGGACTTGGATATCCTTGGGGGAGGGAGGGGGTAAAACTGACAAACATCCAGATGGGGATGAGTAAAATATCCAAAGGGGTAGATATCCACACCAGGGATATCCTGGATGGTAGCCAGGATATAATGGCCACCAGCCCCACCCCTATTGAGAAACTTGGATATCCTTGGGGGGAGAGAGGAAAATCATAGAGGGCTGGAAAGGCTATCCAAGAGGGTCTGGAGAAACAGCGACCCAAAAAAAACCAAAACATCCAGAGGGGGTTGCCCAAAATTATATCCAAAGGGGTATAGAAGTGAATCCCTCAATAGGGGGGGTGTGCATATAAAATGGAATGGCCCATTTCCGGTTGTCACGCCACACCGACATGTAAAATCCTTTATCTAATGAAGTTGTAATTCTAATTTTATTGATTATATTTATATTTTTAGGCCTTCAAGTTGCAGATCAGAAGCTTTTCAAATCTAAAAACTCTCAAAGAAAGCTGAACACTGGAAAACATCCACTGCCAATTACAGGGTACCTACAAAAAATAATGTAGTGAGTGAAATCACAATCAGTCTTGTTAATACATGTAACTCTGTATAAAATTAGACTGCACAGCCTTTATAAGTTTAATGATTAAACTAAAAGAAGGAATGGCAAGAAATAAGCGTTGACTCATTATTGATATCTGTTAGTTTACTGCCAGACCCTAACCTCTATTCTTACCCTTTGGTAATTGGCAAAAATATACCTTTTAATGTTTTTAGATTCCCAGATATTAGATTTCCCAGATATTCCAAGCAAAATTCCTAGGAATTCCCAGATATTCCAAGAAATTCATATAAATTCCCAGATATTCCTTGAATCCAAAGGTTTGCTGGCCTGTAGTAAGTTATTGATCTTAAGAATTCCTAGGAATTCCTAGCAATTTTATTCCCAGCTATTCCAAACTCAACCAAAGCTTGGAATTCCTAGGAATTCCATGTTCCAATTACCGTGAAAATTGACAGCTATTCCTAAGAATTCCTAGGCTTTCCCAGGAATTCCTAGGAATAAAATCCTAGGAATTCTTAGCAAATTCTTAGGAATTCCTAGGAATTCTAAGCTTAAATATTTCGCAGGGGAATTATGTTGCCAAGACTGTATATAGTTATGAAATGTAAGTAAACAGTTATTCCATTGTGAAAAGCAATGGTATAAATTCAATTCTTTCATCCATTTATTATAATTGTGGCTAAATGTAATTTAGGCATAGTTAACCTCGAGACAATGCTGACCAGCGGTCGTCCCCATACGAGACAGGGTTGGGGTGGCCCAGGGGTTTTGCTAGTGTCACGAGTACATTGCTTGTTTGTGGCATTCCTAGCATTTCGCTGATCGTCGCGGATCTCTGCTTGTTTGCTTGCTTTGCTTGTTTGCTGATTTTTGCGGATCAGTGCTCCCTCCCTCCCTCCCTAATGGTAAGTATAGGATTAGGTAAGTATTCCACTGAATCTTCAGTGTGACGGGTGCCGTGTGGTGGGCTGTGATTCGGTTGCCATGGTAACCTCCTTGCGTCGTCGGTAGGTTGAATCGTTTGTGCATCCCCACCCTGGAAAGGCACCTACCTCCAAGCTCATCTATTGGTGATGAGTTTAATCCAATTTTGGAGAATTAAGAATATTTTTTTTAAGATGGACAAACAGCTGATTCTGTAAGTTTAATACTGCTGTGTTCTATTTACAATCTACATGTATAATAATTATAATGTCAGTGCACATACAAATGTACATGTATGTTTATAAATATTTTGATACAAAGTTTATTGTCAAAATCATTATCATTAAAAATCAATAACTGATCCCACTGAGTTTAATGATTTGACTAATTTAAAGCTAATTATAGGTCCATTGTGAAAAAATAATCCTTATATTTTAGTGACTGGACTGACAAACACATCACACTTCGTGGACTCGAAAGGAGCTATAATTTTTTTCCAGGCAACAAGAGATTTATGTGATCTCAGCTTTCTGTAAGCACTGGGAATTTTTGTTTGTTATAAAAGTTTAATTTATTAGTACCATTATTTTTAATTGGTTGATTCCAGAATTTCCAGGCTTTAATCCTGGAATTTAACCAGGGTTACCCTGGAATTTCCGGGCTTACCCCATAATTTAACCGGGTTTACCCCGGAATTTAACCGGGCTTACCCCGGAATTTAACCGGGCTTACCCCGGAATTTCCAGGCTTACCCTGGAATTTCTGAGCTTTCCCTGGAATTTCCAAACTAACCCAAGAATTCCGGGGTTACCCCGGAATTTAGGTGGGCTAAAACCAGATTTGCCTTTACCAAGCTTTCTGGGCTTTCCGGGGTTACCCCAGAATATTCCTCATTGGGTAAACCCGGTGAAAGCCCGGAATGTTTACCAGGTAACCCCGGTATCTTAACCAAGCTTTAACCCCGGAAAACCCCGGAATTTCCAGGCTTTTGGAGTGAGTGAGCTGACGACAGCTTGCCTCCTTCAATCTTTTTAGCAAACCGATTTTGGAATGCCTGTAGCTGTTCCATTTCTGATTTCACACCAGGCTGGTCTCCCCAGACAGCGTCCACATAATCTAAGTGGGGAGCACAAGGCCATTAAAATACGCCATGCGAGTTCTCTTATCGAGCATGTGTGAAATACGGTTAAATACTGATAACCGATGGCCTAGTTTCTGTAATAAGTTACTAATGTGTTTCTTCCAGTTCCACTTTTCATCCAATGTTACTCCAAGGTATTTAAAATTATGAACACGATTTATTTGCCCACCATCCGATTTTGAGAACTCAAAATCCTCAAAAGTTGACAACATTGTTTTGCTACCTGCCAGCATTATCTTGGTCTTCTTATCATTCAGGGTCAATCTATTGTCCGTATACCAGTCCGAGATTAGGCTGTAATCGTGTCCAAAAGCCTCTTGAAGTTCAAAGAGTGTTGACGCAGCGAAAACCAAAACGGCATCATCATTCTGCATACAAAACCATTCGACTCTTCTCCACAACTGTTGGTAGACTATTAATGTAAACATTAAATAGCAGTGGACCTAGAATACTCCTCTGAGGTACACCGAGGGCAATTGGGTGGGTCTCCGACATCTCCCCATTTATCCACACGCAGAAAAAGACTGACCTTAATCGGATCAGAAAATATAATCTTGGATTTGGAAACATGTGCAAAATATATTTATAAGGAGCATTAGGCAGTACAGTTAATATTAAGTCAAGGGTATAGACTTCATGTTATGTCCACACCACGATTCATTGCAAACCTAACCCCCAAATAAAAAAAAACATAACCATTTTCGAGCCCAAATCATTTTAGAATGACTCTAAATACACCTGAACTATAATCATGGAGAATTTTGTACTTTTGAAGTGGCCTAGTTTAACTCTGGGAATCGTGGTTTGCCATAACATGAAGTCTTATTACCCAAGTCATTCAAGCATAATTATGTTACCCAAGTGTCGGGTCCTCCTTACTGACCCTCCCTCGCTCCCTCCTTCCAACAAAGTGTAATTATAATAGTACAGTGAACTCCCTCTAAGGCAGACACCCTTGGGACCAGCTCTTACTGTCCGCCCTAGAGAGGTGTACACGTCCGCCTTATAGAGAGGTGATCTGACACCAAAAACCCATTAACTTCACGACTAAACAAGAAGAGTAAGTGAGATTGAATGATTACAGCCTCAACAGAGTCTCATTTCTTTTTCGACTGTGTTTCTCATTCCGACCTAAGGAAGTCTATGTTTGAAGAAATTAGTAAATATTGTAAGAGTTTTTCGAGATTACGAGATAAAGATCGAATATCTTTTTTCTTTAGTAATGTCAATCCATTTGTTTGCAAACAAGTGAGTCACTTTATATATGAAGCTTTTGAGAGGAGAAATATCTTGTTACAAAGAACTGTATAATATTTTTTTTCTCTTCTCTAATCTCAGTGTGATTGTATATTAATTAGGCAATACCATGTATGTATATGGGAATGCTAATAAACTATTGTATTGTATTGTATTGTATTGCCTGCAATGCAGGCGTTTCTTAGTGGTTTCCCCGCTTTCGTGGACGTTTTCCACTCGCAAACTTAGGCTGTAATCACGTCCAAAAGCCTCTTGAAGTTCAAAGAGTGTTGACGCAGCGAAAACCAAAACGGCATCATCATTCTGCATACAAAACCATTCGACTCTTCTCCACAACTGTTGGTAGACTATTAATGTAAACATTAAATAGCAGTGGACCTAGAATACTCCTCTGAGGTACACCGAGGGCAATTGGGTGGGTCTCCGACATCTCCCCATTTATCCACACGCAGAAAAAGACTGGCTAACAGACCTTAATCGGATCAGAAAATATAATCTTGGATTTGGAAACATGTGCAAAATATATTTATAAGGAGCATTAGGCAGTACAGTTAATATTAAGTCAAGGGTATAGACTTCATGTTATGTCCACACCACGATTCATTGCAAACCTAACCCCCAAATAAAAAACAACATAACCATTTTCAAGCCCAAATCATTTTAGAATGACTCTAAATACACCTCAACTATAATCATGGAGAATGTTGTACTTTTGAAGTGGCCTACATGTAGTTTAACTCTGGGAATCGTGGTCTGCCATAACATGAAGTCTTACCCAAGTCATTCAAGCATTATGTTACCCAAGTGTCAGGTCCTCCTTACTGACCCTCCCTCCTTCCCTCCCTCCAACAAAGTGTAATTATAATAGTACAGTGAACTCCCTCTAAGGCAGACACCCTTGGGACCAGCTCTTACTGTCCGCCCTAGAGAGGTGTACACGTCCGCCTTATAGAGAGGTGATCTGACACCAAAAACCCATTAACTTCACGACTAAACAAGAAGAGTAAGTGAGATTGAATGATTACAGCCTCAACAGAGTCTCATTACATGCTGAACAGTGGCTCAATGTACATGTTCTACTGCATAGTCCCTGTTATATCTGTGACCAGGTCGAAAAACAAGTATTTTGAGTAATTTTCTGGTAACATTTTTTAGAACAATTTTGGCTATGGTATTTTCTTAGCATAGTTTTAGCTTTCATGAGTTTTGTTTTAGCCGTAATGCAACACTTGGTCAGTATGTATGTTTAAGGATCATTTGATCTTATTGTGACCTGAGGTCGAAAAACAAGTATTTTGAGTAATTTTCTGGTAACCTTTTTTTTTTATTACTCAAAAAACTAATTTTTCGAACTGGTCACATATCTTTCTCTGATATGTCTGTATAGAGTTATACTCAGATGCCATTAATAAACATGTAGTGCTCATTTTGAGAAAATAATCTGTAATGCTGGTCTGTTTGCTGTGATAGCCTCGCATCTGGGAGGTGCTGGGAGACTTTTAGGCTAACAACCAGACTTTCATCTTTGAGTTGCAAAGAAGCAAATCTCTGCAAGCCATCATGAGCAATGAGAATGGCTTCAGCTATTGATTTAGTGGTGGAAGCCATTGGTTCTATGTCTTCTGCCAATGATGGTTACAGTTACTTTTGCTGCTGGCTCTTCTGCTTCTAAACTGTCGATGTCAGTGGAAAGAGCGAGTGCATTTTCTTGAAGCACTTGCTGCCAGTTACTCTGTCTGATATCTACTGAATGCATAGAAGATGGTAGTCCTCCTGTTCTGTACAGCAATCAATAAACTAAGCTTGTTGTAATGTGATCATGTTTTTTTCTAAAAATAGTGCTGCTGTGGTACATGTAAAATGCAATAATCTAGAGTACGTTGCATTTCTAGTCTGCATTGAGGGGAATTTTCAACCAAATTTCCAATGAAAAAGTGTCCGCTGTCCGCCTTAGAGAGGTGTCCGCCTTAGAGTGAGTTTTAGTACAGAAAAGAAGAAATTCGGCCCGAGGATCAGGCAGAAGTGTCTGCCTTAGAGAGGTATCTGCTTTGAGAGAGTTCACTGTATTATCAGTTGAAACCAACTACATGCAGTATTCTATTTAAACACTAATCTTGCAATAATTATCTGAGCGAGTAGCAAAAATGCTGATTTTCAAAAGTGATACGTACAGTGACAACCAATAATTACTCAAAAAATACAAAAAACGTATTGTTTCAGTTTAGGATTTAACTATTATACTACTCATTAATTCTGGGTTTCTATGGCTGGACTAATTGTTAAAGAGAGGGGAGGGGGTGAGAGAAGTGTAAAATTATAATACAGATGTAGTTGAGGGAGGGATCAGTTGGGAATGGAATGTTTCCTCCCTTGTGGAGATTAGGGAGGGGTAGTTGGTGTTGTAGACTTATTGAGTAAATGACAGCTACTTTGCTATAAATGTATGGCTTATTTTGTATTAGATTACCATTAATTAGAATAGATCATTCTCATCTCCTAAAAAATACTTGAATTCTTTCTAAAACTGTTGGTGAGCAATTATATTAAAGTCCTGATTCATGGACTCTAATAGATCTCAGGTATTCTTTTGATCTCTCATTAACATAACTTTTTATATGGCAAAATTCAGCTCCTGTAGATGGACAATATGGCTAATCAAACTGGTGATTCTGGTATTGGTACATCACTTAATGAAGATAAAAATGATGTATTTAGTCCTCCAGAAGACCCCAGGTAAGTTAATTAATAAATCAAAATAATTAACTTTTTTGTTCTTAATATATTTTTGTGTTTTAGAAAAGTTTAAATTCCGTTTAGCAATTACGGTAATGCAGAATATACAATCTGAACTGTAAAATGTTGTACTCATTAAAGAAGTAAAATGACATGCAAGTTTGGTATTTAATAATCATGTTATTGTACCTGATGTACTAAACTTGATAATCAGTTGCATTGAGTCCAGTCATTTATGACAATCCCTAAAAATATTTCATATATAATTATATATATATATTTGTTACAACTACAGCATTTTGTGAGTGGACGTAATTGACACAATTAATTGAATCTTTTATTTTTTTCAGCAGTGCATGTGATAAAGAAAATAGACCTTTTGAGAAACGTCTACCTGCTAAATGGTAAGAATTAGACAGTGAAAATATATACATGTACGGCATTGTATATTTCAATCTGTAACAGTATAATTTTATCTAGCTATACTGCGAGTATGCATGTACATACTAATTAAGGGGCCAAGGGAAAATATTGCAGTGCAAGGGTGGCCAAGTGGTGTGAGCACTCGGCATATCGCCTCTCACCTCTCTGGCCCAAGGTTCAATTCTCAAACCCAGTGTCGTACAGTACATGTATGTATGTATGTGAGTTGAGTTTGTGGTATCTTAATTATCCTTGCTTTGAGGATTTTTCTCTGGTTTTCCTTCCTCAAAAACTAACCTAAATTCCAATTTGATTCTGGAGTTCATTGGAGTACTTATTAAATAATCATAAGCCTCTGGCTGACTCGGTAACGGCTCCCTGTATCTTCGATGCAAAATAAACCATTATTTTGGCTTTTTCCCCCTTTATTAAATATGCATGGTTAAAATATTCAGTGCAAACTGGTGCCATAAAGAATCAATCAATTAATCAATCAATCAAACTTGATTTAAAGAGGGTGACACTAAATAGTACAAAGTACTATAATAAACTTGTGGCCCTCAACATATAAATACAGACGATACGATTAAAATACAAGATCAATAAACTAAAATGTCATTCACTAATTAATACACTAGTTTATTAATACATGATCAGGAAGGTGTAATAGCAGAGCTCCTATGCGAGCCTGCATGAGTGGTCAGCACCTGCAGATATGCATATAGGATGAGAGTAAAAAATGGCTGACTTAATTCAAGTTTCCCTCATGCCCAAACCCCGACACGTGCAGTGCTGTACTGAGTGACGTGTCTGAAAAACTTCTGCATGTGCACGTGCACTGTCGAAACCAGGTGGCCCTATATATGTATGTGCTTGCATGTGCAAACAAGCACCACCAATTCATACTTATTCATTTTTTGTTATAACATATATATGTGTTAACTAAACTAGTGTGTAATACATCGATATGCTTGAACATTATGTATACAGCGAATGGATACTATATTAGTAGATTATTAGGTATTGTTAAAGGAAGATTGTAGAGAGATGGTGATTGTTATCAATGATAATAGTGTTATTTGCAATGGCACTATTTTCAATGCTGAAATCTGAAGTACAGTACCGATCAGAACTAGAATCGAACTGCGAAGCATGTACATTATGTATTTCTGAGTAACAGACCCCTTCTTTGGGGATTAGGAAGTCTGTTAGGACCTAAATCCCAGAGGTGCTCTGAGATGGTCACATGTTTCTGCCTCTGGCCTGGATCAAAACCTTGGCCAGTAACTAGTGATATTTATTCCTTTCTTTTTTTTTCATTTCCCATATCTTCTTTTTTCTTCTAAACCTTTTGCAGGGATTCTCCTTGATTCTACCAGGTTATTTTGGTGTTTTTATTTGTGAGGTTATTACCTCAGTTCAGATAATTGGGAGCTCTGTTTTTGGCTTGCCTAATAATGCCAGTAACAGACATTTATATTTTAACTGTTATGTAATTTACCAAATGTGTGGTTACAAATAAAAGTTGTAGTTGTAGCTGGTACAAATATATTTGAACCATTTTTTTTTTTTTGGAACCAGTACAATTTTGAACAAGTACAAACTGGTTGATTTTTTCTAAAAAGGGATTATATTTTTTTGGGGATTCATAATTTTTTTAGGGGGGGGGCTACAAAATATTTTTTGTCAACCCACCTCTCCCTCTACTTTCTACCCTCCCTTCCCCAGTCCCATCACCCCTTTTTCCCTTGTTCCCCCTGACACACAGAAGGGTAAACAAAACAAAATCTGAAAATCCAAAAACATAGACACATTGCTGATGTCATTTAACCATTTATAATAGGTTTCTTGGTATTTCTAATTCATTACTTTTGAAATCCTCAAATTATATATTTTTGAATTCCCCACTTGCTGGGAACAAACTAATAGAAAACCCGGTTTCGATTGGTTAAGAGGAAGAACAGTGTTTGAATGTTGGTAATTTGGCAATAAATAAGCAACATAAAACTTACATCATTATTTATTCAATTAACTTTAAGTATTTCAGATGAAATACTAAAAAATTGACAGAATAAGAAAAAGTCAAGGAGATTTTTGGAATCTCGTAAATGACTTAATTTTTCAACTCACATATTGTTGTTATCCAAAAACAAGTGAACTTTACCTTTGCTTATACCCATTCTGTTCGCTACCTTTATCCAAACTTGAGATTTCTTGTTTCTGTCTTTAAAATCTTGGACGCGTACCATAAACATCCGTCAATATATCTTCGGAAAATCAAACGTCAATCGGAAAGGCAACGGCGAGTCGTCGATCCACAACAAAGAACGATGAATAAATTATCTCGCCCGATGTCCACACCATAAAACGATGAATAAATTACCTCTAACCCCCTAACCCCAATAACTGGTTCTGCGTTTGTTCGCATCCACGAGTTAAAAATTGCATCGAGCCAGTTTTCACTGTACATAAGGCATCTTATGCTTGCGCTTATGCTTGCGTCACTCGTGATAACCAGACTTTAATAACTCGGGATGACTCGGGATATAGTTATCTTAGAGACTTCAAAGCTGCACCGATCAAAAACGTATTGCTTGTCGATGTGATCACATGCATTATTTCAAACGTGTTTCAAACGGAGATTTTTACCTTATTAAAAAGAGGTCGTGTATTATGACATCACAATAACGTCATTATACAAGACTGATTACTCCGGCGCTGCTATGGCAGCGACCGGAGTCTTAAAATGCAGTCTGTGTCTTTTTTATATATTTTTTTTGTTCTATCGGCGACAGAAGTTGATCAGATAATAATAATAATAAGCAATTTATATAGCGCCATTTCCACTATATGACCAATGGCGCTTTACATCACTAATTCAAAATAACCAAAAAATAAAAATAAAATAAAAATAAGTTTAAACACTTTAGAGCTTGTTTAAAAAGATATAAAAAACAATTTAGGATAAAAGGTTAAAAACTTGTTTAAAAAGATAAGTTTTAACTCGACTCTTAAAAATGTTAATTAACTTAGCATCCCTAATGTCTTGTGGTAGTGAGTTCCATAACTGAGAAGGACCTTGCGCCGTATGTCTTGAGGTTGTGTTTTGGAACTTTAAGTAGATTCTTACATGATGAACGTAAATAACGAGATGGTACATAGGGATTTAGAAGTTCAGTAATATATAACGGAGCAGTATAATGTAAGTAATAATATCTTAAACATTATTCTTTGCTCTACGGGTAGCCAATGTAGTTCTCGTAAAATAGGAGTAAGATGATGAAATTTACGCGAGCAAGTGAGAAGACGAGCTGCTGAATTCTGCACGTACTGAAGCCTCTGTATCAAGTATTTAGGCAGACCATATAATAAAGAATTACAGTAATCTAATTTAGAGGTGATAAAAGCGTGAATAAGTATTTGGCTGGTTTCAAAGGATAAAAACTTTCTTACACGTGCAATGTTCCTAATATGGTAAAATGCTGATTTACAAACAGCAGCCACTTGATATTCCATCGAAAGAGTGTGGTCGAACACGACTCCAATGTTCTTTGCTGACATAGACGGTTCGATGATCTCGGCACCAACACGGATACTTTCGAGAGGGGGTTGTGGACGATGACCTTTGCCATCGGGATGACTCGGGATATAGTTATCTTAGAGACTTCAAAGCTGCACCGATCAAAAACGTATTGCTTGTCGATGTGATCACATGCATTATTTCAAACGTGTTTCAAACGGAGATTTTTACCTTATTAAAAAGAGGTCGTGTATTATGACATCACAATAACGTCATTATACAAGACTGATTACTCCGGCGCTGCTATGGCAGCGACCGGAGTCTTAAAATGCAGTCTGTGTCTTTTTTATATATTTTTTTTGTTCTATCGGCGACAGAAGTTGATCAGATAATAATAATAATAAGCAATTTATATAGCGCCATTTCCACTATATGACCAATGGCGCTTTACATCACTAATTCAAAATAACCAAAAAATAAAAATAAAATAAAAATAAGTTTAAACACTTTAGAGCTTGTTTAAAAAGATATAAAAAACAATTTAGGATAAAAGGTTAAAAACTTGTTTAAAAAGATAAGTTTTAACTCGACTCTTAAAAATGTTAATTAACTTAGCATCCCTAATGTCTTGTGGTAGTGAGTTCCATAACTGAGAAGGACCTTGCGCCGTATGTCTTGAGGTTGTGTTTTGGAACTTTAAGTAGATTCTTACATGATGAACGTAAATAACGAGATGGTACATAGGGATTTAGAAGTTCAGTAATATATAACGGAGCAGTATAATGTAAGTAATAATATCTTAAACATTATTCTTTGCTCTACGGGTAGCCAATGTAGTTCTCGTAAAATAGGAGTAAGATGATGAAATTTACGCGAGCAAGTGAGAAGACGAGCTGCTGAATTCTGCACGTACTGAAGCCTCTGTATCAAGTATTTAGGCAGACCATATAATAAAGAATTACAGTAATCTAATTTAGAGGTGATAAAAGCGTGAATAAGTATTTGGCTGGTTTCAAAGGATAAAAACTTTCTTACACGTGCAATGTTCCTAATATGGTAAAATGCTGATTTACAAACAGCAGCCACTTGATATTCCATCGAAAGAGTGTGGTCGAACACGACTCCAATGTTCTTTGCTGACATAGACGGTTCGATGATCTCGGCACCAACACGGATACTTTCGAGAGGGGGTTGTGGACGATGACCTTTGCCATTAACAATGTGGGTCGGAGATGCTGTGATCGAACGATAAAGCAGGAGGCATGCGCATTAAACGTTATAGATGTATTTAACACTGTTTACATCACATAAAATCATCACCGAATAATTACCACTACGGGAATGTGGAATGAGCAACGCGTGAGACTTCGAGGCGCTATCAGTTTTTTTTAACTACTTTCTAATCCTATGATTCTTGTAAAGGAACGGAACTGTAAAAATACACGAACAACGTAACACATTCGATCTGCGCTGTCTGAACAGATCTAATAGCATAAGCGAAATACAATCTCAAGTTAAGTGTATGCAAACACGTTTAGATAACGGGGTCAGCAGTATGAGACAACTCGAGATAACTTGTCCGTCTTATCGGCTGATAACTAATCAAAGTGAATGACAAGACAGGGCGTTTGTTATTTGATCAATTAATTGTGTTTTCCTAAGTCTAGAACGAGTCAAAACATGTCTGGAAACGAGGTCACATTTTTACAAGCAGTCTCTTGCGTTCTATATGCAAAATTGCTGGTTAATTAAAAAAAACAAGAGCCCATCTGGGCTTTCACTCGGGCCACATGAGATTGAAGATGAAATACTAGTATCAAGTCGTGCTTTAATTCGCCAGTGAGAACGTCGAAAAAACAGACTGGTCTATTAATCGCTTTTATGGCATGACTATGATAACGCAGGATTCGAACAACAGAATACTGGCACATTCAAGTGTATAAATGCAATACAATGACATATTCAGATTTTGAATTTGATTGAAAATAGATCAAAAACTCGGGGAAATGTCCGGCTAAAACTGTATGAATAAATGTGAAATGAAACATAAATTTCATAGCAAGAAAAAAAATTGTAATTCCTATAAATGAGAAAGCTCTTCTATTAAGCCGCTTCTCATATACACAGACTGTTTCACAAAAAACATTTGCGCCTATCGACACAAGAATTCAGTTGACCTTTCAAATAATTTATTCTGAGGTACGCATACTCTAAATCAGATGTTAAATAAAGCGATCATTAGAAGGAAAAGTACATTAACAGACAAACTGAGAGGAAATTTATTCAAATCAAAGAGTTTACTTACAGTACTTACGTAACTGACACCTTCGTGCACATATGCACTGAATCGGAATGAAAGTCGAAGCCTACCTCGAACTTAACTTTCAGCTAACCTGTTTCCTTTCATTCCACAATGAATCATAATCTCATAAAGTAAGCCCGTAGCTTTCCATAAATTTGCCAGTGTCTGAATGAAACAGCTAGATCTTTTCCAATTTCTCTCACGAGTCACGGCAGAAGACAGTCTCAAGCTACAAAACTTGAATTTTGATCCTCTTCACAGTAACGTAATTTAACGTCTCCGATCAATTCCTCTCTCTTTGCTGGCAGTTCATGCTTCTTGTTCGTATAGTTGCCCCACTGAGCCGTAACCACAAAACGAGCACAGCATTTCAGTTGGCATACACTGCGTACATCTGCTTAACTAATTAGATTTGTAAAAATCTTAGCGGATCATGTAAATATTCCGCTTGGCTCAAATATGAGGGTTTCTGCCGTCAAAGTTCATGTTTTGTTTCAGTTTTCCCCATATTAGCAGACTTGTATAATGTCTCGAGCTCTCCGAATCCAGTAGAAAGACTCTGGTTATTCTGTCGTAAAACATGGACCTGACCCAAATTTAGGTTGTATTGCATCATTGCCCACGATGGAATAGATTTCTGACAATGACTATTTGAAATTGATATCTCCTTGTCTCGCCTAGTCTGAGCTTTGAATTTTCTTATCTGAGCGCGCCTGAGGAAATCTAACCTTTGTTTGCGTGACCAGCACAGTGCAATCTGATTGGTTCGAATTTGACCTTTAACGCATGCGCAGAAGCCGTCTGACACCAATGATAAAAAATAATAATAATAACGACTTGCATTTTAAGACTCGGCGCTGCCACAGGCAGCCCGAGTAACTAAGGCTGATTGCCGGGCATTTCTAGCAAACTCGTAAGGTTGTTTTCTCAACTGACATTTGGTATGTTTTGGAAGTGCTCATTGGCGGATCTCACCGGCGTTGTGGCAGCATGCTGGACAGAGTGCCTTCTGGCTTCCCCTGCGGGTTTATCGGGAGATCAAATCGTATTGGAGTTGGATAAGTGTATAATTTTGGCCGTTGCTTGGTGGCAGAGAGGTTTATTGTTTTAGCTCAGTGTTGTATTCCTTTTCTAATTCTTAATAAACTTCTCTCCTGTGCCAAACAACGAAGTGTGTGTTTACGTGTGTATTCGATCAGTTGGGGAATTTGCTTCCTTTGGGCACGTGCTCAAAGGGATTAATTGCATAACTGACGGATGCTGGTAGATCTGATTTCAGTTAGTTCATTTGCTGGATGTGATCGGAGTCGCATGTGGATTAACAGTAGTCTCAAACGTTATTTTCGATTTTCCCACCCGCCCACCATGGGTTAGTTTAATAAAATGGGTGGCAGAGAGGTTTATTGTTTTAGCTCAGTGTTGTATTCCTTTTCTAATTCTTAAAAAACTTCTCTCCTGTGCCAAACAACGAAGTGTGTGTTTACGTGTGTATTCGATCAGTTGGGGAATTGTAAACAGAACAAGAGCCCATCTGGGCTTTCACTCGGGCCACATGAGATTGAGGATGAAATACACTTTCATTTGAAATCCTTTTAGTAATAACCGAAGGGAAGAATTATTAGCTGAATTTAGAATTTAGTCTTTAGGAGTGGCCGGTAGCGCGGTGACATGCATTCTCTGCTCCCCTAGTATATATATTTCTCGTGTATGCAAATTAAAGAAGTTGACCTCTACTTATTCATGTACCGCACGCTTACATGAGTGTCTCAAATATATGTTTATATTTGTCCCATATTATAAGTTGTATTCCTATCCACCTATGATGGAGTTATCAAATGATATATTTCTCTACTGTTCATTCTACCCTGCGGCTCTTTATCGCAGCTCGCGTCCATATCATGTATTTATTAACTGAAATGCCTGTTGGTTATATACCCTCATTCCCAAAACTGATCTGCTCATTATATTACAGAACTATAAAGGGAACTGTTGGAAGCCTTTAATTTCTCGAACCAAAACCTCGGCCGTGAGAGGATTCTTGTTTAAGTTGATATTGCTTCGCTCATCATAAATTATTCTGTTCTCCGGGGTATTTCTGACAGCCAAAAACACGCTCAAAATTATTTTAGTGCATGTTGGCCTACAGATCACGGTGTTTGAGCTGGTATGTATTATGACCGAGAGGCATAAAACCTACGAAATGTACCTCAAACAAAAATACCGTCCGATGGCAAAATCTATCAGCGCCACGAGGTCAACAAATCGACAAAGAAATGCAGATCTATATAAACCCGCAATGATTTCAACCTCACCGTACCTTAATTCATGACCTGACAAGACACTGTTCAGTTTCACTTTCAGCTTTGCTCTTGAGTTTGAGTTCGGCTTTGTTAAAGACTTCTTATTCAGTTGTATGGTATTGTGCAGTATATTTGAGTTTTCCAATCCACAGAGATTCAAATAACAAAGCCGTGGCGAAAGAGAAGCTTAAACGAGAAATATTTTGTCCTCCTAGAAAAACACAACATCTTGCCCTTTCTATCGAAGAAGCCTTGGTTTCAGCAGAAAGGAAAACGCTAAATTCCAATTCGATAATAATGTGTGGCTCTTTGAGTCCTTCAGGTCCGGCGTCGTGTCGTACATAAAATCACAGGCCATCTGGGTAAACAACGCGGTCCTTCCCGCTCCGACAAGAGCGCCAGTTGCAATATTCTGAGCCTGTTGGAAGGCTTTCGCACGAGTGAAGTTAAATAAAACATTAAACTGCTTACATTTGAGAGATGGGACTCCAAATTTGAGAGAGATTTGCTCGCGGATCCACCATTTTGATTTACTGTATTCAATTATGTAAATAAATTAACCTGGCGAGTGTTACGTGACCAGCACAGTGCGATCTGATTGGTGTGAATTTGACCTTTAACGCATGCGCAGATCGCGTGCTACACTGAAGAAAAAAAATAAAATAAAAAATAACGACTTGCATTTTAAGACTCGGCGCTGCCACAGGCAGCCCGAGTAACTAGAAAATCGTTTTGGAAAACCGACTTGGAAACAGAGACTGGATATCGTATAAAGGAAAACAGTCTAAAGAATATTGAAAGTCGCTAGTCACTTCACAGACTTCCGGACTGCTGAACTTTCTAGCGTTAAACGCGCTACACTATGTCTTAGTTTTCGAAACTTTTGAACCAGAAATATTGATTGAAATTATCTATTTTTTATACGGCAGCAAACAGAGTGCTGACTATGCGAAAGAAAAGAATTGAAAACATTTGGTCAAATGTTCTGTTCTAGATGTACAACATTAATGATCTAATATCGGTCAATCTCGTCCAAACACTGTACGAAAAGCAAGTTAAAAATACTTTCTGATGCCCAAAAAACCTCAGCATCACAAAGAGCATAGACTTCTGACCAATTGACATACATATCAAACTGTAAAAGTACGTTTTCAGTCCATGACAGCCGATAGCTCGAACTACTAGAAACCAGCTAGTAATTTTAATTTACCGGACTTTCGTGACAACGTAACTGAATATGGCTCTAGTGTGAAGCGTGCTATGTACAAAGTAGAGGCTAGAAATACTGTACGAAAACTCCCGTTAAAAAAACCCTACAGCCCAAAGAACCACAGAAGCTTTACGAGGATAGCCTTCTGACCAATCGACATACATATAAAGCTGTAAAACAAATTATTCAGTCCATGACAATCGATAGTTCGAACTACTTCAAAGTCGCTAGTCACTTCACGGACTTCCACACTATGTATTAGTTTTCGAAACGTTTGGACCAGAAATATTGATTGTAACTGTCTAATTTTTATGCAGCGGTAAACAGGGATGCTAACTATGCAAAAGAAAAAAAAGTTATGTTCTTAGATATGCAACATAAATGATGTTGACAATTTTGCGTAAAATCTAATATCGGCCAATCTCCTCCAAACATTGTACGAAAAGTAAGTTAAATATACTTTCTGATGGCCAAAAAACCTCAGCATCACAAAGAGCATAGACTCCTGACCAATTGATAGCTCGAAGTACTAGAAACCTCTGCCAATTGAAGTTGGCACTCAACATCCAACTGATCAACATCGCAATATAGTCGCAGACTGGAACGAGACATGTCTAAAAGGTCAAGACATGCGGACGGCCACCGAAAGTGAGCCATGTACGTTACAACAATTTATTGCGCTCCCCTAGATAACACAGATAGCCCGAAAATACATAGAGTATATATAGTACCGTACCGCATTGATAACAATAAGACAACACAGGTAACCCGAAAATACAAAGACGGCACACACTGATACCACAGGTAACCCGAAACAACTAAGCCGAAAACACAATTTTCATTATGTTATTATTATTATGTTTTGTATTAATTAAATGAAGCGCTAGTGTACTCATGTTCACTCCTGGTCTGACTCGTGTGGAGTTATATTTATTTCAGATCCTACTAGTATTTGGATCCTAGTATTTTTGGGCTACCGGTGTTATCCTAGGTACCCTAGCTTACGTGAAGTTGCTCGTCACCTTTATTCGTATTCTACTTGCGTGCATTCGTGTTCTTCTTGTGTTCACAACGTCTAAACAAAGATGTATTCTAAAGATATAAGTTTTCCTATTATATTTGTCTGTATTGCGCGTCTTAGTTTTCAATTTCGATTCTCCGCTGATCAATTTAGATTGTGTGGCGGCTCAATTCAAAGCAAATTTCTCCATATCGACCTCCAACACAAAGAAAACACAGTGGTTCGCAATTAGGAGCCGTTAGACCAGCAACTGAAAAAATAGACTTGAGCCGTCTGAGCGGACGCTGTGAGAAAGGTTTCAGATTTTCTCTTCAGCACAATTTATTTATTTAGAATACATCTTTGCATGGACACTGAGTTGATTTTAGGCTTTAGTTCCCCTTTAAAGGTGCGTGCAGCTTCTTGTTACTCTCTGGCGCTGCTTCGTGATTCGACTGTGCTTGCATACTTTCTCATCTGATAGTCCAATCCAATTTGTCTTGAGTGATTGTGCATGTGTACTATAAACAGTGATCTGGCTGTGTGCATACTAATAACGATGTGAACACCCCGAAAATACAAAGAAGGGGTACTTTACTGAAAACACAGGTAACCCAACACAACTGAGCCAAGCTTAGGATAATACAGGCCAAACCGAATATACAAAAAGCGGGTACACCACTGATAACACAGGTAACCCGAAACAAGTAAGACGAGAAAACAATTAAATGTTTTATTATTATTATTATTATAATGTTTTGATAATTATGAACCGCTGTGCACTCATGTGGAGTTTTAGATCAGATCATCATAGTATTTGGATCCTTAGTATTTTTTAGCTTTCTGTGTTATACCAGGGTACCCTAACTTACTTGAAGTCGCTCGTCTTCACTCGTTTTTACTCGTGTTCTGTCATATGTGGGTTTTAGATCAGATCGACAGCTGTGCATGTGTACTTTTGCATCTGATTGTGCGTTCATAAAGTGCCAAACACGCAGGTAAATGGGTAAGCTAAGTACAGGTAACCCGAAACAACTAAGCTTGATAACATAATTTTTATTATTGATTTTTAAATATTTTTTTGTTAATTAATTTACGAATCGCTAGTGCACTCGTGTTCTGGCTCGTGTGGAGTTTTAGATCAGTTCGTCAGCATTTGCATCCTAGTATTTTTGGGCTATCTGTGTTATCCAAGAGTATTCTGGCTTACTTGACCTCGCTCGTGTTCACTCATGTTCTACTTGTGTTCATTCGTATTCACTCGTGTTCTAACTCGTGTGGAGTTCTAGATCAGATCGACTGTCTGTGCGTACGTTCGCATCTGATTGTGCGTTCGTATTAATGTGCCAAACACGCGCTGAGGTGTATGAGAGCATCCGCGTTGCAAAAGATACGCCGGAGTTCAAGCTGCGTGCAGCTTCTTGTTAATCTTTAAAGGGAACATTGTTTGCTCTCAAATGATTTTTATGCATGCCTAAGTCTGTTTCTGTGTTTGTCTCCAGTAAATTGTACACTAGATGTCATTTATGTACCGATTTTTCTATCGATAAAACTCATTTGAATTTCCTGCACGCTGCCATTTTGGATTTTATGACGTCACAGTGTTGCCCTTATTGTCGGGAAAAATAACTCTTGTTGTGAACCAATAGGGGCAACACTATGACGTCATGAGATCGAAGATGGCGGCGCGCAGGAAATTCAAAGGAGTTTTATGGACAGGAATATCGGTGCATAAATAACATCTAGTGCACAATTTACTCGAGACAAACACAACAGCAGACATAGACATGCATAATAAACACTTGAGAACAAACATTGTTTTTCAGCCGAGATTCCCTTTAAGACATGATTTTATTGTAGCATTAAACTACGAAGAATTCTTTAAATTTGCAAATAAAAGAAAAGGCCCCATTTTTTTGCCCAACAGAAAGTTATGCGCACTCTTGATTTACGTTTTGATTACCAAATTGAACGAACCGTTTTGTACTTTATGTCAGTAGTATAGAGGGTGGGGGCACCGGACCATTTTCCATCATATGGTTTCTGATCTCATACCCCCACCCTATTATTTATCGATCGTATTTTTTATTCTTCTCAAGGTCAAGGTCAAGGTCGAATTCTCCATAACCGGTTTAACCAGTTCAATCTTTGGATGTCAAATTCTTGGAAATCTCCATAACTGGTTTCAATCTTTGGATGTCTAAAGGCTTGATCTATAGTGATGTGTACGTATATTTTCGAAATGTGTTTGAACCAGCCGATTGATGGTTCTTCTCTTCGTTCTTCTCATACTATAGTATTCAACTTTTCATAGTTGCATTCTAGGCTATCCATTCTAATGGCTTCATTGCCTTGCCTGCTATCCGCTATTGCCATATATTGGCTTCTGCGAGTTTCTTCTATAGTATTTTCCTTTCTTTCTATTTCATAGTGCGTTCGAGGTATCTTGCATCTTCTCTATGTAATGGATGCTGGTGCATGGTACTCTATATTTAATATCTAATATAGTAGTATAGGATGAACTGCAATTCAGAAATCCATGATGAGATGAAAGACTTTGGAGAGTTGTGTCCTTTCTGCAATGAGCGATTGATAGATTACGTACGCGAGAAAGAGAGTGAGTTGTGTTGTGGCAATACAGAGATAATTAATGATAATGGTATGTATGTTTGCCAAAGCTGTGGTGTAGTTCATTCGTATGGTTTGGTGAATGGATATATCGATTACTACGAAAATAGGTATCGAATGAGACGTAAGTCTATCTACCATAGGAAATACCATATTGACAATATATTCATTGCGAAATTCGATTTACGATATGGTGAGTACATTGATATTCGTAGGTTGTTCAATAAATTCGAAAGCGCTATCGATGTTATATTGAAATGGAAGAGGTATCCGATACTCGATTTCGTATTCTATAAGTTGTTCGAAATGAAGTTTCGCAAATCTGGAATCGATAATTATCGTATTCATATGCAAAAGTGTACTAGGTATATATCGAAGAGTACTGTTAAACGATATGTGCGGATATGGAAGGAGATCTGTGATATGAATGAATGGTTATACATAGAGACTCTTAATGGTGTTTTTGCAAGAAGTGAAGATAATTGATATGGCAATGATCAACTAGTTGCGTACTTCTTGTTGTATCTCTCTCTGAATCTATCAACTAGTGGACATAGGTCTGATACGTGATCATCCAACCAGTTCAACTCTAATGTGAATTTTTCGATGTCGATTTCTTCTCCACGCAGATATGCTCTTATTTTGTTTAGGATCTTTTGATACGACGTGTACGCGAATTTACTCATTTCTGTCTTCCTATTGTAGTTTTTCATTTTTAGTAGTCCTTGGAGCATCAATCCAGCACCCGAAATAGTGCCAAGAATGATTGGATTTAGTGTTATAGACCCAATGATTACACCAGTGCTAGTGAGTCCGATTGATGTTGCATGCAGAATCGTATTAACCTTCTTGAATCGTTTGTATGCTTGCTTGTGACAGAAGCATTTTTTATGGTAGTGTGCATATAGTTTTTTTAGCATTTCAACATCTGCTTCACTCAAGTCCTTGTCTATATGATTGAAGTTGAAGATCTCAATTTTTGTTTTTACCATTACTTATATCATATGATTACATTATTAGTTTGATGTATATTCGTTTATCCCATTTTGAGCAGTTTTTTTGGTCATTCCTGCGATTTCCTCGACCATTATTGACGATTTCACATACCCATTAAATGTCTGATTAGTGCCATTATACAGTCTATTTAATACCATAGTTCCTGTATCAGTGATTTTACACTGCAGCTTATATGTGTGTAGAATGCTGTTACCAAAATTCTCATGGAAAGAAACATCTGAAACGCAAACTAATGTCTCTGGATCTCTTGGTGGTTGCGATCCAAATGCACATCTGTTCCTCACACCGAGTGATGCATCTGGTAAATTACTTACGCCGATAATCGTTTGTAAATGGTGGCCTACAATTGACGTTGGTGTTAATAGGACCCAACGAAAGAAGAAATTCCCTCCTCCCGTGTTATTAGAGATATATAGACGACATGAAAGGCGCATCATGTTAGTGTCTTTTGGTGTTAGCTGTATTTCGTAATTTGGTATGTCGATCCAATCGGTATCGCGTTGAAGCCATAAGAGTGAAATCTCTTTCGCATTAATATTGACTATCCTAGAGCCCATAGTATTGATTGTTGGTCGTTTTTCTATTCTATCGTCCGTATTAAATATTCCCATTATATATTATTACGTTATACGATTATCCAATTATTATATTATCGGATGAATCGTGTACGATATTCAGACCATCCCATTTTTCGGCTGTTATGTAAGATTGTTGCGAATTCCAATTGATGTTAACGACTGCTCCAGATTGTGTTTGTATCATCATATAATATGTTGTATCCACATCTCTTTGAAACAAGTAATACGCATTATTCAGAGGAACATCAGCAAGTGAACCTCTTTTTATACGCATATTGAATACGTTAACGTATGTACCATTTTTTCTGTTTGTGAAAACTATATCTGTGTCGTCTCTACTTGATCTAATATATAAGCAACATTGTATTCGATATAGCACGTTCCCACCAGGTAATGTGACTGTCAACTTAGGGATTTCTGTAAGCGCACTTCTTGTTTGATATCTTAACCTTTCGTTAACGACATTGCCATATATGGTTGGTCTAATTGGTACAATATCCTTAATTTGAGTTGGTATAATAAGTGAGACGTCGTCGAATGCTGCTGGATTCACAAGAGTGTTTGCATCCAATGCTCCAGCAACGATTGCGACATATATTGCTATTAGCTGATTGGTTGACTGATCATGACTCAGTGTAAACGATAGCTTACCTATATCATTGGCAGATGTCGTTATGCTTAGCTCTTGGAAAGCAGTGTTCGTAGATCCTATCCTTCCACTTTTTAACGTGTTTGATGTGAAACTTAGATTCTGTTCAATTGATATAGAGTTTAGTGTTATGGATCCAATGTTTGCATAAGCTTCGACCCGAACTGCATAGTCGCTGTTGCCTTTTAATCCTAAGGCTGGATTACTATTTTTTGGTAGAGTCATAGTCAACTTTTCTGTTGAGTTTGGTTTGAATGTCTCTAGAATTCTAAAGCCTTGATGTTCTGGAGTGATGTTATTCATAGAGTATGCGTCTTTAATGATCACAAATGAGCTTACGCTGCTTGATGATGTCCAATTACCAGGATTCATAAGGAAATTACCACAATTGAACGTTTGACTACCATACATATCTATTGCATTAGATCCTTTTGGACCTTTCAAATTGAGCAATTGTTGCGGATTGAAGTCATTGTAGGTGAATGGGTCGCCCTTTGGACCTTTCAAATTTAGCAATTGTTGCGGATTGAAGTCACTGTAGGTGAATGGGTTGCCCTTTAAACCTTTCAAATTGAGCAATTGTTGCGGATTGAAGTCACTGTAGGTGAATGGGTCGCCCTTTGGACCTTTCAAATTTAGCAATTGTTGCGGATTGAAGTCACTGTAGGTGAATGGGTTGCCCTTTAAACCTTTCAAATTTAGCAATTGTTGCGGATTGAAGTCACTGTAGGTGAATGGGTCGCCCTTTGGACCTTTCAAATTTAGCAATTGTTGCGGATTGAAGTCACTGTAGGTGAATGGGTTGCCCTTTAAACCTTTCAAATTTAGCAATTGTTGTGGATTGAAGTCACTGTAGGTGAATGGGTCGCCCTTTGGACCTTTCAAATTTAGCAATTGTTGCGGATTGAAGTCACTGTAGGTGAATGGGTTGCCCTTTGGACCTTTCAAATTGAGCAATTGTTGCGGATTGAAGTCACTGTAGGTGAATGGGTCGCCCTTTGGACCTTTCAAATTTAGCAATTGTTGCGGATTGAAGTCACCGTAGGTAAATGGTTTTCCAGGAGGTCCGATCTTACCGTTTGAACATCCCTTTAGATCTTGTTCTTTGTTATCCAAATCGTTGAAAATCCCCATTATATACTATTTGATTATATTAAACCCTTCCATAGAAATTTCTCCTAATCGTTTTTGCTGGCTTGTCAACATATAAGAATGAATACGGTTCTCTAGTAGCGCCTCCATATTGCTCTTTGCTTACTCCCAGTTCTCGAGATATGAGGCCTCGTTCATTAGTGCTTGGAAACTCGAATACACAATAATGAGAACAATTCAATCGTATATCTTTTGGGGTCTTATAGAAACTTTGACTTAAGTAGATCACGCTGCAATTTTTATGTCTACCTCTAATAAAATAATCGATTAGTGGTTTCTGATTCTTTTCACACACAAAATCGTCAAATATGACAAGTTTTTGACTGTCGCTATCGATTTCACTAACAGGAATAATATCATCATTACCACACTCAATGACGTCATAACCCACGTGATTGCTGATTTCATTAAACTGTTTTGCCAAATCCTGATACTTTCCTTGTTCTAAGTTCTTAGCGTATAGATAGATTTTGTCATAATACACTAGTGGTTTTCTGAGCACATGTGTCAAAACGTTTGTCTTACCACAGCCACTTGGTCCAGTAATTAACATTCTAAAATTGTTTTTCGGCATGAATGGATGAAGCTGCTTATAGTTCGTAACAGCATCATTTCCGTTGTCATAGTTCGGAATTTCCATCTTATCTATACATATTGAATAGACTATTTAACACTACGTTCTTGATATATGTCGTGAAAAAGATAAGTCGAGATAAGTCGAGATAAGTTGAGATAAGTTTAGATAAGTTATATAACGTATATGTATACAATGGATATAAATGAGTTTAAAAAGCACGTCATTCCAAAGATTGAATCTGGTAAAATGGTCGATATTGTCCGTAAAGCCATTAAAGATGGAGAAAATACTAAGCAGGACAAATATGAAAAACGAAAGGAAGTGTATAAACCAATCGTTCAACAACTGGAAAAAGAGATCGATGAGATAAGTGGTTTAAGGGAAGAGTACGTTAAGTCTGCAAATAATCCAATCACGCACTCTCAACGACCAGCCATAACTGATGGAAAAGATGTAATGAAAATCGTATCTGATATGGATAGAGGATTTACACCTGAAGAATTCGCCATTATGGAGAAATATAAATTACCGTTACCATCTAAGGTTCTATTCGACACATTAAAGGATGATAAAACAGTTGGTGATATTATGAAAGAAAGTAGTGATCTCAATAAAACATTGGGTCAAAAACAAGGCCATCTTTCTACAACGAAAAAAGCTAAGAGCCAGAACAAATCTGAAATCGCTAAATACATTAGGGAGATTGATGCAATAAGAAAATATAGAAAACGAATAGGCGTTACTGAAGAAGGAATAAAGACACTGCAATCAGGAAAGGGTCTTTACAACCAACCAAAACGAAATGCTTACAAGATCACAAGTGATGGGCAATATGGCAACCTAAGTATAGATGTACCCCAACTGTTTGGTCAATTAAATTTAATGGCCTACAAAGATGATAAAAAAGTATACAACAAAAGAGTCGATTTCGACACTCTCGACCTACTTACGAAACGGTTCAATGGTAAGAAGAAGTATAGCAATCTCTCTAAGACGGTTTTCGATGATCTTAACGAGTTAAGTGAAATACCAATACATAGAACATCTAAAAAGTACTCTAAAATAGGAACTGGCGTTGTCTATTTTAATAACCCACAAGATCTATTGAGTCGTTTGGAATTGCTTGGTGGCTCGATTGCAGCAGGTAACGATTCACTCAAAAACGAGTTCTCAGAGGTTGCACACACACTGAGACGGTTGAATGTATTTTCTAATGACCATCTTGAGAAATTGTTGGATGAATATATTATGTAATCAAATAGTATAATGTCGAATGTAAGAGAAAGAGCAATATATATCTCATCTGTCGATAGAGAAAAGCGTGGTGTGAGTAAGTCTGAAGACTTCACCATAAAATTTAATCCTTCAATAATGCTTTCTTCTAACAAGGAACACGAAGTGGCTGTGGATAAAATATCGATGACATACTCATGGCAAAACATCACTCCAGAATATGACAACAACACCATAAAATATAGTCATGACGGAAGTACATGGACTACAGTGATATTTCCTAATGGAATGTATTCTTACCTTGACATAAATGATTATTTACATCAAATAATGAAAACAAATGGCCACAAGACCACAGTCAATGGTGTAGATAAGTTCGATATTAACGTAATCTTCGTGTTAACCACATACAAAGTAGTTGTTGAAATTAGTAATAACTACCAATTAGACCTAAGAGGATCGAATTTTGGAGAACTCATTGGATTCGATAAGAAAATCGTCAATACGACTGAGTACGGATCCAAGCTACCGAATATCACTAATAGTATCGACACGCTACACGTGAATACAGATATTATAAATGACAGCATCGTTGGAGGATCTAATAGCAATACTTTATTCGTCATTCCAACAGACGGTTTCACTCGATCATACCCATTTACTGTTGAGCCAAAAAGAGCACTATTCAATTCGGTTTCGACAAACATCATCAGCAAAATGCGTTTCTATATAACAGACTCAATAAGAAGACCAGTAAATCTAAATGGAATTGAATGGCATATGACTTTAATATTGAGATCCACTCCATTATAATCTAACATAATATATATGAGACAGTGTGAATACAAAAAGAAATACGATCCTACTATAGGAAAGCGTGTTTATAAGCATGTTTACGGCGATGGTATATTCGACTCGGTCACTAATTTTGCACGTAGAATGCTTGGTAAGACCATAAAGAAGACAGTCAAAGATGCATCGAAGAAAGTCGCAACAACTGTATCGAATAAAACAGGAAGCTATGTTAGCAATAAAGCTGGTGATAAAATTATTAATCTATTACAGAAGAATAGAGGAAATGAGCCTGAGCATGTTATCAATCAACCAATCAATCAAGATGCTCCATCGGATTATGAGATAAACGAACGCGTTCAGCGTCTATTAAGTGGATCTGGAAAACTTCGAAGGCTAAGATTGTAATTAATGTGTGTTTTATCTAATCTATTAATATAACAATGGAAAGTTTTAGAAATCCTAAATACGTTCAAAGGTATGAAGATGTTTCTTTCGATCTAGAAACGCCTCTAGTAACGCAAGTAGCTAATGGAGGGAGTCAAGTCAAAACTGGATATAGATTCGTTGGTGATAATTCTGGTGAAATAGCTCCTTTTGATTGGTATAATGCTAGAATAGAAACCGACTTTAAGGTTCAATTACAGGCTGATGGTGGAAACATAGCTATTGATGACCATAATGGTATAGTAAATGGATCTCATTCATTGATTAAGGAAATCGTCATTAAAGTAAATGGTATACAAGTATACGACAATAACAATGCAAACCAAACCGTAAATATTAAGAATCTACTTGAATACGACGCTTCCTTTGCTAATAGTAGTGCTACAAATGAATTCTACTATCTCGATACTAGTAGAGGTGCTGAAGAGAGAGTCGCAGAGGCGACATACAACATAGGTTTTACCCGCAGGAAGGCATTGCTTGGTGTGTCTTCAACTGTGAATACAGAAATACCTCTTAATAGGTACTCATTTTTTGAAGCATTCGAAGACGAACTTATGCCTAACACTAAGGTTGAAGTACAAATTACTCTAGAAAGTGATGCCAATCTAATTTGGCAAGCTGGTGCTGCTTGTAGAGTTCTTATTACGAAGTTCAAATTATGGGTGCCAAGAATCATCTTCACACCTGAAGGAGAGAGCCAATATATGAGTAAATATCTGAAACCACATAAATGGTCTTATCTAAGGGAGATGGTTGAGAGAGGCAACTCTACTAGTCAACAAACAGGTACATTCAAAATATCTTCAGGAATCAATAGGCCACGACATGTATTTGTATGGATATCAAATGACGCAAATCAAGATTTGCAAACAGCGAATCCATTTCTATACAACACTTTTTCAGTGTGCGATGCAAAAACACTTACGAGTTGCCATCTCGAAGTAGGGAATGGTAATCATTATCCCGAAAGCGAATACATGCCAAATACAGAGATGTCTAGAGTTTATAGAGGTGTGTTGGAATATGTACATGCTAAAAATGACTACAACGGAGGAACTCTTTTGACTAGGTCAAATTTTAGTACCATTTTCCCATTTATTTACTTCAACCTCGAAAATCAGAAACAAGATATTAAGGATGGTACTACAAAACTCGCATTCAAATATAAATTATCAGCAGCAACTAATGTAGACTACAGTGTGTATGCACTTGTTTTGTATGAACAAGACATTGAGCTCACACAATCTAACGGCAAGATATTATTGAGATCGTAGTTTTTATGTAACATATTAATATAGTAACGATGTCGTATTTCGAATACAATGTAAATCTAACTGATGGTCAAAAAGACAAATTGCTTCGATCATATCATAAGCGTGCACCAATCACTCTTCGACTGAAAAACGATCAACTAAATGGTTCAGATACTATACTATTAACGAAAACTCAAGTAAACAAGATCCAAAAGAGTAAAAGAGATGGTACTGGATGCGACATAAAGATATCTCAAACGCAGATTAGGCATCAGGAAGGAGGGTTCCTCGGATCTCTCTTACCAGCATTGATGAAGGTAGGGTCAATGGCACTTCCGTGGCTATCTAAGGCTATTGGACCGCTCGCTAGTGGAGCTCTATCTGGAGCAGCCTCATATGGTGTGAATAAGGCATTGAAATCAGGTTCTGGTTTGTTCAATGTCCCACAAAATAAGGTCGACAAATTGATACAATACAAAGATTACCTAACACCTGCTCAGAAAAATCAGATCGTAAGTGCACTTCAAAGCGGTTCTGGTATGACCCTAAAACTGACTCGAAAACAGCAGTCAGGCGGCTTTCTCGGAACCCTCTTAGCTAGCCTAGGTATACCGATGCTTATCAAGGCTCTCGGAGGAGGCCTTCAGGTTGACCCACGTGCATCAAATTCAAGCACACAGAATGTGTACGTTCCTCCAAAACCCAAGGGAGGATACATCAATCCTCTTATGCTTCAGCCTCCGCCATATATAGGTAGCTGGGGGGACAATTTGACAACGAGAGGTTACGGGATTAAAAAAAAGGCCAAAAAACAAAAGGCATCAGGCTTGCTATTAGGAAAGAACAGCCCATTCAACGGCATCCCCCTGCTAGGAGCACTTCTATAAAATTTATGAATAGACCATTATCTAATGTCGACATAATGAATTGGGTCAAACAACTAAATGTCAAATTCTTTAGGGGAGTCTTTTCGAGAGATACCTTACCAAAGATTATCAATAAAAACGAATGCGCTATCATCAATTTAGATACGCAAAATGGGTCAGGTACACATTGGATTTGTATTAGAAACACACACGAGAAGTATTGCGAGTACTTCGATTCATTTGGATTGTCGATCCCACGAAATATAGAACGATACCTATCACGCAGCAAAAAGCAGATATTTTACAGCGGGCATGAGATACAAGACCGTTCAAGCGTTTTATGTGGTTATTGGTGCTTGTATTACCTATTGGAGAGACAAATGGGAAAATCGATTTTCGATGTGATCCATAATCCACTGTTCGATATGAACAATCAAAGCATCAATCGTAGATTCTTAATCAATTATTTTAGTCTACTCTAATCGTATATGAGATCATACTGTATAAAAGAAAAGAAAGTAACTGATTGCGTTCCAGGTAGTGAGAGACATGAAAGAGCTAAGAATGGAAGACTAATGTTGAAGTGTACTTGTAGTTCTTGTGGAATAACTAAATCGAAATTCGTTAAGGTAGAAGAAGGTGCTGGTATAGGAGATGCGCTTTTCGAAGCAGGTATAAAGGGTTTGTACCAGATGGGCAAAATGGGTGCAAAGCAAGCTATCAAAAGCGATTTTGCTAAGAAGAAAGCATCAAATTATATCAAGGACATAGCCAATAAGATGATCGATCAAGGTGTTTCACAAACGTTAGACCAACTAGGTTCTGGGTACGAATTAAATTGGGATGGTAGTGTTAAACTACCTCATGAGTTATACCATTATCAAGATCCCAATTCACGCATCGATGGTGGTAAGTTAGATGTTCATTCATTAATTGGTAAGCTGCCAAAACCAAAGGGTGGATGGACACCGGGTTCGTATAAATACATGGGTCCTTACAACCCACTCGAAAATCAACTAAAGTATGATCCAAACACTGGCAACGTTCTCGAATGGCATGTACAACCAAAGAATAAACTAGATGAAATATCGGCTCATCATGATATTTGTTATGACATGGGAAAGAATAAAGGAGATTGCGATAAGAAAATGGTTTCAGATATCGATCAAATAAAGTGGAAGGACAAACCATGGGGAACCACTGCCGTTAGGAACATCATGAACACTAAACAAAAATTAGGTCTAGGCGTAAAGAAGCCAAAAAACGAGAAGAGCCGTCGAGTGAAGAAAACTGGCAAGTAAAACTAGCAGATGAATTGCATAAACCAATAAGACGTAAATTCACTCGGCGGCGCGTTATAGCTAATCACATTGATGAAATATGGTGTTCTGATCTCGTTGAGATGCAACAGTTTAGTAAGTGGAATAAAGGCTATCGATACCTTCTCATGGTTTTGGATGTCTTCAGTAAGTTTGGTTGGATCTTACCATTGAAAGATAAGAAAGGCGAAACAGTTATGAAAGCTTTTCAAACGATATTCAAGGAAGGTAGAGAGCCAAAATATCTATGGGTTGATAAGGGTAAGGAGTACTATAATAAGCATGTGAAAGAGCTATTGGACAAGCATAGTATACAAATGTATTCAACTGAGAATGAAGAAAAGTCATCCGTTTGCGAGAGATGGAATAGAACGATCAAAACTAAAATGTGGAAGCAATTCACTGTCCAAGGTAACACGCAGTACCTAGATATGCTACCTAAAATATTGAAACAGTACAATAGTACGAAACATAGTTCCATTAAAATGACTCCTATTGAAGCATCTAAGAAGAAGAACGAAGGAACTGTGTACTTCAATCTATATGGCAATATGGAGTCATTACAATCGAAACCAAAATTTAAGGTTAGCGATAAGGTTCGAATAAGTAAGTACAAGCGTAAAGTGTTTGACAAAGGCTATACTCCGAATTGGACTGAAGAAGTGTTTACAGTTGATAGAATCCAATATACGAACCCTATTACATACAAATTGAAGGACTCGAATGGTGAAGAAATACAAGGTTCTTTCTACGAACCTGAACTATCGAAAGCGACTCAAGAAATCTTCAGAATCGATAAAGTCATTAGAAGGAACTACAAGAAAAAACAAGCTCTAGTATCGTGGAAAGGGTATAGCGATGAATTCAATAGTTGGATACCATTTAAGAATCTAGATTCGATATAGATGCATGCTAAATTAATCAATTAACCACGTTTGAATGCACATATTAAATTGACAATAATTTATATATATAGTTGTTATATACATGAACGATAACAATACCATAGAACCAATCAAAAGACTAAGAGGTCGACCACGAATGTATGACGACATTGAAAGGAAGCATCGAAAAACTAAGTACATGCTAAGTAAATCATGGTTCTGCTTAACGTGCGAAATCTATAAAGACTACACGATGGCTGGTAAATCAAGTCATATTAAGACCAAGAAGCACAAACGCAGCCAAACGCACCTGGGTTTAAAAATATAATTTTTTATCTATAGTTAATATATATGACGATGAACGAATCGAATCTCAATAAATTGTCTAAATCGAAACTTATCGAATTGATCTTGAAACAAAATACTATAAGACGTCCAAAAATTGATGAAAATATCCTCTTACCACCAGCTCAATTCAGAGACAACCGACCAGTTCCTACTTCACAAAGAAGCGTTAAGGACATGATCAAACACTATGAGGAAAACATTATCCTACCACCAGCTCAATTCAGAGATGGCTACAAACCAACTCCTGCTTTGAGGACCATTAAGAATACAACCAAAAGACCGGTTCCTGCTCCAAGAACTAAGATCACGGAACTAGATAGAGCTATGAAGGGTTCAATCAGATCATTTGAAGTCGCCATTAAGAACAATAAAGACCCACTAGTACAACTAACCACTACGAGAAAAGGCATTCAGACTCAATTCGAAAAACTATTGATTGAGACTAAAGGCTACAAATTCGTTGAAACGATAAAGGCTACATTCGAAAAACAATTAGATGAAGACAAGACAACAATCAAAACGGCTTACTTCAATAGCACTGCATTTACGATAATAAATGAAAACGATATCACGGAAGGACTACAATTGGCCAAGCAACAAATACTAAATAAAATAGCGCAATGGATCTCAGAGGGTTCAGGATGGACTATAGAAACAATCGACAAACATTATATCAACATAGTCAAGTATGAGCCTATGAAAGGAAGCAGCTACATACGACTACCAGCAGAGCTTAGAAATTCGGCTAAAGGCTTGATCAACATGAAAAACGTCGACGACGAATGCTTCAGATGGTGCCACGTAAGGCACTTGAATCCACAGGAAAAATACCCTCAGAGAATAAAAAAATGCGACAAAGACTTCGTAAAGAATCTAGACTATTCCAACATCGAATTTCCAGTAGCTACTAAGCATTACAATAGAATCGAAAAGCAAAACAACATTAGTATCAGTGTCTTTGGATACGAAGAAAGGAAGCCATATCCCGTATTCGTATCGAAAGAAAAGTACAATGAACATATGGATCTGTTATTGATTACGGAGAATACGAATAAGCATTACGTGTTAATAAAAGACTTCGATAAGTTCATGTATAACCAAACGAAACACAAGGATAGAAAGCACTTCTGTAGACATTGCTTACAATGCTTTGGATCTGAAAGAGTGTTGGTCGCTCACAAAGAGAATTGCATCCAAGTAAATGGTACGCAAGCAATTAAGATGCCAACTAAGGAAAACAACATATTGAAATTCAAGAACTTCCATAAACAACTACCAACACCGTTCGTGATCTATGCCGACTTCGAAGCTATAACTGAGAAGATCGATGGCTGCAAACCTAATAACGATAAATCATATACTGAAGCCTACCAAAAGCATACAGACTGTGGTTATGGCTACAAAGTAGTATGCTGCTACAATGACAAATATAGTAAACCAGTGCAGATCTATAGAGGTGAGAAATCCGTCTACAAATTCATGGAAAGAATGCTTGAAGAGGTTAAATGGTGCCAAAAGACGATCAAGAAAAAATTCAACAAAGACATGATAATGACTAAAGCGGATCGAATGGATTTCAAAACTTCTGATAAATGCCATATATGCAATGAAGAGTACACTGAAATCGACATAAGAGTTAGAGATCACTGCCACATAACAGGAAAATACAGAGGGTCAGCTCATCAAGATTGCAACCTCAACTTCAAGATAAAGGCTGAAGAAATCAAGATACCAGTCATTTTCCATAACTTACGTGGATACGACAGTCATCTTATCATGCAAGAAATAGGTAAAGTCGTTAAGGATCATCCATATACTGATAAAAACGGTAATGAAAGAGAGCACCAAATCAACGTGATTCCAAACAATATGGAGAAATATATGGCTTTCATGCTAGGCAACAACTTGGTCTTTCTCGATAGCTTTCAATTCATGAGCCAATCACTTAGCAATCTAGCAAATAACCTACCAAAAGATCGTTTCAAATACACGTCAGAAGCATTTCATGATGAGAAACTCGAATTAGTGAAACAAAAAGGGGTTTATCCTTACGACTACATGGACAGCTTCGAGAAATTCGACAAGACACAACTACCAACGAAAAAAGAATTCTATAGCATCTTGAACGACGAACACATTACGGATGACCAATACCGACATGCCCAAAACGTATGGAATACTTTCGAACTGGAAACGATGGGTGAGTACCACGATCTATATCTCAAAACCGATATCTCGTTGTTAGCAGACGTATTCGAAAACTTCAGAAGAACGTGTATGCAATACTACAAACTAGACCCATGCCACTACTTCACTAGCCCAGGATTGAGTTGGGATGCGATGCTGAAGATGACTAACATTAAACTAGAGCTTATGACTGATGTCGATATGTTTCAATTCATCGAAATAGGTATGCGCGGAGGCGTTAGTTACATAGCCAACAGATATGGAAAGGCAAACAACAAGTACATGAAGGACTACAATGAGAATGCGCCCTCAAAGCACATCATGTACCTCGATGCTAACAATCTCTATGGGTGGGCCATGTCTCAGTACTTACCGACTGGTGGATTCCGATGGCTGACAGAGAAAAAAATCGACGAAACCAACCTAGCTAAGTACAATGAAGACAGCAAGAAAGGACTAATCTTAGAAGTCGATCTATTGTATCCAAAAAAATTACATGACAACCATAACGACTATCCGTTAGCTCCTGAAAAAGTCAAGGTAACTGAAAACATGCTATCGAATTATTGCACAGAGATTCAGAAGAAATATAACATTTCGATTGGACAAGTCCATAAGTTGATTCCAAATCTGAATGACAAAACCAAGTACGTAATCCATTATAGAAATCTTCAACTATACCTCGATCTCGGCTTGAAAATAAAGAAAGTACATAGAGTGCTAGAATTCAATCAATCGCCATGGTTGAAGCAATACATCGATTTCAACACTCAGAAGAGAACCAATGCTAAAAATTCATTCGAGAAAGACTTCTTCAAGCTCATGAACAATTCCGTATTTGGGAAGACGATGGAAAATCTGAGAAAGCGAGTAGACGTTAGATTAGTAACCAACGAAAAGAAGTTACTACAAATGACTTCTAAACCAACTTACGTGTCATCAAAAATATTCAACGAAGATCTAGTAGCAGTACACAAAATCAAAGAAACGCTTACACTCAACAGACCTGCATATGTAGGTATGTGCATCCTCGACATTTCTAAGACGCTAATGTATGATTTCCATTACAACTACATCAAAAAGAAGTATAGCCAAGCTAAGTTGTTGTTCACAGACACCGACAGCCTAATGTACGAAATCGAAACTGAAAACGCCTATCAAGATTTTTGGTACGATAAACATAAATTCGATAACAGTGATTATCCAACAGACAACCAATTCCATGATACAACGAATAAGAAAGTCATAGGCAAATTCAAAGACGAGGCTGCTGGAATTCCTATCACAGAGTTCGTAGGGCTTCGATCGAAAATGTACAGCTACATGAAAGACAACAAAATAGGTGCTAAGACGGCTAAAGGCATCAAGAAGAACGTCGTCAAGAAGACTGTCAAACATGAAAACTACAAAGACGTGCTACTGAACAACAAACAGATGTCACACACTATGAAGACCATTAGAAGTCAAAACCACCAATTGGGAAGCTACGAAATCAACAAGATATCACTATCGTGCTTCGATGACAAACGGTATCTATTGGAAGATGGGATCACGAGCTACGCTTATGGACACCATAAAATACGATAAACTAACGGTACATTTCAACTAAAATCGATCTTCATCTTACCATGCACCAGCATCCATTACATAGAGAAGATGCAAGATACCTCGAACGCACTATGAAATAGAAAGAAAGGAAAATACTATAGAAGAAACTCGCAGAAGCCAATATATGGCAATAGCGGATAGCAAGCAAGGCAATGAAGCCATTAGAATGGATAGCCTAGAATGCAACTATGAAAAGTTGAATACTATAGTATGAGAAGAACGAAGAGAAGAACCATCAGTCGGCTGGTTCAAACACATTTCGAAAATATACGTACACATCACTATAGATCGAGCCTTTAGACATCCAAAGATTGAAACCAGTTATGGAGATTTCCAAGAATTTGACATCCAAAGATTGAACTGGTTAAACCGGTTATGGAGAATTCGACCTTGACCTTGACCTTGAGAAGAATAAAAAATACGATCGATAAATAATAGGGTGGGGGTATGAGATCAGAAATCTTGGTGGAACCATACGATGGAAAATGGTCTGGTACCCTCACCCTCTATACTACTATTGATATAAATTAGAAATAACAGAGGACCAAGTACAGATCTTTGTGGGACACCACAAGTAATTAATTTATCATCCAAAGTTGAACTGCCCAATTGATACAAATTGTCTTCTATTCTGTAAATAAGAAGCAAACCATTCAAGTGCTATACCTCTGATGCCATAATGTTCAAGCTTCTTTAAAAGTATTTTGTGATTCACAGTATCAAAAGCTTTACTGAGGTCAAGGAAGATTCCACAAGATAATCTCCCCTCCTCAATAGAGTTTTGGATTTTGTCGGCAATAAGGGATAACGCATGAATGGTTGAATGATTTTTACGAAAACCAAACTGTTTATCACTTATAATTTTATCAAGATAATCTATCAACCTATTATACATTAGTCTTTCTAATAATCTATTGAAAATTGACAGCAAAGAAATCGGACGATATATATTAGCAGAAGCCCTAGAGCCATTTTTATGAACTGGTATGACGCGAGCAATCTTAAATTTACTGGGAACTCTCCCATGGGATTAAGAAACATTAAAAAGAATTTCTAATGGTCTGGATACAAACTCTTTCAATAATATCAATAAACTAGACGGTATACTATAAGGGCCAGTTGATTTTTTGGGGTTCAGATTTAAGATTTCTTCTTCGATTTCGCCGAAAGTTACTGGAAATAGATAAAAGCTAGTTGCAGATGGAAGCAGGTAAGTACTCCAAAGGTGATTTAGGAACTTCAGGTACAGATCTGGCAAGCTGATTACCAACATTGGAAAAATAGTCAGTTAGCTCAGAGATGCCTGACACTATCTTAGTGGGTATACAAGCACATTGTGGTTTAAGAGTTATTATCTGTTTTATTCCTTTCCATATGTTTTTAATATTATTGGTGTTATTAGTAAAGTAATCTTCATAATACTTTTTCTTACTAGCCTTAATAACGGTACTTAACTTGTTACGGTTAGCCTTGTATTTTCTTCGTAGTAATTTAGTTTTGTTTTCATAAATTTCTCAAAAAACTTATTTTTCTAATTAATGGTATGTTGCAGGTCAAAAAAATCTTCAGGTTAAATTTGTCCAAACTAGTTTTTTTTTTTTCAACCTAGTTCATATTTTTTCAACCTAGTTTATTTTTTTCAACCTAGTTTGTTTTTTTCAACCAAGGTTATTTTTGTTAGATATCAATCATTCTATAAAGGGATCCTTTCTTTTTGGGGAGTCATAAAAAATTGTGTTTAGTTTTTTTAGGGGGCACATTCTATATTCCTTCTACACCACCCTGATCCCCCTTACCACCATTACATTACATTAATTAATATTACACATCATTATTACTTACTTTGTTTCATCCCAGACGAGACTCGAACGCTGAACCATCGGCTTGGAAGACCAGAACTTTACCACTTTACCACAGAAACATTCGATGACGTGGTAGTCATTTAAATCATTAATATAACTACGGCGTCAGGTCTTATGCAAATGATGTATTGACGCATGTGCAGTGCTAAAGAAAACGGAAATTGAAAAATGTAACAAGGACGATAACAGAGACGAAAATACAAACGAAAATACAGACGAAAATACAGACGAAGTTTGTGTTGACTCTACGTTCTTTTATGAAAACTCAAGGAAGTAAGAAAGCTAAATTCAGAAATATATATTGTTTATAGATGATCAGGTTTACTTTACGGCTCCACTCGTACTTCGAAACAAACTGTGAGCCGAACCGACTTTTACAGAGTAATCACTGAGCTAAATAATATAAAAGCGAATCAACGCTAACATTGCTTTGAAGAAGACTTCTACGAAAGAGCTAAACAGTATCTTAAAGTAACGAGTTCAGAGGATCTTGGATAAACCTCGTACGTTAGACTCAGCTTTCCAAATAGAATAACACGCTGTGACTAGAACAATTCCAAACTTCTAACGCCTGACAATAAAGAAACAGTTTGTAAATTATATGTAGTTTATAGCGCTAATTTGTGACTTAAGAAGAGAAATTCTACTGTGATCGAACCCATAATAAGAAATAAACTAGGTTGAATCAAAATAAACGAGGTTAAAAAAATAACCTAGGTTGAAAAAAATAACCTAGGTTGAACCAAAATAAACTAGTTTATTTTGTTAAACATAGTTTATTTTGGTAATTCAAATTAGTTATTTTGTTTTCAATGGGTGCTCACTAATTTAGGGTGTTTAGAGCTATATAGTCACTATTATTTTACGGCTAAGTCACTAAACAACAGATAAATAGTACATATTTAATGGTCCTGTGAACTAATACAAACCCTACCCCTACATTTTAAAAAACCCTAACCGTCAACAACTGGTACTCGCTTATTTAGCCGGGTGTTTAGAGCTAGTCACTAATTTTGTTTTTCTTTACGGCGAAGTCACTATTAAACAGCTGTCCACGACTGCATTCTAGTCTTGAGCGCTTCTCGTGTCAGGTTTAGCTAATCGTAGTGCTATGTGAAAAAGTTTGCAGGGCTTTCATAGGGCTTTCGTAGCTCTGGCCATTTCGTATTTACTATTAAACAACAGATAACTATAATACTTCTTTAATGGTCCTCTGAACCACTACAAACCCTACCCCTACATTTAAAAATACCCTAAACGTCCACAATGGGTGCTCACTTATTTAGGGTCTTTAGAGCTATAGTCACTAATTTAGGGTGTTTAGAGCTAGTCACTAGTTTTTTTTACGGCTAAGTCACTAAACAACAGATAAATATAATGTATCTTTAATGGTCCTCTGAACTAATACAAACCCTACCCATATGTTTAAAAACACCCTAACCGTCAACAACTGGTGCTCACTGATTTAGGGTGTTTAGAGCTAGTCCCTAATTATTTCGTTTTGTTTTTTAAGGCTAAGTCACTAAACAACATATAAATATAATGCTTATTTAATGATGCTGTGAACTAATACAAACCCTATCCCTAGATTTAAAAACACCCTAACCGTCAACAACTGGTGCTCACTAAGTTTGGGTGTTTATAGCTTGTCCCTAAGTTTTTTTTAAGTCACTAAACAACAGATAAATATAATGCTACCCTACATTTAAAAAAACCTAAACATTACTGTTTGGGAAAAAATAAACTAGGTTGGACACAAAATAACCTGGGTTGAAAAAATAAACTAGGTTGAAAAGAATTTATCTAGTTTGGACAAAAATTAACTAGGTTGATTTTTTTTTATCTAGTTTGGACAAAAATAAACTAGTTTGGACAAATTTAACCTGAAGTATTTTTTAAACTACAACAGATACACTAATTGCACTAGAAATTCAGGGCTTAGCATTCAATTTTAGTTCTCTCTTTGAAAGCTTTTTAATAGGAACATGTTTATTAACGATCCTATTCAGTTCAGAGTAAAATGTGTCAAATATACTATCAACATCGATCAGTACTATTTGGAATAACAGTATTCCAGTCAACAGCGGAAATGTCATTAATTAATGATTGTTGATTGAAATTAGAGTCTTCTCTTTTATAAAACTTCATCTTAGAGGGAAGATTACAAAAAAATATTGATAATGAGGAAGTTGGGGAGATGGTCTGAGGCATCATATAATATATTGCCACTAAAAGTATGATGCTCCGCAGAATTTAAAAAAACATTATCAATCAACGTTGCAGAGTGGTTAGTAATTCGTGTGGGTTTAAGAATCTGAGGGTGATAATAGAAAATAGTAAGTCCCAAGGGTGTTAATAAATTGGTCTGTGGCAGGTGAGAATCAAAATTCAAAAGATTGATGTTAAAATCACCCATCAGAATACAAAGCTTGTTCTCCTGGTTTATGATTTCGATTATACCATATAGATATTCCAAGAAAGACTCTAGATTACCATTAGGATGCCTATAAATCACTCCACAGATAATATTCCGTTGTAGGCGATTGTCTAATTCAATCCACAGACCTTCATAGTCTATTGTAGAGGTCGAAAACGTCTCTCTTGTTATATAAGAAAGGTTCTGCTTGACGCAAAAACCGACACCACCAGCATTGGAAAGACTAGGTTGTGAAATGAATTTACAACCCTCTAAATCAATATTAGTAATTTGCTCCTTATTGCAAATTATCATTTTGGTTTCAGAAATACCAATTAATGAAAATGTTTGGTTAAGTTCAGATCATAAATTATGTAGATTATCTAAGTTTGCAGAGAGACTTCTAATATTCCAATGGAGAACAGAAAATGTTTGTTTGGACTGAAACATATTTTGTATGTCCACACTAGAGTAGAACTCATATTGATATACAGAATAATATTTGAAGTCAGTAAAGGAGGGAAGGCAAAGATCAGCATCAATGTTATTAAGGCAAGGAATATTATTTAAGCTGTTTGATAAGCTGCAAGGCAAGGAATCAAACCGTAAATCACAAATGTGTGTAGAACACAGACAGTCAGTATTGGAATTAAATGACAATTCGATTAATTCTGTTTTGCTTTAATAGACTGCTGAATGGAAGTACTTCACTCAAGCAAATATTACAATACCATAGATCATTTGTAATAGAATAGTGATGGTAAATTTTAAGGGATAACATTGCATTGAGCATTTCAAATGGAACCACATATTACATTGTATTGCTCTCACGTTATCTTTAACAAGTTTTAGATATTTTGGGCATTTATCTATACTATTTAATTATGAATGTCACGGCATAAGTGATAGAAATAAGCTTAAGTGAAGAGGAAATGAAGCTATATTTGAATAAACATACAAACCGGTAAGTCCTGTCTTTGCTATTTACTCTTGTTCTCCATCTGAAGAGTCTGAGTGGTCTTCACTGCGGTAATAACCACTGGCTGCTGCTCCACCGACTGCTAGGACAGGTGCATGTCGGCCCGGCCTAGATCCTGCCTTTAGATAGAGACGATCCAGAGACCTATGGTCCTTGATCTGTTTGGCAGTTGCCATGCCCACGCATGAGCTCAAACTCAAAGTAAACAAACTCTACTCATGAGAACATGTGATTGTCTTTTTCAGCATATTTCTTAGGTCATTATAAACAAAAATAGCATGATTTGTACGTGATATTTATCACTTGCTGTATTTATGCGGTGCTTTCAAGATGCAGTTGCCATGCCTACGCATCTTGAAAGCACCGCCTGCGATGTCTACCGCTGATTTGTGGACCGATCAATCTGCAGATCACATAGCGATGGATATATTTTGAATTCGGGATTTATTTTCCAGGCCGTTTTCACGTTGTTTGGCCTAAAACGTGCATGAGAAGTGCTTACACATCTCTGGATTTGTGTGCCGTAAGCAGAGGCGAAATCGATTTGAATTTCTTGTCGAATTTCGGCGGCGAGTGAGGTGACATCGATGAAAAGCGCCTCGAAGCTGCATACCTTGCGGCGTGTCTAAAACGCAGGTAACGGGTAACGGGTAACGGGTAGCGGGTAACGGGTAACGGGTAGCGGGTAGCGGGTAGCGGATAACGGGGAGCGGGTAGCGGGTAACGGATAGCGGGTAACGGGTAGCGGGTAGCGGGTAACGGGTAACGGATAGATGAAGGGTTTTTTTTTGTACAAAAATATTATCTGGCACCCGTTTACGGTGTGCCACACAGGTACCCCAGGCTCATTATGCGTAACACGGTTATTTCCCGGATATTTGAAATTACAATAAATGTATGGAGTTTTAGCTCGCACACCCGTTTGCTCTAAAATAAATTTCAATAAATCGTCAAAATATTCTTACCTGTCTCTAGTGTATTTCTTTCAGTTTCTGTGAAGTTTCAAGCCATTCCGTTCAATATTGAGTGAGTTACAGGAATTTTCCTTCCCTTAGTATAATTATTGGGAAGGTAGCAAACTCGAGGCCGATGAGCCGCTCGAATTCGCATAAAAATCTCGTACATCGCCAAAATTCATTCAAATAACAGTTGCCCAAACAGAGGTCCTTCACCACACTCAGCTTCCCTTTCACTGGTTTACTTTAACGGGAGCAAAATGCCACGTAGTTTGCAGTTTTCGAGTTTCGCGGATGTTCTTGTCCATCTGTCCTGCAACGGGCTCAGACCTCAAACATATATATCAATGTTTTGTTCATTTTTAGTGTAGAAAGCGGCTCTAATACCTTAAAATAGACGAAAAGATTAAATAAAAATGAGAAAAGAGAAAAAGAAGTAAAAAAAAAACATTTTGCGTGCGGTGTAGGACTCGGACTCGGGTCTTAGGATCGAAAGCGAATGATCTAAACCACTTGACCATTAGACCGCTTAATTGAAAGATCATTTTTAAAATAAGGTATATATGTTCGAGGTCTGAGCCCGTTGCAAGACATCCGCGAAACTCGAAAACTGCAAACTACGTGGCATTTTTCTCCCGTTAAAGTAAACCTGTGAAAGGGAAGCTGAGTGTGGTGAAGGACCTGTGTTTGGGCAACCGTTATTTGAAGGAATTTTGGCGATGTACGGGATTTTTATGCGAATTCGAGCGGCTGATCGGCCTAGAGTTTGCTACCTTCCCAATAATTATACTAAGGGAAGGACAATTCCTGTAACTCACTCAATTTTGACGATTTATTGAAATTTATTTCAGAGCAAACGGGTATGCGAGCTAAAACTCCATACATTTATTGTAATTTCAAATATCCGGGAAATAACCGTTTTACGCATAATGAGCCTGGGGTACCTGTGTGGCACACCGTAAACGGGTGCCAGATAATATTTGTGTACAAAAAAAAACCCTTCATCTATCCGTTACCCGCTACCCGCTACCCGTTACCCGCTACCCGTTACCCGTTACCCGCTACCCGTAACCCTCTACCCGTTACCCGTTACCCGTTACCCGCTACCCGCTACCCGTTACCCGTTACCCGTTACCCGTTACCTGCGTTTTAGACACGCCGGCATACCTTGTGTTATTTGTAGCTATGAGGTAGATACGCGGCCAACCGTCAAAACTTCGAGGCCTAATAAACTGCTTTAGAAGTCCCAAAATCGCCCCAAAACCACTCACAAAACTTCATTAAGTATCAATCTTTTATTATTGAAGATTTATTTCGTAGGAATCGGAAGAGAATTCACAAGGAGCAATTATGTAAACTCTTCCGAGATCGCTTATGAAACATACCACAGGCAACCCAAAAAGCGGGAAATATATGTCTAGTCTGGGCTGCCTGTTGGAACACCAATACACTCGCCTATGATTTGCACGATGGAGTTTGTGTCCTCTCCGTCTTGCATCGGCACCCCCCTGACTTCTAGGCAGTCTCTGCGCGAGTATTGTTCCAAGTTATCTAAAATAACCTCTTGCGTATTCATCTTTCCTTGTATCTGTCGAATATCGGCTTTAAGCGAATCGTTTTCGATGTTTAAATCTTGAACAATTATGGAATAAGAGGAACTGCCCTAAACTGGTTTAAAAGTTATTTAACAAATCGTAAACAATTTGTTGCCATTGGTAATGTCCATTCTAACCATACCAATATTTATTGTGGCATTCCCCAAGGATCAACACTTGGCCCCCTAATGTTTCTTATTTATATTAATGACATAAATAATAGTAGTAACCTTTTATCAATAAGACTGTTTGCAGACGACACTAACATCTTTTATTCAGACAACAATCTTAATAACCTTCAAGTACTAGTAAATAAAGAGCTCTCCAAATTAGCAGAATGGCTTAAAGCCAACAAATTATCACTTAATATCTCCAAATCAAAATATATGTTAATTTGTTCTTCTCGTAAACTAAAAACTAATTTAAATATCCAATTAGGTGACATTGTATTAAAACAAACTGAATATGTAAAATATTTAGGTGTATACATAGATCAAAACTTAACATGGAAGCCTCACATAAGCTATATATCTAAGAAAATATCCAAAAATGTTGGTATTATATCCAAACTACGACACTATGTTGACTTAGACACCTTGATGCAAGTCTATTATTCTCTTGTTTATCCATACTTACAATATGGTGTTAGCACTTGGGGAAATACCTACAAAACACATATATCTCGATTAAACACATTAAACAACAAAGTTATCAGAATAATGACATTTTCAGATTTCCAATCCCATGCCCCGCCACTTTTTAAGTACCTTGGCATCCTACAAATATCAGAAATTAATTACCTACATATTGCTCTATTTATGCATGATTATATTAATAATCAGTTACCTCAGGCCTTTCAAAATTATGCAAAACCAGCCTCCAACATACATAACTATAATACTAGACATGCTTCAAAGAACCTCTTTGTCTTACCAGCCTCAACAAATTATGGAAAATTTTCTATTAAATCAACTGGTATTAAACTCTGGAATAATTTACCAACTAGCACAAGAGATCTCAAACGCTCAAAATTTAAAAGTCGCATAAAAAATAACTGTTTAATGGCCTACGTGTAAATGTTCACCTCCTTTCACTTCACTTTACTTGTGATGAAATTATGATTAATCAGATGATACAGCTTAATGTACATTTCTTAGTTGTTATTGTATTTTTTTTACCATACATTAACAGTCCTTAACTTCTTTTCAATTTAAAAAAAAATTATTATTTACTATATGACTATGATTACTTGGATTTATAGGCAAAGGCAGATCACACCACACATATTTATTTCACTTAATGGAGAGTTGACTTAGAAAACTTTTAGTTCCTTCAACTTCCCTGCACCCTTTCCTATTATATATTTTCTTCTTTCCCCTTCCCCCCCCCCCCCCATATCTATTATCATAATTATTAAGTGTATGTCTGTAAACTACCCAAATGTAAAGTAACGAGTGTGAAATAAAGAAAGATGACTTTGCTTCCTTAGGGTTGACACGTCATTCTTGAGATCTTCGTAGTGGGCGCTCAGAAACCCAATTGATTTCACGAGGTCGGCGACCGTTGATTTCAATTCACGAACTTGATCAAACACAGGCTGAAGTTTCCTATCAAGTAACTTCTCCAGGATTTCCTCTGATGCCATAGCTAACTATTAAACGTAATATATAACTAAACGCACATGTAAAAATATAGAAAACGTACATTCAAACGGAGAGAGAGAAAATCACGTCCGCCATCTTCTCTGATCAGAGTTTCTTGCTTTTTACATTTTCCCGCCAAAACATGTGATTTGGAATCGCGCGCGTGTACATTTCCCGTCTATTGTTTTCGCAGGCCCGAGTTGCTCAAACGTTTTTGTCGTTTATAGTTAGCCTGCGTAGCCCGGCGCTGAGGGGGAAAGGGCCGGCTGAAGGAGAGGGGAATGGGGAGAGGAAGGGAGCGCCTGCAGCGAAACCCATGCTTTTCTCGTATTTCACGTTCACCAGATGAACGTAAAATTCCCATTGGTCGAGCGCGTGTCAATCAAATAGTTCCATTGTTCGGTTGTCATCACCTAGCAACTTCTATCTAATCGATCACTAGAATGGCGGATGTAAATTTGACAAACCTTTGCGAAGAGAAACTCGGAAAAAGTCTGAAAGAAGAACAGAGAATCGCCATTGAATCCTTGTTACAAGAAAAAGACGTCTTAGCAGTGTTGCCGACGGGTTTTGGCAAAAGTCTTATCTTCCAGTTTTTTGTTGATGCGAAGACAATAATATCGAAACGACATGTTTCGGTATTGGTAATATCTCCCCTCGTCAGCATCATAGAAGATCAACTTCTTGAGGCTGAAACCAGGGTATTGCATGTTGTTCTCTTAAAGGAATAAATCTGGACGAAATGCCGAAGTTAGATCCCAAACTCATCTTCGCAAGTGCCGAGGAGGTGAATCGCATTCCAACGACTGTTGAAGGATTCCAAATCATTTCTCCACACGAATCTTGACCTAGTCGTTGTTGACGAGTCACACACAGTCGAAACGTGGACAGGAGCAAGGTTAGTTCGTGAACTATCTTTTGCCTGATAGTAGTCTACTAGAAGATCGTATCGTTTTAAATACGACTCATCCAAAATTCGGTAGTGCCGTCGTGTATATTTTTCTCCTTCAAACCCTTTCCGGCTTTACGAACTCATACTCATAGTGGCATCCAAAAATCTTAACTTTCTAGCACAAGTAGCACAAACAACTTGTGATGCTTCCTTGGTTTGTAATATAGAAATTCCAAACTTGTTGAGAACCGATGATAACACGAGTCCGTGGCTAACTTCCCTTGTGGATGGTTTGAAGATATTCACACAAGATTTGAAAGCACTACTTCCAAACTGTACAAGAAGACTGCACTTACAAAGACGACAATTGGAGTTTGGGTTGTTTTCAATCGATTTTCGACCTCTTTTACTTTGAGTTTTACAAGGAAAATTACAATAACAAGTCGAATCGCAATCAAAATAAAGTACTCGTACTAGCCCGCGAAAAGTGACAGTTAGGCTCGAATTTCAATGCAATTTGATTGGCTGAATTTGACGCGCCTTTTGAATGTTAATTAGGGGGCGTAAGGAGAAAAGCATGGGTTTCGCTGCAGGCGCTCCCTTCCTCTCCCTCCCTTTCCCCTCCCCTCCCCCTCTTCTCCCCAATCCCCTCTCCTTCCGCCGGCCCTTTCCCCCTCAGCGCCGGGCTACGCAGGCTATTTATAGTGGCTTATTATTAAAGATGAATCCTCTCAAAGCAAAAACGTTAACCTATTTACGAGCACAAGCATCTCTACTTAGATCTTCTTGTCTATATGTTCAAGAAATCGAAACATTACTAGAAAAAAAAAACGTTGGGTATAGTAAAAGGATCCTAAACGAAGCAGCTAAGAAGTCCTTGACAAGGCAAAGGAAGCCACTGTTGACTGTAAAACAACGCGTAGCTCGGCTAAAATTCGCTAAAAATACAGAAAACCGACTGCAGAAAAATGGGATGATATTCTCTTTTCTGACGAATGTCCGAAGTATCTGTCTGGGGATCGCAAGAGAGCCAAGTACCTCCTGCCTACTAAGTCAAGCAAAGCTCGAAATGGATGATCTGGGGCGGAATGACAGGCCTCGGTCTGATCGATCTTCACTGTATTCCACAAGGACAGACTGCTGATTATTATATAACCAACATACTAGAGAAAGAAGTTAATTAAGCCTCTTCTTCGTCGTAAATCTACAAATGAAACAGCAGTTAAAAGAAAACTGTTCAGCTCTAACCGTAACATGACATTCGTGCAAAACGGGGAACCACTTCACACAGCTAAGGCCACGCAAATATGGTGCGAAAAGAACTTGCCCAATTTTATTGAGAAAGCAGAATGGCCACCTAACTCAGCAGACATCAACCCGATCGAGAATCTTTGGGGTATAATATATGAATTCACATACAAAGATCCTATCCCGAAGACCATGAAAAAACTAAAAAGATGGCTCAAGCAAGCATGAAAAAACGTCCCGTTATAATAATAATATTTTAACAGGGTGCCCATGTCACCGAGGTGTTTTTCAATATAAAAACAAATAACAAGATAAAAGATAAAAATGCAAAAAAAAATAAAAAATATGATGGAAACACTAATTAAAAACTTAGTAAAAAGTCATGAAGCAAATCTAATTTAGCTAAGAACGATAATTATAAGTAATCTTTAAGCTTACTTTGAAAACATGATAAAGAGCTAATACTACGAATCTCTAAAGGTATACTGTTCCAATCCGTTATGGCGTGATAAGTGAACCGCTGCTTCCCCCAGTTTCTCTTGGGTTTGTGCAGATGTATGTCATCTGTTCTTCGGGTATTATAATTATGTACTTCTCTATTTGTTATAAAATTAAAATCGTAGTCAATTTGGCCATTACGTAATTTATGTACCGTGGTACAGCGATGGAATTTACGACGTACCTTGAGCATTTTCCAACCTAGCTGATCTAAAGCTTCTCTCGAAGAAGAGAAGACTGGTAAACCTAATATTACTTTGGCGGCCTTACTCTGAATAACCGGAAGGGAGTCCATAAGTGTAATGTTATTTTGATCTCCCCAAACTATATCTGCATAATCTAAAATAGGTAAAATAAGCGCATTATAAAAAGTTAAACGAGCATGCAACGGTAAAAGATGCCTTATGCGCCTCAACAGGCCAATGCGCTGATTCGCCTTAGAAATAACATTATCTATATGATCGCACCACGTCATGGTTTGGTTTATAGTCACACCTAGGTACTTCAATGAATCAGCGCGCGTAAGAGAGGAACTATTGATGTGTCTGTTCAACAATACGCGGGGATGACGAAGAGAAGTAAATGACTGTGTCGTCAGCATAAATACATATACATACATACATATCTTTAATAGAAGTTCCCATAGGGGCTTTTCAACAACTATTTACAATGTAACAACGTTAACAGTAACAAAATAATGAAATAGTAAAATAGAAGTACTAACTATAATCAGGTGAGTTAAAACTATTGAAATAGAAGTGCATTAAGTGATATGGTACATAGCACTACAGCTCTAAAAGCGCTAACTTTAGTTGTTTCTTAAATTTAGCAAAATTAGGTTCCTTTTTAAGGTCTGCTTCCAATGAGTTCCAGAACTTAACACCCCTATAAGCGAAAGATCTTTGTCCACTTGAGGTGCGAAGTTTAGGGATGTTTAGGTCGTTACGGGACCTGATGTTACGATTATGGATAGCAGACCGTTTACAGAACTTACTCGCTAGATATTTTGGGGCAACTCCGTTTATACACTTGAATGTCATTAAAGTGTCCCTATAAACTAATTAATCTCTAACAGGTAGCCACTGCAGTTGGCATAAGCCTGAATAAATATGGTGATACTTCTGTATACCTAAGATGACTCTTGCGGCGAAATTTTGAACGAGCTGTAATTTCTTAATTTTTTTGTCAGAGGTGTTTGCCCACACGGACGAACAATAGAACAGTTTGCTTAGTACTAAACCATTTATTATGGTTTTAATAGAAACTGGGCTAAACAGGTGTTTAACCCTGTTGATTTGACAGAGGCTTGACATACAAGAAGATACTACGCGAGAGATATGCGTATCGTAAGTTAAAGAGGGAAATTATAAGGTAATGGAAATGATGATCAAGATGTCAGCAAGCATTATCATATGGCTGTCAAACTTAGTAAGCGGGCAAGGTGGTCCCGGGTTAGGCAGTATCTTGAATCTAATAATGATATTCGCGTTAATTTTAGTGCAAGGCACAACACTTATTATAGTGCCTACAAATATGTTACCAAAGAAGACGCCGATTTCGATCTTTTGAATGGTCACCCAGAGTTGAAAGATCCACCTAAGAACGAGAAAGCGATCGGAGCAAAGAAAGCAAAAACGAAGGGAAAGCAGGGTAAGCGTAAGCGCTGCGAGCGTTATTCTACATTTGATGTTGTAGAAATTATCCAAGAACAGAAAATCAAAACCAGACTAGAGCTTGTATGCTTTGCAATGAAGCAGAAAAAGGAAGGGAAAACAACGTTAGTGGAATTCATAGCCAATCGGAGAAATAAGGTGTTAGATGAGGCATTAGCCTTAGCAAAGGAATTTCAGGAAGCCCCCGCGAAATTCGCTCGGCTACAAAAGTCTCGACTCGATCTTCTCAACGATGCATATAACTCAGAATGCATTAGTAAATGCCAGGGTCGCTGGATGCAATGTGCCCTCGCAGTTCTAAGCCAGAATGAAATTCCGATAACCAAATACTGCGGTGCTATTTACAAGGCACTGGAACAAGGACGTGGGAAATACAGGAACGTTTTTATTTATGGTGGTGCGAATGCAGGAAAAACATTCATGGTTTCGCCCCTGAAGATCATCTACAATTGCTTCACCAACCCGGCTACAGGGACCTTCGCATGGGTAGGGGCGGGAGACGCAGAAGTGGTGGTGTTAAATGATTTTCGTTGGCATCCCTCTATGATAGCATGGGGAGATCTATTACAACTGCTAGAGGGCGATACGGTGCACCTGTCTGCCCCCAAAAAAAATTGCCAAAATGATATAGAATTTAATAAGGACACGCCGTTTTTTGCAACGGCGGACGCACCTCTTGTGCTTGTAAAAGGGGGTTCTGTTGACCAAGCAAATACTCATGATGCAGGTGCGGTGGGTTTTCTTTCATTTTTTTAGACAAATCCCCCAAGAGAAGCAAGTTTGTCTTCCGCCATGTCCGCACTGCTTTTCTCGCCTAATAATAGACTACAAAGATGCTGAGTGACGTCACACGGAACTGATCACACAGTCAATACTCCACTACAGTACTCCACCAGTCAAGCCAAATACGCGGGAGGATTTCAATAGTGTCGTTCAAAATTTGCTACTTAATCGGAAGACAGTAATTATATTTACTATCTAAGCATATCTGCGTAATATGTTGTGTGTTTTATTCGAGAGATCTAACAGTACTCCACCAAAATCAATACAAATAATTTGAGAAACTCATCTTACTTTAGCCCTTAGGTGGAGTACTGTGAAAAATGCCCGTTAGAAAATAACTATTCGGATTTGGATGTCCGGCTAAGTTGAGAGAACGAGTTTAGTATTAAGAGATGGCGAAAGACAGTTTTCAGTTGGACTAAGTTGTATTGCTGTGATTTATTCAATCAGATAGAGAACTGTGCGGAGCTAAATGCTGGTGTTACAAAATGTTGGTTTCAATATGTTAATTTTGGCATGCTTATATAAGGTTTTCAGCAGGAATATCTAAAACAAAGGGCTAATGGAACACGCAGGACGATGAAACAATTAAGCGCTGATTAAATACATTGTACTAATTCAGTGCGAAAATATCACGTGCGAAAATATCACTTTCTTTAAGTACAGATACATTGACACATTAAATTTGCTTTAGTATTTTGTTCTCCCCCCCTTGAGCTTAATAATTTCGAGTATTCGTTTGGGCATACTTGCAATTGTGCGATCAATTGTGTCCATGTCCACGCTATTGAAACAGCGAAAAACTCGCTCTTTAAACTGGTCGAAGGACTCTTTAGTTATTGACAAATCCAGTGCTACTTTTTCCAAGCGTTGTTTCACAAAATGGAAAACATTTTCTATGGGATTCAAGTCTGGCGAACGGGCTGGGACCGGTGTAATTCTGCTTCCACATGGGTCAAGGCATGCATTGCTTCCTTGCTAGTTTGTGATGGATCGTTGTCCATTAAAAACAGTCTTTTCCCCTCGGCCTTAACGCCAGCTCTTGCAAACGTTATATTGAAATGCTTCCGTATAAAATTAGCAAAGAATTTTCCGCACATTTGTTCATAAGGCTCGCACACGATTATGCCTTTATTATACGCTACGGCGACTATCAAGTGTAAACGACGCCCACCGGGCAAGTCTTTGCTTCCCTTTGCTGTGATGGTTAAGCCCTCTCCCCGTTTGCGCCAAACACGAGTCTTTGGCTTACACGCTTCATTCATAGGTTTGAATTTATGAACAAATGACACGCCGTCCAAATAGAAGGCTATGTGAGCCGTATAAAAATCGGGATACGATTTTAACTCGACCTTCATTGCTCTTGCGTGCCTAAGTCTCAATTTCTTATCTTTTTCGCTCAACAGTCCCTTCTTACGAGCTTGCATAAAATGATATCCGTAACTGTTCAAATAACGCGAGAGTGTGAGTCGATGGACAAGCTTTGGATTCACGCCTGACTCCTTTACAAGCGACATGATATTTAAATTCACGTTTCGTTGTCTCATCTTCAAGAATGTCCGCCTTAACAGTCGTTTTTCCCTCTCACCTAATTTAGGTCGAGGCCCAGGCTTGGGTTTTCTTTGACTTTCTGTCCTTCCTGATCGTATCTGTTCCCTCAGTCTTCCATATTCTGTGCGCCGATGTCTTTGAAATAGAGCAGATCCTTGCGATTTCTCTGAAACTTCGTCTGTCTCGTTCTCGCCAAAAAAGCGCTTCAGCGACTTGTATAGCGCTCAATTTTTTCATTGTCCTGCGTGTTGTTCGGCGTCCTGTGTGTTCGCCGAAAACAGGAGTCGCTGCGTGTCGAAACAATTAATTACACAACAATTAGAATGCACAATTAGAATACCACGGCATACTCAAGACCTTAAAATCACTATTTTATGCTAATATGCTTGCAGTTCAATTAAAAAAATGACATTGCAATGCACTGTAAAAATGAACGGCACGCTTTGCGAGCCATTTAAATACTAATGAGCGTCAAAAAACAGCTTTCACAGGTTGTTCTATTTTCAGACAATCATGGAAACATTACATTGGGACACAGGAAAAAAATATGCGCGCGCGTTTTAACAGTTTTATTTCCCCCCCTCTCCCTTGCCCCCTCCAGCCAATGTTGGTCCCCATCAACTCCCTGTTGAATTGCAAGTGTCTTGGCTCAATCAACTTGATTGTGGGGGGGGGGGGGGGGGAATACTTCTGTGAGGCACTCCAACAGGTACATATTGAGTAGAGGAGTACTGGTTGTCTATTACAGTTACTTGAGATCAGTTACAAAGGTACCCTTTGTTTTGGGGTCAGAATATTCTCTTTCCAAAGAAATTCATAGAGCTGACCATGCACTGACCTTTCAAGAATCTTGCTAATTGTAGGCAGGACTGTGATCGGTCTGTAGTTGTTCACATCAAAAGTCTAGCGCTTATCTGATCTAAGCCAATGGCCTTGTTTGTTTTCAGGGTTCTGAGCTGATTTCTAACAAATTGTTCAATCGAAAAACGAATTTCGTCTCGTTCTTGATCAGGCGCTGGACCACGACGAACGGAGCTGGGAATATTAAAATTCGCCATTAATTGATTAGCCAGTTTTGTTCCAATAGCTGTTCTGGTTTGGTCAGATATTCTAGTTGGAGTGTTTTCAACGCTACCTTTTGCATATAGCCCTTAGTCAGAATACGAACGCCGTAATCTAGTTCTATTGCACTCATTCGTGTGTGAAATTAATATAAAAAACCTTTTTCGTAGTTGACATTAACAGACCTAGATTTTCAAACTTTTTCGCGGTAGCATGTCCCTAGATCCCCTCCCCTATTACAAATCCTGGCTACGTCCCAGCTGTAGACTTAATCAAAGGTTTATGAAATTCCGCCGAGTGAACAAAGAAGAGACGTCAGAAGATTGTCAATCTTGTCGGACGTCACTGAATTGTGACCTCAATGGAATTGTAGTTTTTCTCCGAAATAGATATCAGAAAACAAAACTGCACAGCGTTTGTATTCTAACTAAGGGTTACCTATCTGCAAAAGGAGCGAATATATTTTTTAAGATCTATCTTGGAGAAATGCTGCATTGCTTTCTACAAAAAACTACAAGAATATATTTCCACTCTTTTATTTCCTTTTTCTAGTTCAATGTATTCACATCTTGCTTTTTTTTTTTTTTTTTTACACCGTACATCTTGTATTATTTTGGTTTGCAAGACATTGCCAGAATGGCATTCAGCTGGGTGGAGAGAGCGTCAAAGTTGTCTACTTGAAGGACTTTGGTTTGCTTCTTGTTGGCGATCTGAAGGAGTTCAGCTTTGTTGATACCGGAGCCAATACCTACGGCAATCACATCAACGTGCTTGTCCTGCAGAAAAGAAGTAAGACATACAATGAACATGCTCTCGCTACTGAAGTGCATTTGGCATGCACTCATTAACGTTTCGACTGATGTACTTCTTAAAACAATGCCGTAACAGCAGCCGTCCATGATTCCAAGTGATGTTATAGAGCCGACAAAATGCATGTGTTGCAAGTTTATCCCACTATACTCAAGGACGACCAATACCCTTTTTTTTTTTTTTTCCGGAACACTGTGAACTTAATAATCAGCTTTTTACCCGATAATAATTTGTTGATGCCACAATGAGGACATAAACAGGTTTAACTCACCAGAAGGGGTTTCAATACAGTGTGGTAAGGAGCACTGCCAGCGTTGGTTTTGCTATCTGTCATCACAATCAACACGTCTGGTTTATCACGTCGATCTCCTCCACTCGGTGAAAACAGGTCGCTATTAGCCAGTCTCAATGCCATGTCTGTACGAGTCCCACCTGCAGTGAATGGAATGCCATCGATAACAGTCTTCATGGCCGGCAGCGTCTGCGAGGCAACAGAGGCGAAGCTGACGATACGGGTCGCTGTGGAGCTGTAGGCGATTATCCCAAGACGGCTACCGGACGAAGAGATGCCAAGGCGAGTGACTAGAGTAGAGAGGAACTGTTTGACTTTCTTGAAGTTGGCGGCGCCAACACTACCTGAACGATCTAGGATGACACCAAGGTCCAGAGCTTTGCTACACGGAGCGATCAGCTGTGGGATCCCTGTGTAATGAATAGACAGCAGACATAAATTACGTCAAAGATATAATGATATCGAGGTGGATAAAAAAAATTCAAAGCTGTCAGGATGAACATACCTCCTTCACAGCCGTACAGTTCCATTCGTATAGCGATGTGAGCACGCCAGCTCTTGGGGAGAATTCTGATAAAGCGAATGTTTTCGATGGGAGGGTCGAATTCATTGAGAACAACACTGCCCCTATCTCTGTTACCAAGGAATACCTGAAAGAATGCAAAGTATCAAAGAAACAAGGTAAAATATTAGGTTTATGAATTGGGATATCTTTGGCACTAACTATATAATGTTGAACTAGTCGTATTCGAATATCTTTCATTATTTTACTACACGAGATCCTTTTTCGTAAATATACTCATCGTTATAGTATATTTAAATCACTCCACCCACCTTGTCTTTTCCATTCTTCTTGTAGGTAATAAACTGCTTCCCATCCATACTGTACTGCACCATATAACTGGTCACCCACTGATCAGCTTCCTGCCTGCCTTGAGTAGCAATTCGTGTAACTGTTTTGTAATCTTCAAAGTCTACTTGAATCCACTGATTGACGTTGTTCAGCCTAGCTGCCCAGCCTCCACCTATATCTTTCCTTGCGTTCAAATGCAGTCTCGCGTTTGCTGCTTTGAGGGCCGCGTTGTATTCTGATGATGCCGAGAACTGGTGATCTTTGATGGACAAGCATTGAAAACCGAGTGCAGTTACACATTCTGGTTTTTGGGGTGGCTCAAATCCTGGAAATGATAGACAAATGTATCGTGGTTGGAAAGACCGGAATAAGGAAATATCAAGGATTAGAAGTTGGATAAGAGATTTCATCTACCTTCAGTGCAACCGTAGAACTCTACACTCATGGAGATGTGTCCCTGCCAGGTCTTTGGACGGACCCGGATGTAAAAAGTGATGATTGGATTGACGAGGAAGTGACTAACCACCTTGTGGCGATCATTGTTGCCAGCGAAAACCTGAAAAGTTATTGTGTAGAGTGTTCAAGTGAAATTCAACATGGCTGAACATGCCATAACACAGTTCAACATGTCTGGGTTGAGAGCCGTAAGTATGGACTGCCTACTATTTTGTAAGTTTTGTGGTGACCGTGCTGTCGTCAAGCGACCTATTTTGTTCACAGCTCTGCAGTTTCGATTTCTCTACTCCTCTCGACAAGTTAAATGTTCTGTCGAGACGTTCCAATTGTTATCCTAAACGGCGATTTACAAAGTTTGTGTAATCAATTCGTATGCTTTCGTTTGTCCTCTTTCAGCCATGCCACTGCTACAAGCATAATAAATTAGTCTGGACAGAACACTTGTCGAGAGGAGTATAAAAATGTAAACTGCGAAGTCGCAGATCACTCCCACCACCGGAACGGTGCCGCTCACTGATTTAAACAACAACACTGACCAATAGTTTTTCTCGTTGCTGGGTTGACAGTCCCTACTTGTAACTCTAAATCCAGCCATTCAAGAATGGTATGCCATGTTTAGCCATGCTTCTAGTAATTGGCGGAATAGAAGTGACTACTGTATTAACAAACCTTCACGTTTCCTCTAACAGAGTATGGTGTAAACATGCTGCCGTCCAGACTGTATTCCAAAGTGTAACTCTTCACCCATTGGTGAGCATCCTGTCGTCCTTGTGTAGACACACGTGTTACCTTTGTCGCTTTATTAAAGTGCACCTCAAGGAACTGGAAGGCGTCGTTGGTTCTAGAAGACCAGGATCCAGTCCTTCCTCCACCAGCCATGAAGTGTAGTCTTGCGTTAGCTGCTCTGTGTGCCGCGTTGTATTCCGACGAAGCTGACATCTGATTGTCGGCCAAGTTAATCGCAGCCTGACATTTCTTTATAATTGGTACAGTGAAGCCTGTGGTGGGTCGGTCAACGACATTGATTTCAGTAAAACAAAGATATATAATATAGCGAAAGAGAATATCGGCAAGGCTTAATAACTTACAAACCTTTTGTGCAACCGTAAAGCTCGAGTCTCATCGAGATGTGTCCATACCAGGTACGTGGGGCGATGCGAATGAACCTCGCTATGATAGCAGGCTTCAAGATGTGCCCAACAACAGTGTTCCTGTCCTTGTTACCCTTGAGTATCTTAGAATTGATGTATGGCTCAAAATGGCCACCATCCATACTGGACTGTAGACTGTAACTAGTGATCCACTGGTTCGCGTCCTGGCGACCTTGTGTGGCGACACGAGTAACCTTGGTGATCTGAGTCATATCTACCTGTAACCACTGACCGAGATGGTTGAATCGAGCAGACCAAGCACCCATTAGACCGCCTTGGCGAGGAAGGTGAAGTCTAGCACGAGCAGGTGAATGAGTTGCACTCCACATGGAGGAAGCAGTGAGTCTAGAATCAGCGATCTTCTTAGTTTGCATTCCAAGGGCAGCAGCACATTGGACAGGTGGAGTAACGAATCCTAACGAAAAGGAGAAAATGTAAAGAGAAATGTTTAAGAAACAAGAATGCATACAAGTTAAAGATGACTGAAGTACATTATTTCACCTTTCCTACAGCCAAAGAATTCTGCTCTGATGGAGATGTGGCTCTGCCAGGTCTTGGGTTTAATGCGGACAAATCGAGCAAAGATTGCGGTCTGTAGTTCGTGGAGAACTACGGTGAACCTATCGGCGTTACCGGAAAGAACCTGTATAAACAATAAATTCATAAGATTGTGTACAAATATTTCTGTATTTTCACACCTATCGGATTGGATGTCAAGAAATATTAATTTATTTTCACAATGCTGAAATGCTTGGTTAATGTGATCAGAAATAGTGAACGAGTAGAGTTACCTCTTAATGCCTATTTTATAACGAACCCTTACTAAAATATATTTCTCGGTTATGATTAGAGCTTCCCAAACCAATTCAAATAATTACAACTTACAGCAACATATTTGCCATGTTGGTAGTCTTCCCAGAAGATTATATCTCGACTGAATTGAAGTGAATAACTTTTCACCCATTGGTTGGCGTCCTGTCGGCCCTGAGTGGCCACCCTTTTTATTTTCACCACCTGACCAAAGTCCACTTGAAGCCATTGCTGATCGTTGTTTACTCTAGCTGACCAGGCACCAGTTCTTCCTCCGCCAGCATGGAAATGTAGTCTCGCGTTAGCTGCTCTGTGACCAGAATTCCACTCGGACGAAGCGGACATCTTGGCATCTTTGACCAGACCACTTCTAAGACCCATTGGGGAGACACACTTGGGAACATTAGGTGGGGTGAACCCTATGACGATACACATGTTGAGAAGAATGTGTAAGTAATGATTCGCGTAAGAACGATGGCATATAATAGGTCACGTGCTGATATTATACTTCGTTAACGAATGGATTGAGCTCGTGATCCCCATGGGAAAGGCGTTGCCATGGATGCTGGGTGGCTAGCAATCTGTTTCAGAAAGATCAACAATCGATTGGAGGTGGAAAATAGCATTTACAAACAGGTTCTGCTTTTAACACTACCGATCTCGTACAATTGCCTTTGAATATATGAATGAAGATGTTTTTGCAACCCAGTACAACCACGCGATTGCACATTCCTGCAAAAGACCCATAAGCACATCCGATTTTGCTTGAATACGCTTAAGTAGTGTGAGATGTAATTTCCTAGATTACTGTATATTTATATCATATGGAATAACAGTGTTAATTTGATGAGCCTAAATCTAAAATCTCTCACCTTCATTACAACCGTAGAACTCTACCCTCATGGAGATGTGTCCCTGCCAGGTCTTTGGACGTACCCGAATGTAGCGAGTGATGATTGGATTGACGAGCACGTGATTAACCACAGTGTAGCGATCCGTATTACCAGTTAACACCTGGAAAACATTTGATTTAAGGCACTAGGAATATTCTAGTGTGAAGAAGTAAAAAGGAAAATAGTGACTCGGCGTTACCTTCACTTTTCCACCAACGCCGTAGGTAGTGAAAATCCCGCCGTCCACACTGTATTGCAGAGTGTAGCTCTTCACCCATTGGCTGGCGTCCTGTCGTCCTTGTGTAGAGACACGTGTTATCTGAGTTACTTTACCAAAATCAATCTCAAGGAATTGATGAACGTCGTTAACCCGAGCAGACCAGGCCCCAGTCCTCCCTCCGCCAGCGTAGAAATGTAACCTGGCGTTTGCTGCTCGGTGGCCTGAGTTCCACTCGGACGAGGCGGACATCTGATTGTCAGTCATGGTAAGTTTGCTCTGGCATTTTGGAATCTTTGGTATCTGGAATCCTGAAAACAATGCATTGAATCAGGTGTTTTCCTGTTCATGTATTGAATGGAAATGGTTAATGTATGTTGTCATACCTTCTTTACATCCGTACAATTCCACTCTCATGGAAATGTGTCCGTACCACGTCTTGGGAAGAACCCGGATGTATCGAGCGATTATGACTGGCTCGAGTATATTAACGACAACACCGTGCCTGTCTTTGTTGCCCGTCAGAACTTTGTTGTTAGCATAGGAGTCGAAATATCCTCCATCCTGGCTGAACTGCAGGCGGTATGTGGTGACCCACTGGTTGGCGTCCTGTCTTCCTTGTGTCGCTATGCGTGTGAACTTAGTCACTTTGCCGAGATCAATTTGAAGAAACTGACCAACATTATTCACCCGAGCGGCCCAGGACCCCAGAAGCCGCCCTTGACGTCTACTATGTAGCCTGGCACGAGCGGGTAAGAGATTTGCATTGTAAGAAGTAGAAGCGGTGATACGAGAGTCCGTAATTCGACCGTCTATCATGCCGAGTGCAGACGCACAGATTTCCTTGGGAACACAGAATCCGGTTGATAAAGTGAAAGCCATGCTTATTTGCAGTTCGATCGAGCAATTGGTAAAATTAACGATTTCAACAGAAATGAGAAGAAAAGTAATTTGGTTTACTCCGAAACGTATGTGCGTGTGTGTATCACTGATTTTATGGACTAAAATTGCAGGAGAGCAAATGTAATTCTTCATACGTATTGTCTGTTATTGGATACATTCCGTAGTAGCTACCAGATTAAATATTTAGGTGTAGTCCTACCAGAGGTGCATCCATAGAACTCGGCTCTCATCGAGATGTGGCTCTTCCAGGTCTTGGGTTGAATGCGGACAAATCGTGCGATGATTGGTGGACTGATATCATTAGATACCACGTTGAAGCGGTCTTTATTACCAGCAAACACCTGTTAACATATCATGCACATTAATTATACCGTTTCTTTATTATTAATATTACATTTGTTATTTTAAAGGCCGTACAACGATTGTAATGCAAGTCAGATAAAAATATATATAATATTTTTTATTGACTTAGGGTGGGAATCTCAAATATGAGCGGTTATCTGCTGGTTTTACAGTCTAATCACCTTCAAAAGATATCATTCTAAAATGGCGTCTAATCAGTACTGTTATGGCCCGAGTTCTATAATTTGAAGCCCAAGAACCTGCGAAAAGGTTACATGTTAACGAGTTCTTACTTTCTTAGGGTACGTTTTCCAAACGGTTCCATCTCGACTATAAGCCAAAGTGTAGCTCTTTACCCATTGGTTGGCGTCCTGTCGGCCTTGAGTAGTTACGCGGGTTATTTTAGTCGTTTGGATAAGGTCTACCTGAAACCATTGTTGGGCGTTGTTGTACCTAGCAGACCAGGCCCCAGTCTTTCCTCCACCAGCTTTAAAATTCAGTCTACCGTTTGCTGCTCCGTGATTGGCATTCCATACAGAGGAGGCGGTCATCTGTGGGTCTGTGATCACATGTTTCTCTAGGCCAAGAGCGGTCAGGCAATCGTACGCTACTGCAGGCTGAGAATCTAACAAGAAAAGTTAATTCTGGTCAACAGAGCAAAATTCAAAAATCAAATAAAGGTTAGCAAAGAGTAAAATAATTTGGTTCAATTATAGAATACCCCGCATGTCGAAAAACTGTGCCAAATTCTCTATTATAGTGCAGGTGTATGTAGAGTCGTTCTATGAATGAATTTTGGTCGAAAATGGTTAGGTTTTTATTTTTTATTTCAGGGTTAGGTTTTTAGAAGGTTTGTATAACAATTTGACAAAATGAATTTAATGTTTTCTATAATTATTCCAATAATTTTCGAGCACCAGTACACAAAGCCAATTAAGTAAGTTATGGAAAGACCAATATTTTATAATTGAATTAACCAATCTTATCTTAATAGCTTCTCCTGTGTCAACTTACCTTGAATATGAAGCGCGTGTAAGAGTAACACTAGTAACAGGAGACTTCCCGTCATAGTGGGTCGGCAGCTCTACGGAAAGAAGAAAAGATTTAATATACTGTACCGAGATCGACAATCGCGGTCAGCTGTGCTACATCAGAGTCTGTGCCTACATCGTGGCTAGATGGAGATGGATTAAAACATTGGCTGGTCAACAGGTTTCGAGGTTTTCAAAGAACGAGAAAATCAACTTGTTGACAAAGAAACGGGTTCCGGTATGGTAATTAATACTACAGTATTTAAATATACATGTGAAATCAGTCGCTCAGCTCGCCAAGATAACACTTACCTTTGATCAGCCTGTATGGTTGTTCAGGTCCAGCTAGAAACGAAAGATATTTCAGTGGTTTTACAGTAACTGGTCTACTTGAACACAAATTCACCGTGACTTGATGTTGTAGAAATCTACGGAAAACATGCTCAAACAAAACCCATAAATTTTGCACACAATTTTCTACTTATATTGTCCAAATTAAGATAACAATTTCAATATCTTACCTTACCGTAACCCTGCCGTGTAGCTGTCTCAATAAACTTTAGAGTCTTCTACACGTGAGTTCTTGGCTAACGGTCCTTATTTATACTTGTACTGTTTGCTTTAGGCCCGGCATTTCATCCCAGTAGGATTACGTAACACATGATTAGAATGATGTTTTGAACAAGAAGTAAGTTGTTGTATTTAATTGCCCGTTACAAGTATGTTGTGTTTCTCATTCTTATTTCTCATGTAAACCAATCTCCATTCACTTCGACTGATAACGTTACGTAAGAGCTACCTTCGTTACGTCATTGTGTATTCACGTGGTCCTCATTAGCTAGCTTCTCTTTTCCAAGTTCAAGTTCATTTTATTTTGCACAATTTTTTTTATAAAGATAATTACACAAGAAAATAATTGTAAAAAGAAAAAGAGAGATACGGTAATAATAACATAGTTATGAATTTCAAGAATGTGCATAGATGTCAAGGGAGCCATAGGCTTTCTAGTTGACCCCTATCACAAGAAAAATAAATGAGGATATTTGGAGCACAGAAAATACATAAATATCTATTGTACAAGTTTGCTTGAGTAGTAAGGGGCCGACCATTTGACTTTTGAAGGGGGGGGGATGGGTGTTCTTGTCTGTGCTCGTTTTTTTTTTCTTTAGCAGTGTTGTTGCACGCATTTTTTTTTGCGAAAAAAGCGGAGCCAGTACAAAGCCTTTCCGCTTGCAGGATTTTTTTTTTCAACTTCCCCCCCCCTCAAAAGTTAAATGGTCGGCCCCTAAGCGGCTGGAATTAATATTAATAGGAAGAAGAATTTATTTACAATATTGATACATAATTATATAGCTGTCATCTCATCACATTGTCCTACTTGCTCGTAGCAGTGAAAGCTGTAATATTATTGTCTTAGTATTGTTGAACGTCATTTTTTTCGGCAAGATGGCAAAAACAAACCCAAAATATAGCCGTGACTCACGGATAACAATAGCTGATACTATAGTGGCGTCGTGTACGAAAAGCAGTTTCAGCGGTATTGACCCGAACGCCTCACTTCGATGTAATGAAGCAGTTGGAATAGTGTTTCATTACATGGAAGTGAGGCGTTCGGGTCAATACCGCTGAAACTGCTATTCGTAGACGCCACTGCAATATCAGCTAGAACATTTATGTATACGCGCTATATAAATTGACTATAATATACAGTATATATACAGTCAATAAAAATCTCGAAAACGTTGTCCAAAACCATATATGAATAACATGTGCACAATATTATGGGATATCTTCGAACTTTTGTTTTTCAATAGGTTTCACCGAAGGGGCAAACGAAAAATACATTCCAATGATGACTGAATAACAGGAAATGAATTAAAATATAGATGTCATTTACGCCTTAACATATGGCAGTATAACCATAGTATACCATACATGTATTTCTTATTGCACGATCAGGCTTGAAATACATTCTTCAGATGCCTCTTGGGTAAGGCTTATTGAAAAATCTGTTTGAAGATATCCCATAATGTTATGTATATTTTATTGGCATTATTTATCATTTGTAATTACAGTATATCTATAGAGGATATTACACTGGTGCGAAGATATGTAGTTTATCCTCGAGAGCCAAAACATTTACCGAGTGAGCGCACTGAACGAGTGAAATGTTTTGTACTGGAGAGGATAAACGTCATATCTTCAAACCACCGTGTAATTTTCTTTTTATTATATGCATGGACAATTAAACTGCTCTAAGAACTCTTATCTATTCATTTTACTTGCTGTCAGTACAAACTTCTTCGTGAACTTTCGAAGCTGTTCTGGGATGTTTCATTGGGTTTTCTTGTCTCTTCGTTGCAGTCCAGAAATGTTTAGAGAGTTTTAGATCGTATTTTGGCTTTTTCGTGCTCGGACTATTCATTGTCATGCAGCTCATTTAAGCTGTTTACATCTTCCTCTGTGACTTTCTCAAACTAGCCGCCATCTTTGTAGTTCAAAAGGCGGCAAACATGACGTCATCGATATTTTCACTAGTGACGCAAGATACGTAATATTTTCGGAGAAATAAGTTCTTCTTTCGAACCCTTGTTTTTTCGTAAAATGCGAAAATCTTCAAAACGAGACATTATGTTTTTTTGTTTACTATTCTTCAATATCAGAAAATACATTGTCCAAAAAAGCTCAATGATCGCCAAAAACGTTCTGCTGAAAAGTGCGAATATTTCTAATGCCAATTCGGTTGTCACAATACCAACGGGCCATCTTGGATTATTAAATCAGACTTTCAATTAAACTGAGTAATTCATAGTTAGTTAATTCAACTGTTTTCTGCCACACATTTTGGAGAATGTATTTTATATTTTTGATCTTATAATCTAGGTAATTAACTCTTACTAATTACTCACCAAGTCATGCATAAAATACCCCAACCCGGGGTCTTTTACTTTAAATAACTTCTTCAAATAACTGAATAGAAGGAACTGTCTTTACTTTTAAAATCTCGAACTATAAAACTCGAACTGTAATACATTTGACGTTCGACCAAGAAATAATTAGTTTTATTTATTTCGTTTACAGCTCCGATAAAACATTGTTCGGTTAAAGAAACCGTCCCCGCGCGAGCGCTGAAAAACAAATGTTTTCGCGCGTTAAAATCTGATTGGGTATTACTCCAACAGCCCATTTTAATTCGCTCGCGCGCTAACAAAACCTTTCAAGTGTATATCAAATGAACCGGCGAAAACCGGTTCGTGGCCCGTGTAATACGATCATATGACGCGTGCGGCTCCGTAAGCCATTTCCTTTCAAAACATTAACAAAAGTCTCGTGACGATATGTTTGACGTGAGCGCGCTGGTAAAAGCCGTCCAACTCTGCTCGAGTTTTTGTTTGTTGTTTTCTATTATTAAAACAAACAAATTAGTCATATGATAAGAACATTATTTTCACTGAGGTAGCCGATCGAACGGGAGAAATATTTGGCTCTTATTCATTTTGTACTTGCACTCGGTCCCAGGATTGAGCCAAATATTTTCCCATCCGACCCCAGTCCCACTCAGTCGATGAATACCTAATATTTCAACACATTCCTCCCGTTGCATTAACAACTATCCTAAACTGGAAATAATGATAATCGTTCATTCTAATGAGCTTCTTAAAACCAGTCAAGGATAAAGATAAAGATTTGTCACGTTCCGAATGGCGGGCGACCGGCTTAGTGTAGTAGAAATGACGTCTGCACTGCACTGCAGTACACGCAAAGGATTTCTAGCGCTCCAAAAAAGTATCTCTCTTTACCTACTCTTCTTGTTTACCTGAAGCTCTAGCTCTAGGTGAGAGAACCCGTAGTTTACCCGTCAACTCGTCCGATGGTTAGGTTTGTGGTTCGGGTTAGGATTTGTCTTGGAATGAACGATTATTATTATTTCTAGGGGGGTTTCCATTTAAGGTAGTTGTTTATTCAACGGGGGAATGCATTGAATATTTGCACTCGTTTTGGGCCGTATACCAATCCTTCTTATTTCACTTCCCATTACTTGTGATCATGTCTGTAGAAGCTACCAATTCAACTCTACCTTCCTCCCCTGTCAATCAAAGTAGCCTGTTCCGTCCCTGCAGTGACCCAAGTAGCATAGTGCAAGTCGTACTTATAGTCATCATCATGACATTCTCCATCGTCGGCAATGGAGTTATCTGCATGCTGTTGGTTCGCTTCAGAACACTACGCACCGTTCCAAACATTCTTGTAGTTAACTTAGCATTCATCGACATCATAAATGCCTTAACAAACATGCCTCTATTTATCTTGTGGTATCTGTGTCAGGTAGCCTTCCTTAAAGGACCGCAAGTATCGTGGTTCGTGGTAACTACTTATGTCTTATTCATGTACTTGACTATGGTATCCCTCCTTGTTCTAACGTTGGACCGTTATGGTGCCATAGTACACGGGTTAAGGTATCACGCATGGTAGACAGGTAACAAAGCCATAATTGCTCTCATTTCTATTTGGATAGCAGCTGGGGCCTACACATTTGGCATGTTCAGCCTTGGGATCCACATCGACGTTGGAGACAAGCCAGTTTGGGTTTACAGAATCCAGTACTTTTCACGATTCGGTCGCTCGTTTCTTATTCCTGGCTACCTCGTTCCGTTCGGTATCAAGATGACTTTGGGATTCCTAATTTGGCGAACGGTACACTTGAGCAGAATATAAATGGTTCTGCAAAGCAGCATGGGTATAAACGAACCAGGAGCGACATCCAGACTGCAAAGACTCTTGGGGTTACAATTCTGACATAATTTTGGATGGGCATCTTTCCAGTGTTACGTACTGCATAGCGTCGCAAGGCTCCACGGGTCGTGGCCACATTTTCTGGCTTACTTTTTCATTCATATGAACAACATGACAAACCCTATTATTTACTCCCTTCGCACTCAGCGTTTTAGCCGAGCATTCATTTTGTTGGTGCGGGAGCCCTGTGGTGATAGTCAGCCTACGGTTCCAATTATGTCAACAGCAGGAGGGACGTCATATGATGTAAATGAGCAACAAGGAGTGATTGCACGTGATTGCCATGAGCAAATACTCACACTCGCAGCTTTTCTAACTGAATTGTTGTCAGCTTCAATTTAGTGTTTACTTCACTGATGTCCTGGTTAACAAAAATTTAAAGTATGGCGTTTGGTTGCGATCAAGAATAGGATACAAATATGAACCCATATCAGAAGTCCATAACCATATCAGAAGTCCATACATTTTCTCACGCAGCTGATAAAATAAATACGATAAAGTCTGTTTCAAATTTATTAGTCGAAATTACATAACAACACAATCTAAGCCGGTCGTCGTACATGTGGGTTGTATACCGCCATTCGTATAGATTGTGAGAATTTCAAAAAGCAGTTGCCATATTCTCTCTAAAATTAGGTTTCTCAGTTGTTTAGCATTTCGTATTTAGTTTTTTTATTATCAAAGGAAATCTCTAATCATACTCCATTTCTATATGTTATACAATGTATCATTGCTTAAACTGCCGCTTTTCGCATTGCAAACCTATTCATTTTTAACTCGTGTATATGCGAAGGATAGGAAGGCGTTATTTTGATGGGACAGTGTTGTCACTCACTAGCCTGACGGGTGGACCATTCATGTAGGCAACACATGCATTGCTATCAAAATACAATAGAATTAACACAATACAAAACAATAGAACGAAATACACAATACAATAGAACACAATACACAATACAATTTGGTAGTAATTCATGTCTGCCTATCGTGAAGGGAGAACGGGCCCGACGTGTAACGTGTTTATTACGCAGGGACCTTTACGCGCCTCATCCAATATGGCGTCGTAGTTAGCTTGATTTCAAGTTTCTGTGTAATCAGTGCAATTGTATGAAATTATAAAAATAAACTTTAAAGTGATTCTGGTCGGTAATTGGGATTATTTGTTAAGTTTCCCTAAAAAGATTCCTCCCCTTCATAAAAAATGGAAAGGGCCGAGTATCGAATTGAGAAACCCCAAAAGCTCCACAAAATGTCACGTTTTACTGAGAAATTAGCTTCAAATCGAGTTCAAACGTTCGTACAGCACACCGTCAGATAATTTTCTTAACTTTATAGGCACATAAAACGGTAATGACAAATTCGGCAGTGGCTTTCGCTCCAGGGACGGCTCTGCCAGCGGTTCCGTTCGTGGATAAATTGCATCAAAAATGGAAGATCTAAAAATAAATAAACAACTTTATTTACGTGTCTAGAAAGGGTCTACTAATCGGGAACACGGATTCCTCGGTCGAATTGGAATTTGGGTTGGTTTTTGAGGAGGGAGGAAAACCAGATAACCCGGATAAAACCCCTCCGAGCAAGGGCGAGATACCAACAAACACAACTCACATGTGGCGCCGTGAACATTGCGAGAATCGAACTCGAGCCACAGAGGTGTGAGGCGAAGCGCTTAACCACTGCCCCAATCGGTCCCTTATGCAGACGAAAAGCACAAAAGACCGTCAAAACGGCAAATGTTTTGAACGTAGAAGATTGAATTGTGGTAGGTGGGTGTAGAATTGTAAAAGCAATATAACCTGACAATTTAAGTTATGTTGATGCCATTAAACGTCACAATGACGTCATTTATCCATTTGTAATAACTTTCTTAGAACTTTTCATTACATCTAAAAAATGATAATATAGTATAGTGTTAAACGCTCCTACTGATGGGTTTAGGAAATAAAAAGTTTTGAACGTTTAAATAATTGCGACAATTTTCCTGCCAAAATTGACCGGCTAATAATCAACATATAAGCATTAACTGAAAATCTTTCTTCATTTAACTGGACTTTGGTAAATACCGTTGCTTCATATTTTACCCAATCATAAAACACTTTCGAAGAAACAAATATTTTAAAAGGCCTATTTTCGTAGACGTCATTACAGTATGCGGCATGCCCTTGTAAAAAACCCTTGAGTAATTTTCGAATTTTATTGAAGAAATGCACTTTAATACCTTTAATATACCGAAAGTAACGTTTCCTTTTCATGGTTTTCTTTTACGAAGGGCAGCCTCAATAACTTTTTATCTTTGCATACAGTCATCAGTATCGTAGAATGTTCAGATTTGCACCAAATGAATGTGTTATATCGAGTAGTGTTGAGGATAAAATAAAGTATAAACCTCGGATTTAATATAACTCGACCATATGCTCTCTTTATTCATCTGCGCATCGGCGAACATACAATACACAGGTATCCCAAATGGCAATATATAACAGTTATCCTGCACTTAAAAAGAAAACAACTTCAACAAGTTCAAGTCAGGTTTAATGTTCATAGTCCTTCTGTTCCAAAAAAGACGGCTGGCTGTCAAGTAGGTATCTGTGCTGGAACCACCCTACTTTCCTCTTGTGGAGTGGCACTGGATGACTATTGTGCATTAGGATCAGTCCAGCTCTGTGTGCTTGAGGATTGATACCAGTGGACTTCAGCTGGAGTTATACAAGGGGAAGTGACTGGTTCATTTACAGCTACAGGTAGCTTGATTTGCTCATTTAGACACTTTATTAGCTGGCCCACATGTCTTTTCCATTCACGGCCTTGTACGTCTAGCTACCACATTATGCCTTGAACCAAGAACTTCAGTTATCTCACCACGTAACTACTTCTCTCCTCCTCCATACGTTTCTTACCATGGCTGTATCTCCTACCTGGAACTGCCTCAAACGTTGATTGGTGGTTCGGTTCACAATAGAGTTCTACTTTGCTTCAACATGAAGTTGAACTGAAGGGGCTAGAAGATCCAAACGTGTACGGAACCTCCTTTAACTCTGAGCTAGAGTCGAGTATTCCCGCTAAGTACTTGTGTAGAGTATGTTTTGGAGACCTTAAAAAATTCACAAACTTAGTACAGTCATAGGAAGAATTGTAAAACTCGTTTGATGCCGGCAGCGATTTTCAAGAGAATTGTGATCGCAGAGTTAAACGCGTAAACGTGGCCTGAGTCAGACGTGGTTTCCTCTTTTAACTCTTTTAATATGGAGTCGTCCGTCTTTTCTTCTCCGATAAAGGCAGCACTAATTTTCTTTGAAGTAAGAATGGCTACTTGGTTTTTTAAGTTTACAATGTGAATTATGCAAATACATTCAGCGACAGGATTTTAGTGGCAAATTTTTGATTGGCTAAAAACCGACAATGTCTCAGCTCGCGCGCCCAGCTGTGAGTGGGGAGAGGATCGCGGGCTTACCGAAACCCCCACGGCTGGAAACCGAGCCTAACCAAGAAGTAGCTTACATGAATTCAGTGACAACGAAGCATTAGCAATCCTTGTGTCCCTATGTTCATCGTCAAAAGATCACAGTAAAGGTAGTCAGTGAACCTGCTACAGGTTCGTTTACCACCTTTGCTGCAGCCTCTTGAAGCAGCTCCTCCTTCAAAGCTTTCTTCAGCGCTATTTCTTCCTTGAGAATGGTTTGCTGAAGTAGCTCCTCCCCTGCCATCTCAGCTTTGGAGATTACCTCTTGCACAAAATGAGCAACACCTACCTGCAGCACCATTTCTTCCCTGGCACATTTCCTCCCTGGTTTTGTTGTTTGTCACACCAAGAGGTAGCTTACATGAATTCAGTGACAATGAAGCATTAACAATCCTTGTGTCTCACTGTTCATCGTCAAAAGGCCACAGCTAAGGTAGTAAGCTACAGATTGGCTTTACCACCTTTGCTGCGGTCTATTGAAGCAGCTCCTATTCCACAGCTTTCTCAGCGCTATTTCTTCCTTGACAATGGTTTGCTGAAGTAGCTCCTTCCCTGCCATCTCAGCTTTGGAGATTACCTCTTGCACAAGATGAGCAACACCTACCTGCAGCACCATTTCTTTCCTGAAACATTTCTTCCTTGGTTTTGTTGTTCGTCACACCAATAGGTAGCTTACATGAATTCAGTGACAATGAAGCATTAACAATCTTTGTGTCCCTATGTCCATCGTCAAAAGGCCACAACAAAAAAAATAAGCTACAGATAGGCTTACCACCTTTACTGCGGCCTATTGAAGCAGCTCCTTCTCTTGCACAGCTTTGATTAGACCTATTTTTTTTCTTTGAGAATGATTTGTGCCTTGGCTACAGATTCGCTTACCACCTTGTTACGGGCTTCTGAAGTCTGAGCGACACCTACCTTCAGCACCATTTCTTCCCTGATAATATTTTGTGCCTTTAATAAAGACCCGTTTACCAATCGTGATGCTGTTTCTTGGCGCTGCCTCTCTACCGCAATCTTCTCGGGCTTAGCGACGAGGTCTTCCATGAGCAATTCAATTTCTACCGTTTTGATAGTGCCCGCTTTTCGGGAACATCCTTTGACACCTTGTCAGCGGTACAAGAGAGGCTGGTAGTAGCCAAAGCGGTAGCAGGGATTTCCTGCTGGCGCTTGATCATATATTGATGAAATATTAACTCTTCATAATGACCGTTTATTAAGCATGTCACCAGGGCTGTGCTGATGAAATGAAGTTATTTTGTATGTCATGCCCCAGTGTTTTTAAATCTCTTTGAAGAACAATGGATTTGGATGTTTCTTTAAAATCTTGTGTGATCCTGAAAAGTTTGGTAAGCTAATGTTGTAGTAGATTGTATTTAGCCACCATTTTTGTAAGTGTTTTGTTTTTCCAGTAAATCATTCAATTTAATGATTTGTAACACTTCAGAAAATACGGTTAGGACTTACTAGCCATTTGTACAGTCAGGGTGGATAACAATACGCCTTATAATTATCTGCAAAGAGTAAGGAACTTTCCAAGAAGTTGAAATTTCCAAAATATTGCCACAACATAGTTTGAAAAATGTTGTCTTGCCCATAGACGATAGGTGGGTTATTCTCAGAGGAAATGGGAACAGTCGGCAATGGCATTGGATCAGTGACATGCTGATTGCGGATGTTTGATTCCCAAAGAACTCACGTCTCACGCATGTCCTGTGCCCTATATCTTATGTATGTCGTGTGTCCTGTCTCCTACGTTTCATGGATATCAGTCGTATGTACTGTCTCCTATGTCTCATTCATGTATATGTCCTATGCCTCATGCATATCCTATATGTTATGCTTGTCCTATATCTCGTGCATGTCTACTCCTACGTCTCATGCATGTACTATGCCTCATGCATGTCCTACATGTATTCATGGCACACGCATGTCTTATATGTCATGCTTGACCTATATCTCATGCATGTCCACTCCTACGTCTCATGCATGTGCTGTATCATGCATGGCCTATATGTATGCATGACACACGCATGTCGTATATGTCATGCTTGCCCTATATCCCGTGCATGTCCACTCCTACGTCTCGTGCATGTCCTACATGTATACATGACACACGCATGTCTTATGTGTCATGCTTGACCTATATATCATGCATGTCCTATGTCACATGCATGTGCAATGTTTCATGCATGTCTAAGGCCTGGAACAAGAACAATCACGCCGCTTAAAAGTGAAGGGGTGGTCTAATTTCTGTTGTTTGTTCTCGATGGCATCGAGTTCACTATACCTAATGTAGACTTCCTTTTTTACGTTCTGGCAAAGACTGTTGCCATGGCGACAGAGCCTGTGACCTTTGATCTCATTTTCAAGAAAATATGATATAAGCCTTCGGGAGCAAAGTAGAGCGCATAAAGATCAGAAATATAACCGGTGGAACTAATGCAGTTTACCATGTAGTTTATCAACCAGACGTCGTGTCCAACTAGACGTCGTGGAAAAGTATGTTAATTTCGCAGAAACTTGAGGGTATCAAATTGCCCATTTACTATAATTAGCCTTCCCCTTAAAATTTCCAACCATTCTAGTTGGATCAAGAAAGTATGCACTAACCCTGATTCAATAACACTAAGATACCCACAATGTTTAAAGAATCTACCTCCCGGAGGCTTTATCAAAATTTTATTATCAAAGTTCAAAGGTTACATTCCACGTTTCCATGGAAACTGTTACGAGAAAGGTGATTAGCCTTGTGAGTTTATCGAATCTGTCAAAGTATAATGAAAATAGCTTACAAGCACGAAAAGATAGACCACCTCCTCTTGATTTGCGGCGGCCATTTTGGGAAAGGAAAATACCCCTGGCCTTAATGTACATGAGTGACACACGCATGTCTTATAGACCCATTCGAAAAATGGCGTCCAATTTAATTAACTATTGTTTAGTACTGACTAGCCTCGCTTACACGTTCAAAAGCTTTTGTGTGGACTGACTAGCCTCGTGTTCACGTTACCAGGACAATAGCTTTTTAAATTGGACGCCATTTTTCGAATGGGTCTATGTCTCATGCATGTCTCATTATGGCTTATAGATGTCCTATCTTCTTTCTCCTATACAACTCTATTGTTTAAATGTTATGTGCAGTTCTATGCTATAGAGTATAAAATTCAAAATGGAAAACGTTATACAATTTCTCAAACTTTAGAAAATAATGTCGCATTTAAGTTATTGAATCATTCCTTACTTTACCGCTTATGTGACACAGAACGCAGTCGTTATATCCGTGAAACATTTCTTACCATACAGCACTAAATAGCAGTCATTAAACAATTTACTGCAAATCTTTTATCAGAGATATAATGCGTGCGCTCTACGTTGATTCTAATTATCATTCTGCATACTTACTTGTCCATAAAAACACCTCCGGCGATAAGCCTTCTCGTAACGAGCAAGCGCTCTGGCTGCTTTTTTTTTATCAATTAAAGATTTGGGTACCTGATAGTTTATAATATAGCGTCATATCATCTTTAATTTATAAACATGACACTTTAACGTTTTGATATAGAATATGAATGGAATGAAACAGTGCGAAAAATATTTTCAAAACCCATACCTGAGAATGCAGGAAATTACAGAGTTGAAAATTCCCAGAGGATCATATCCCTGTCATCCCTCGACCGAGGTATGCTCCTCTGGTACTCTAGTCGGAACCCCTTCTTGGCAAAATCCTGCCCACAACCCTGAATTGTCCTAATGCGGTCTTTACTGCGGTCTTTAATGCGGTCTTTACTCGTCTTACCATGATTCCCTACTACTGATTTACTAGTAAGCTTGTACAACTTCACTGTCATCACTCTTATCATAAACACCAATTGTCCTAAGCGGTTTTTACTGCAATCTGTCATTTTACAATTCCCTACTACAGATTTACTAGTAAGCTCGTACAATTTCATCAAAACTGGTTTTTTGACGATTAAATCAATAATTTACCAAACTGATACATTGTTCTTGCAAATTGAAAATCGGGATCAGTACGAGCGAAAGTATAAAAGAGTATAGTGTATGAAAGTACTTTTTGTAATTAACTCTCAATTTATATTTATAAACAAGACAGGATTTATCAACCAATACTCTCTAAAATCCTCTAATAAAAGTGGAAATAGAAGCCCGCTGTATACAAGAATTTTGAGCACGATACTCCAAACAGGCGGTACGAGATTACCTTTTCACGGTGTCTCGGCATCCCTAGATTCTCTGGTATCCGTACACGGAAGAATCCACTAATAAGGGAGCCATGCGGAGAAAAATTGGTACGCATATCAAAACGGCTTAGTAGTGCCGTGCCCAAAATACATGCCTGAATTCTTTTTACATTCACATGATTTATTTCATTGGACAAAACCAAATTCTTATGACTGTGCGATAGACCTTGGGCTGCCTGTGGTATTTAATTTTGCGATGTCTTGTTTAAAAGACTAATTGAGATTGAGCATAAAACTAAACATACGACACCCAAGCAATGCGACAGTATGTAACCAACCGGAAAAACCAACAAATTAGATTTACACGATAATAGTAGGATTTTTTTTTGCAGTTTTCAGTTTGCAAAAAAATAATGTTCTTATAGGAGAACAACTATTTGTAAGAAGTCAACGTTCGTGAAGCGTTTCTGTATTTTTTGCACATGAATACATGAACTAGTTCATTGTCATTTACTTGTTATCCAAATCAGGAAATGAGCAAGATAAAATGATTGTGTGCTGGTTACAATAGCAGTAGATGCCAGGAACTTGAACTTAGTAAGACGAACAACTTTGTAATGCGCGCAAGGAAACTGCCGACAGAACTGATCTCAATCAAATTACCCTTACCTGGTATTCGCCGCTTGTCGTTTTGCTATTCGTAAAGCAGGTACGACTAAGGATACCCATCACTCGTAAATAATATAAAAACCCAGGAGCCATTAGTCACCGGAGCGTCCATATATACTATATATGTGAGTTGGCGTTCACCTTGGACTATTTTTAGATTTTTTTTCCCCCGAATAAATGTTTTTCTTTGTTCGAAAGAAAACAACGGCGATGATAATAGCCTGTATCGTTCATCATGCGTTCAGTGTTCGCAAGAAGGTATATTGTCTGTAAAACAATAAAACCAAATAGCCCAAGGTGTAAATACGCCAACTCAGAGATGTAGTATGGCAGATGGACGCTCAGGGTAATGTCTCCTAAAAAACCTCAAAACATCCGCAAAATAGTAATACGCTTTGGTGAGCTACAATCACATAGATCACAAAAGGAAACTTCCGTACTCTGCAAAATTTGGAATTAGTGACGTCACAATCATAAATGGCGCGCGCATTTGTGTCTTGGAAATGACGTCATTGTCAAGGGAAACGCCGGTTGTACTGCGCATGCGTGAGATTGACACAGTATCCCGAGATAGATAGATAGATAGATAGATAACACTTTATTTAAAGAGGGTGCACAATTACAGTAAATACCGCATTCTCCCTTGTGGCCCTACTGACAAAAAGGATTGGAAATAACAAAATACAAAGATTACTCTAAAAAAGTTTGAAAGCGAAAGCGATGTATGAAAAAATATAAATCCTAATTTACTTAGTTAGCTAAATATATATCATAGTCCATTAATAAGTTTTACTAACACGAAAATTATCAGGAGTGTACTTAGACATTGAAAATTGAAAATACAGTTTCTTAAGTGAAATTACAATCTTTAATATCATTCGGTAGAGTCCCCCTCTGTGGTTCAGGAAAGTCGCGGAGTAGGTCCGATCCAGCAGTGGCGAAGCTGTTCTTGTAATTTTCTACTGCAGCATTTCTATTTGAAGCGTAGAATGAAACGCCATCGAGTCCCGTGACGAGTATATTAAACTTCTTCTCCTAGTCATTATTACATGCAGGTATGTCTTGAGTAGGCATTATTTCTGTTGTTTGTTTGTACGTTGGTCTATTGTGTATGTAAGGGTGGTTATCGGTCTTGAGCAATGGGATATAGGATTTATGCGATTTATGCCCTGTCCACACTAATCCCGATAAATTCGTAAACGCATCTTTTTCATTGAAAATGTATAAAAAAGCCTAAACGGATAATTTTGTCAGGGGAGGTAGTGGGTGGCGGGTAATACCTCCTACCCCTTTTTTGAGGCTGATTTCCTCGCGTTGTAAAATAGGGATACCTGATTTAATTAATACAGACACACGTTATTCTGTGCCTGTAGAAACTAGAAATATTGTTATTTCTTCAATAAGTATTTTATTCAAGAAGATATTTGTGGTAAACAAAAATCTAGATTTTGCCAAAATAGGTGGTGGGTTCCCGCCAGAGTACCATTGTTTTGACCTCTTTCCTTATTCACAGAGGGTTCCCGACAACAATCCCATTCATGGCGGCAAAATATTTCGCGCCACGAGATTGTGGTCACGCACTCGATTCAACTGCTTCCGGTTACTAAACATATATTGTATTGGACATTATCATCACACAAAGCGCGCTACAAGATTCACCGTACACTTATGCTCTCTTGGTTGAGGGGAATATAAATTACGGGGACTGTATTAAATCATTGTTAAAATCAGGGGTGTGCCCATAATTTGAAGTAGGGGGTTCCTACCCGCTAGTGGTATGCCATCCCGGATAAAATTTGAAAATATAAGGTCTTTTAAATTTGTTTTCCTATATCAGTAGACACGCCCATTCACCACCACTAAGAAGTGATTGCAGATACCTCCCCTGACGTCATGAAATTAGCATTTTGGATATTAAAACCTCCTCAACTCAGCGGCACAGCATTCAAAGCAAAATATATTTTACCATTTTACTATTCACTTGATTTAGAATTGATATCAAAAATAAAAATATATTGTTCATAGGCACTTTAAAGTGCACCTAACGTTTATTTTGTTATCATAAATATCGATGCTACATCAAGTTTTGAGTACTTCTGTGAAGAATGTTTTGGTTTACAGAGAATATTCGTTTGAAATCGTAGAAATGTGACCTTTCCTGATCCATGACCGCGTAAGAAAAAGCCTGGGTCGACCCTGGGTCGACGTCATCTCATTAATTCATTATTCTCCATGGCGTCTTTCTATCACAACAACATCGATTTATAGAGAATATATACTGTTTGCGAGCTGTTAGTAAAGACAAAAGTCATTTTAGTCAACATGTTAAGTATTTATTCAAATTATTGCAAAGTCGAATTAATTATATGACGTCTACCCAGGGATCGACCCAGGCTTTTACTTACGCGGTCGTGGGTCAGGAAAGGTCACATTTTCACGATTTCAAACAAGCGTAGAACATAGATTATTCTCTGTAAACCAAAACTTTCTTCACGGAGGTACTCAAAACTTGATGTAAAGTCGATATTGATGATAACAAAATAAACGCATTTCCTGCATTGCGAGAGAAAGAAACTCTCTCTCTTTCTTTTCTTTATTTCTTGGAAAAGAGGAAGTTTTCCTCAGAGAAAGGGGGGCTCTGGAACCAGGAGGCCTTCACCTCTCAAAACGTTGTATTTTATTGGACCCCATTTGGACTGCACTGACAAAGAATGCCATTGTTTTAAGGTTAGGATTTGTATTGTTTCCGGGTTAGGCATTGTTTGGATCGATAGCCAGTACTATTCCAGGTTCCGAGGAGGTGAAGGCCGCCCCTCTGGAACCCCAGGAACCTCCCTGGCTACGCGGTTTTCATCATCATGACACGCGATCGCAAAATGGGTTTGCATTGATAAAATCAAATAAAACATATTGGTCCTTGTAGAACTACCAAAACAAAACTTTTAAACCAAATTTAGGAACATTAGATTATTTCCCAACAGAGCTGTGCGTTAATGAATGTACGACAATTTTACAGTACTTTGTATGCGGCCGCCAACTTGGTGTCCCTCTCTGGACACCAACATGCCAAAATCATTGACACAATTACATGAATTTATATGCCTTCCGGAAAACATGCTGGGTCGTTCTGTCATAAAATTCCAAATTTATTTACTCCGGAACAATGCACCCTATCGACGTGAAATTTTCTGTGTAGGCTTTTATCATCGGTCTAGAATATATACAAAGAACAGCTTTGTAGGCTACTTATACTTTAAATTTTAGTTTTTTGATGACGTCACATGAAAACCAAAATGGGCAGGGTTTAATATTCTAATTATTGCTGTCCCATCCATTCTTATGATTTTATTACATAGCTGATTGGTTCAAACGGACACGTGATACGATTTTCTGAATTAATCAAAACTGGCGACTTGACTTGAGCGACGAGTTCCTTGAAATGACAATATAAACTAACTAAAATCCTACCCTGAAAAACCCTAACCGGTCAGTAAACAAGATCTTACCCACCTAGAGCCCCGGGGGGTACTCCTGTTTGTGACATATTATGTATGTGCCGCGGGGGTGGGTCAGGGTTTTGAGCTGATTTGGGCAGATCAGGGTCAGGATTTGAGTTTAATTTGGGTGCATTAAAAGTATTTTAATATCAATTGATCATTTGTTTAATCAGGGTTTTGGAGCTCGGATTTTGGGTCAAATAGGGTCAGGGTTTGAGCCTCCTCTTGGCCTCACATACATACATACACCCCCCCCCCCCAGTCCCAATTAAAAAATAAACAACAAGGAACAACGAAGAAAGGCTGATTATACAGTAATGGGTAATTTATATGAACCAACTATATCGCCTGCTAGATAATTTTACAAGATGACCGACTCGTTGAAGCAGCGAAAGGAGGTGAAATGCTCGAGACTCTACTAGCTAGTCCTTTGAACTTTCATTGTTACGCAAACTGGGTTTGCAAAACCGAGCCGACTGAAAGACACAAAGTGTTGGAATTAGGGTAAAATCACCGCGGGCACCAGTTTATTCTTCCCAAAGTCAGCACTGAAAGATTTAAAAGATCGTTTTTTAACAGATGTCTTTTTCAATTTATATAACAAAAATAATTAGCAGAATCTTTGTGGCAATTATTATTATATTTAACATTACAATACATTTATTCATCGAGTTATTATTTACATAGTTCTATTCTACATTTATATATATATATCATTATTACATGTAAACTCACACGTCTGTTGTGTAGTATTATTATTACTATTATTATTATTATTATTATTATTATCACGAAAGAAATCGAAGGTGAGGATACATAATTCAAGCTGTTGAGGTATTTTGTCATACTACTACTTTAAGTACTTTAAATACTGCTCCTTAAAATGGCGACTTGATTCTCAGTGCAGCGATATCAGCGCTAAGTTGCCGTTATTGCCTTGGGAATATATATATTCGCATATTATGCTATTAACTTGTTATATATAACGAAATAAATTATGCAATTATCTCCCTATGTAAGTTAAAAAAAATATTTGTATTTGATTATCAATACTAACAGAACAGAATTTATGCAACTAATTACTTGCATAAATTCCGTTATATAAGAAATACTCAATTGTATAACGGCTGGATGGTTTATGTAACTAATTACTTGCATAAATAATTAGTGGCATAAATTCTGTTACATAAAATTGAGGATTTCTTATTTAACGGAATTTATGCAAGTAATTAGTTGCATAAATCATCCCGTTATATAAGCTAGAATTTATTATAAAACGGAATTTATGCAAGTAATTAGTTGCATAAATCATTCCGTTATATAATTGAGTATATCTTATATAACGGAATTTATGCAACTAATTACTTGCATAAATTCTGTTATATTTTGTTTTTATTCACAGCTCCCACTAATTCTCAACTAACTTTGTTTTACTCTTCATGATGGAATCCTTATTGGCTCCTACTCAAGCATCCAATAAATTTCTGGTGAATTCCCTTGAGAATTAAATGATTAATGGCATCATAGAGTTTTTTTCTATTGTTTTTGATGACCTGCCATAATCGGTTACTTTTCGCCAGGTTTTTTTTGCTTTTTGCTGTGGTCAATATTTCTCATTAGTCAAAAGACAAAGGACAAATATTCATGACGCCATTAATCGCGTAATTCCTCAGGGAATTTAACTAAATCTTCACGAGACGTTTATTGGTCCAAGTTGCTTTAACTGTGATTGCGTTTCGTTCAATTCCCAGTGGAATTGACTGATTGATGGTCGATTAATGGCATTATGAATATAGTATAAATAAAAGAAGTTATTCGGTACTGTCGAACACTGGTGAATTCCACGGGGAATTGAAAAAAACTTTGATGGAATGCTTATTGGCTCCTACTCAAGCATCCAACAAATTTCTGGTAAATTCCCTTCACAATTGAATGATCAATGGCATCATTGATTTTTTCTCTATTGTTTTTGATGACCTGCCATAATCGGTTACTTTTCGCCAGGTTTTTTCTGCTTTTTGCTGTGGTCAATATTTCTCATTAGTCAAAAGACAAAGGACAAATATTCATGACGCCATTAATCGCTGAATTCCTCAGGGAATTTAACTAAATGTTCACGAGACGTTTATTGGCCCAAGTTGCTTTAACTGTGATTGAGTTTCGTTCAATTCCCAGTGGAATTGACTGATTGATGGTCGATTAATGGCATCATGAATATAGTATAAACGAAAGAAGTTATTCGGTACTGTCGAACACTGGTGAATTCCACGGGGAATTGAAAAAAACTTTCATGGAATCCTTATTGGCTCCTACTCAAGCATCCAATACATTTCTGGTGAATTCCCTTGAGAATTGAATGATTAATGGCATCATAGAGTTTTTTTCTATTGTTTTTGATGACCTGCCATAATCGGTTACTTTTCGCCAGGTTTTTTTTGCTTTTTGCTGTGGTCAATATTTCTCATTAGTCAAAAGACAAAGGACAAATATTCATGACGCCATTAATCGCTGAATTCCTCAGGGAATTTAACTAAATGTTCACGAGACGTTTATTGGCCCAAGTTGCTTTAACTGTGATTGAGTTTCGTTCAATTCCCAGTGGAATTGACTGATTGATGGTCGATTAATGGCATCATGAATATAGTATAAACGAAAGAAGTTATTCGGTACTGTCGAACACTGGTGAATTCCACGGGGAATTGAAAAAAACTTTCATGGAATCCTTATTGGCTCCTACTCAAGCATCCAATACATTTCTGGTGAATTCCCTTGAGAATTGAATGATTAATGGCATCATAGAGTTTTTTTCTATTGTTTTTGATGACCTGCCATAATCGGTTACTTTTCGCCAGGTTTTTTTTGCTTTTTGCTGTGGTCAATATTTCTCATTAGTCAAAAGACAAAGGACAAATATTCATGACGCCATTAATCGCTGAATTCCTCAGGGAATTTAACTAAATGTTCACGAGACGTTTATTGGCCCAAGTTGCTTTAACTGTGATTGAGTTTCGTTCAATTCCCAGTGGAATTGACTGATTGATGGTCGATTAATGACATCATGAATATAGTATAAACGAAAGAAGTTATTCTGTAATGTGGAACATCGGTCAATTCCACTGGGAATTGAAAAAAACTGATGGAATGCTTATTGGCTCCTACTCAAGTATCCAACAAATTTCTGTTGAATTCCCTTGACAATTGAATGATTAATGGCATCATAGAGGTTTTTTCTATTGTTTTTGATGACCTGATATAATCGGTTACTTTTCGCCAGGTTTTTTCTGCTTTTTGCTGTGATCAAGATTTCTCATTAGTCAAAAGACAAAGGACAAATATTCATGACGCCATTAATCGCGGAATTCCTCAGAGTTATACACAAATACTGGAACTGATTAGAACAATCATAAATAGAATTGGGTGTGGACATTTATTTACCAAGCGAACACTGTTGCCCTGAAAAATATGTTGAAAAAGTCAACTTGAAATACTGAAGAAAGAAGACAAATGTAGGACTGTCAAAAGAAGAAAAAAGAAAATTGAATTAGAGCTGACTCGAAAAATGGAATGACCATCATCAGAAAATTGTATATTACTAAAAACAGAATAATTTAGGTTTTGAAATTGGAACAATGGGATTTCCTGTGCATTTCTCTCTTGGGGGCATATTACTGATCCTCCAAGCCTAATCCAATCCGTCCAATCTACTTTTATAGTATTTCAGAAGTTTTTATGTTTTCAGATAACGAATCGAAGTGATATATAATTTATATGCATTCACTTGTATACTGATATTATTATTACAGTCACGAACAGACAATATTTAGCTTAATTAGAGACATATTTTAATTGATATTAATCTAAATCATGTTCTACATTTGTTTCGAATTTTTAATTACAAGGAGGGCCACGTCTTAGCTTCCCCCGTAGTCGTTTTTAGGGGCTCATACCTAGGCCCTAAAACGACTGTGGGGGAGGCTCATGCATTTCTCTGTGTGTACTAGTTGGTGTTACCCTCTTTAAATAACGTTAATTTTATTTTCCAAGTGGTCTACATGCATGAAATCAATGCACACAATATTTTATTAAACATTAGGGACTGGTCAAAAATTAGCAGGGGAGGTGCAAAGGGGGAGGGGGTGGGGTGGAGATAATAAAAGTCTAAAATTGTATAACCCTCCCTGGAAAATTAGTATGAAATATTTTGACCCTTTCTCCCTTATAACCAATCCTTTTTCAGTTGCCCATTATTTATGACCCTCTAGTTTTGGGGATTCAAAAAAATACGATCCTCCCCTTTCACAACTCCTTCCCCTGATCATTTCTGACCAGTCCCTTCAGCGACCACCCTTATGCAACCTGGTTTTAATTTTTAGTAAAACTTTGTAATTAGAAGCTCCTGTAAGTGACCGTGACCACCTTTGGAGGTTGAGAATTGGAAGAAGGTGGAAAATAGCATTTACAAACAGGTTTTGCTAATAACACTACCAATCTCGTACAAGTGCCTTTAAATATTTGTTTGCCATCTAGTACAGCCACATCATTGCATTCCTGCAATAGGTCCATTCCATTATATATAAATTATCACAAGCATCAGAAGTGAATCCAATTATCCGGTCCCCTAGCACAAATCATGTATGACACAAAAATATACTAGAACTCCATGTATTAACCTATTTATAGGTGGCCCGAGTTAAGGCCAATCAGGGCCTCTTGTTCAGCCTAAAAATAAATGAGTTCTTCCAAAATATTTGTTATTTCTTGATAAAAGCTAAGAACAGAATATATACGAAGCTATTTGAACCGCTTCTACATCCATATTTTTAAGTTTAGCCTCTATATTTCCACTAACGATTTCCTGCCAGACGAGTGTTCTGGCGCGATCGCGAGTGGTTCTTGGATTCTGGGGAGATTAACAGGTGACAGGCTGGTGACAGTTGAATGGCAAGTCAGAAGACGTGTAAGAAATGAGCATTTTTAAAAGCCAATCAGAACGTGTACTCAAATCACGGTACGCTGCTGGGGTCTAGAACACGGTTTGTGTCGCTGCTTCGCAGACGGACTATACCAGAGAAAAGTCCGGATGTGACGCAGGCTACAGTGCACAGTGCTTCTTAATTTAATTGACAAATAATATAATATTTAAAAAATAATTGTTTTATCGGTCTTAGCAGTTTCGGGTTACCTGCCCTCTCTATGTATTTTCGGTCTACCTGTGTTGCACTTAGTTATATCGGGTTACCTGTGTTACCAGTGCGGTACCCTCTCTTTGTATTTCCGGGCTACCTGTGTTATCCTAGCTTGGCTCGGTTGTGTCGGGTAGGCATTTATAGATTGTGCTCAAAAATTTCGAAAAAGTTGCTCAAAAAAAGGGTTAAAAGTTGCTCAAAAAGTTGCCCAAAAAGGAGAAAAGTTGCTTCAATAATTCAAGAAGTTGCTTTACAATATAAGTTTATAAATGAGCGACCACGAACAACACTCCACTGGTATACGTCGGATCAAACAATGATCTAAATGGTTCGCAGATTAAGAAATAAGTAGAATGAAGAATAACCAATACGACGTAGAATTATACGGATTTAATGTAGCACAATATTTCGACTAGCCATACTAGTCTTCATCAGGTGCTTAGGAGCTTTTACAATGTGACTTGACAATATATAATGGTAAAACGGAAATGACGTAAAAAACATAATATGATAACGAAAGATAACTAAAGGTGTGGCTGATTAGTAAGTCTCACAGATGACCTAAGGTACGCTTACTCTAAATCACAGAGATGTTAAAATAAAGCGATAATCAAACTGAGGGAATTCAAATCAACTATACGAGAAACTAACTGAAGTTGGAGCCAATGGCTCAAATGGACTACTTTCATGGGAAAATACCCTGTGTTTTACAGTTACTTTATGAGAGGATACATTTGCATCGTTGACTATAGTGTGATTCCTTTCTTTGCTTGGTGTGTCCTTTTTAACAAACTCAAGTTCAATTTCACAAATATTTCACAAATACTTTTTCTATGTATTGTAGTTGCAAATATGTAAGTTAGATCTTTTCTTACATAATTAAGCTCAGTTTATCCATTTTACTTTAGTTTAAGCAGTGAACAACTGGAAACCTTAGCTACTTTGTTCACTGCACACTGACACGAGCGCAGTCACGAGTAGTTCCAACTCTAGAGTCTTCCAGTCGTCAACGTCTGGTGCATTATGGAAATATTTCAAATCACTTCCGCCGCGAAGATCACTTCCGCCGGCTGAAATTGATTTTGCCGTGAGCAAATTGATTTTGCCGTGATCAAACTGATTCGGTAAAAGGTCCTAAACGAAGCAGCTAAGAAGTCCTTGACAAGGCAAAGGAAGCCACTGTTGACTGCAAAACAACGCGTAGCTCGGCTAAAATTCGCTAAAAATACAGAAAACCGACTGCAGAAAAATGGGATGATATTCTCTTTTCTGACGAATGTCCGAAGTATCTGTCTGGGGATCGCAAGAGAGCCAAGTACCTCCTGCCTACTAAGTCAAGCAAAGCTCGAAATAGATGATCTGGGGCGGAATGACAGGCCTCGGTCTGATCGATCTTCACTGTATTCCACAAGGACACAGACTGCTGATTATTATATAACGAACATACTAGAGAAATAAGTTAATTAAGCCTCTTCTTCGCCGTAAATCTACAAATGAAACAGCAGTTAAAAGAAAACTGTTCAGCTCTAACCGCAAAATGACATTCGTTCAAAACGGGGAACCACTTCACACAGCTAAGGCCACGCAAATATGGTGCGAAAAGAACTTGCCCAATTTTATTGAGAAAGCAGAATGGCCAGCTAACTCAGCTTACATCAACCCGATCGAGAATCTTTGGGGTATAATATATGAATTCACATACAAAGATCCTATCCCGAAGACCATGAAAAAACTAAAAAGATGGCTCAAGCAAGCATGGAAAAACGTCCCGTTATAATAATAATATTTTAACAGGGTGCCCATGTCACAGGTGTTTTTTAATGGAGCCCTGTATAAAATTTAAAAACAAATAACAATTAAGATAAAAGATAAAAATGCAAAAAAAAATAAAAAATATGATGGAAACACTAATTAAAAACTTAGTAAAAAGTCATGAAGCAAATCTAATTTAGCTAAGAACGATAATTATAAGTAATCTTTAAGCTTACTTTGAAAACATGATAAAGAGCTAATACTACGAATCTTTAAAGGTATACTGTTCCAATCCGTTATGGCGTGATAAGTGAACCGCTGCTTCCCCCCAGTTTCTCTTGGATTTGTGCAGATGTATGTCATCTGTTCTTCGGGTATTACAATTATGTACTTCTCTATTTGTTATAAAATTAAAATCGTAGTCAATTTGGCCATTACGTAATTTATGGACCGTGGTACAGCGATGGAATTTACGACGTACACCTTTAGCATTTTCCAACCTAGCTGATTTAAAGCTTGTCTCGAAGAAGAGAAGACTGGTAAACCAATTATTACTTTGGCGGCCTTACTCTGAATAACCTGAAGGGAATCCATAAGTGTAATGTTATTTTTATCTCCCCAAACTATCTGCATAATCTAAAATAGGTAAAATAAGCGCATTATAAAAAGTAAACGAGCATGCAACGGTAAATGATGCCTTATGCGCCTCAACAGGCCAATGCACTGATTCGCCTTAGAAATAACATTATCTATATGATCGCACCAAGTCATGGTTTGCTTTATAGTCACACCTAGGTACTTCAATGAATCAGCGCGCGTAAGAGAGGAACTATTAATGAGTCTGTTCAACAATACGCGGGGATGACGAAGAGAAGTAAATGACTGTGTCGTCAGCATAAATAGATATCTCACAGGATTCCAAACAATTTGGAAGATTGTTAATGTATATTAGGAAGAGCAGGGGACCAAGAATACATCCGTGAGGCACTCCAACAGGTACATATTGAGTAGAGGAGTACTGGTTGTCTATTACAGTTACTTGAGATCTGTTACAAAGGTATCCTTTGTTTTGGGGTCAGAATATTCTCTTATATCACACTTGACACGGTTTTCTTTGTTCTTCAATAGGGTCAAACAATAGAATAATAATTAAGTCATAAATCTGAGGTTTATAAATGTTACAGGGAGGTTTATAACTGTTTTAAACCTCCTTTCTATTTGAGAAAACCTCGCCAAATGTGATATAAGTCAGTTTCATACCTCGAACCTTTGGTTCTCGGTACGAAACTCTTACTTTCCAAAGAAATTCATAGAGCTGACCATGCACTGACCTTTCAAGAATCTTGCTAATTGTAGGCAGGACTGTGATCGGTCTGTAGTTGTTCACATCAAAAGTCTAGCGTTTATCTGATCTAAGCCAATGGCCTTGTTTGTTTTCAGGGTTCTGAGCTGACTTCTAACAAATTGTTCATCAATCGACCGAAAAACGAATTTGGTCTCTTGTTCTTGATCAGGCGCTGGACCACGACGAACGGAGCTGGGAATATTAAAATTCGCCATTAATTGATTAGCCAGTTTTGTCCCAATAGCTGTTCTGGTTTGGTCAGATATTCAACTCTACCTTTTGCATATAGCCCTTAGTCAGAATACGAACGCCGTAATCTAGTTCCATTGCATTCGTGTGTGAAATTAATATAAAAAACCTTTTTCGTAGTTAGACATTAACAGACCTAGATTTTCAAACTTTTTCGCGGTAGCATGTCCCAAGTTCCCCTCCCCTATTACAAATCCTGGCTACGTCCCAGCTGTAGACTTAATCAAAGGTTTATGAAATTCCGCCAGTGAACAAAGAAGAGACGTCACAAGATTGTCAATCCTGTCGGACGTCACCGAATTGTGAGCTCAATGGAATTGTAGTTTTTCTTCGAAATAGATATCAGAAAACAAAACTGCACAGCGTTTGTATTCTAACTAAGGGTTATCTATCTGCAAAAGGAAGCGCATATATTTTTTAAGATCTATCTATCTTGGAGAAATGCTGCATTGCTTTCTACAAAAAACTACAAGAATATATTTCCACTCTTTTATTTCCTTTTTCTAGTTCAATGTTTTCAAATTTTTTTTTTACACCGTACATCAACGTGCTTGTCCTGCAGAAAAGAAGTAAGACATACAATGAACATGCTCTCGCTACTGAAGTGCATTTGCCACGCACTCATTAAGGTTTCGACTGATGTACTTCTTAAAACAATGCCGTAACAGCAGCCGTCCATGATTCCAAGTGATGTAAAAGAGCCGACAAAATGCATGTGTTGCAAGTTTATCCCACTATACTCAAGGACGACCAATACCCTTTTTTTTTTTTTTTCGGAACACTGAACTTAATAATCAGCTTTTTACCCGATAATAATTCGTTGATGCCACAATGAGGACATAAACAGGTTTAACTCACCAGAAGGGGTTTCAGTACAGTGTGGTAAGGAGTACTGCCAGCGTTGGTTTTGCCATCTGTCATCACAATCAACACGTCTGGTTTATCACGTCGATCTCCTCCACTCGGTGAAAACAAGTCGCTATTAGCCAGTCTCAATGCCATGTCTGTACGAGTCCCACCTGCAGTGAATGGAATGCCATCGATAACAGTCTTCATGGCCGGCAGCGTCTGCGAGGCAACAGAGGCGAAGCTTACGATACGGGTCGCTGTGGAGCTGTAGGCGATTATCCCAAGACGGCTACCGGACGAAGAGATGCCAAGGCGAGTGACTAGAGTAGAGAGGAACTGTTTGACTTTCTTGAAGTTGGCGGCGCCAACACTACCTGAACGATCTAGGATGACACCAAGGTCCAGAGCTTTGCTACACGGAGCGATCAGCTGTGGGATCCCTGTGGAATGAATAGACAGCAGACATAAATTACGTCAAGCAGTATAATGATATAGAGGTGGATAAAAAGAGATTTCAAAGCTGTCAGGATGAACATACCTCCTTCACAGCCGTACAGTTCCATTCGTATAGCGATGTGAGCACGCCAGCTCTTGGGGAGAATTCTGATAAAGCGAATGTTTTCGATGGGAGGGTCGAATTCATTGAGAACAACACTGCCCCTATCTCTGTTACCAAGGAATACCTGAAAGAATGCAAAGTATCAAAGAAACAAGGTAAAATATTAGGTTTATGAATTGGGATATCTTTGGCACTAACTATATAATGTTGAACTAGTCGTATTCGAATATCTTTCATTATTTTACTACACGAGATCCTTTTTCGTAAATATACTCATCGTTATAGTATATTTAAATCACTCCACCCACCTTGTCTTTTCCATTCTTCTTGTAGGTAATAAACTGCTTCCCATCCATACTGTACTGCACCATATAACTGGTCACCCACTGATCAGCTTCCTGCCTGCCTTGAGTAGCAATTCGTGTAACTGTTTTGTAATCTTCAAAGTCTACTTGAATCCACTGATTGACGTTGTTCAGCCTAGCTGCCCAGCGTCCACCTATATCTTTCCTTGCGTTCAAATGCAGTCTCGCATTTGCTGCTTTGAGGGCCGCGTTGTATTCTGATGATGCCGAGAACTGGTGATCTTTGATGGACAAGCATTGAAAACCGAGTGCAGTTACACATTCTGGTTTTTGGGGTGGCTCAAATCCTGGAAATGATAGACAAATGTATCGTGGTCGGAAAGACAGGAATAAGGAAATATCAAGGATTAGAAGTTGGATAAGAGATTTCATCTACCTTCAGTGCAACCGTAGAACTCTACCCTCATGGAGATGTGTCCCTGCCAGGTCTTTGGACGGACTCGGATGTAAAAAGTGATGATTGGATTGACGAGGAAGTGACTAACCACCTTGTGGCGATCATTGTTGCCAGCGAAAACCTGAAAATAGTTATTGTGTAGAGTATTCAAGTTAAATTCAACATGGCTGAACATGCCATAACATAGTTCAACATGTCTGGGTTGAGAGCTGTAAGTATGGACTGCCTACTATTTTTTAAGTTTTGTGACCGTGTTGTCGTCAAGCGACCTATTTTGTTCACAGCTCTGCAGTTTCGATTTATCTACTCCTCTCGACAAGTTAAATGTTCTGTCGAGACGTTCCAATTGTTATCCTAAACGGCGATTTACAAAGTTTGTGTAATCAATTCGTATGCTTTGGTTTGTACTCTTTCAGCCATGCCACTGCTACAAGCATAATAAATTAGTCTGGACAGAACACTTGTCGAGAGGAGTATAAAAATGTAAACTGCGAAGTCGCAGATCACTCCCACCACCGGAACGGTGCCGCTCACTGATTTAAACAACAACACTGACCAATAGTTTTTCTCGTTGCTGGGTTGACAGTCCCTACTTGTAACTCTAAAGCCAGCCATTCAAGAATGGTATGCCATGTTTAGCCATGCTTCTAGTAATTGGCGGAATAGAAGTGACTACTGTATTAACAAACCTTCACGTTTCCTCACGTTTCCAGTATGGTGTAAACATGCTGCCGTCCAGACTGTATTCCAAAGTGTAACTCTTCACCCATTGGTGAGCATCCTGTCGTCCTTGTGTAGACACACGTGTTACCTTTGTCGCTTTATTAAAGTGCACCTCAAGGAACTGGAAGGCGTCATTGGTTCTAGAAGACCAGGATCCAGTCCTTCCTCCACCAGCCATGAAGTGTAGTCTTGCGTTAGCTGCTCTGTGTGCCGCGTTGTATTTAGACGAAGCTGACATCTGATTGTCGGCCAAGTTAATCGCAGCCTGACATTTCTTTATAATTGGTACAGTGAAGCCTGTGGTGGGTCAACGACATTGATTTCAGTAAAACAAAGATATATAATATAGCGAAAGAGAATATCGGTAGGGCTTAATAACTTACAAACCTTTTGTGCAACCGTAAAGCTCGAGTCTCATCGAGATGTGTCCATACCAGGTACGTGGGGCGATGCGAATGAACCTCGCTATGATAGCAGGCTTCAAGATGTGCCCAACAACAGTGTTCCTGTCCTTGTTACCCTTGAGTATCTTAGAATTGATGTATGGCTCAAAATGGCCACCATCCATACTAGACTGTAGACTGTAACTAGTGATCCACTGGTTTGCGTCCTGGCGACCTTGTGTGGCGACACGAGTAACCTTGATGATCTGAGTCATATCTACCTGTAACCACTGACCGAGATGGTTGAATCGAGCAGACCAAGCACCCATTAGACCGCCTTGGCGAGGAAGGTGAAGTCTAGCACGAGCAGGTGAATGAGTTGCACTCCACATGGAGGAAGCAGTGAGTCTAGAATCAGCGATCTTCTTAGTTTGCATTCCAAGGGCAGCAGCACATTGGACAGGTGGAGTAACGAATCCTAACGAAAAGGAGAAAATGCAAAGAGAAATGTTTAAGAAACAAGAATGCAAACAAGTTAAAGATGACTGAAGTACATTATTTCACCTTTCCTACAGCCAAAGAATTCTGCTCTGATGGAGATGTGGCTCTGCCAGGTCTTGGGTTTAATGCGGACAAATCGAGCAAAGATTGCGGTCTGTAGTTCGTGGAGAACTACGGTGAATCTATCGGCGTTACCGGAAAGAACCTGTATAAACAATAAATTCATAAGATTGTGTACAAATATTTCTGTATTTTCACACCTATTGGATTAGATGTCAAGAAATATTCATTTCTTTTCACAATGCTGAAATGCTTGGTTAATGCGATCAGAAATAGTGAACGAGTAGAGTTACCTCTTAATGCCTATTTTATAACGAACCCTTACTAAAATATATTTCTCGGTTATGATTAGAGCTTCCCAAACCAATTCAAATAATTACAACTTACAGCAACATATTTGCCCTGTTGGTAGTCTTCCCAGAAGATTATATCTCGACTGAATTGAAGTGAATAACTTTTCACCCATTGGTTGGCGTCCTGTCGGCCCTGAGTGGCCACCCTTTTTATTTTCACCACCTGACCAAAGTCCACTTGAAGCCATTGCTGATCGTGGTTTACTCTAGCTGACCAGGCACCAGTTCTTCCTCCGCCAGCATGGAAATGTAGTCTCGCGTTAGCTGCTCTGTGACCAGAATTCCACTCGGACGAAGCGGACATCTTGGCATCTTTGACCAGACCACTTCTAAGACCCATTGGGGAGACACACTTGGGAACATTAGGTGGGGTGAACCCTATGACGATACACATGTTGAGAAGAATGTGTAAGTAATGATTCGCGTAAGAACGATGGCATACAATAGGTCACGTGCTGATATTATACTTCGTTAACGAATGGATTGAGCTCGTGATCCCCATGGGAAAGGCGTTGCCATGGATGCTGGGTGGCTAGCTATCTGTTTCAGAAAGATCAACAATCGATTGGAGGTGGAAAATAGCATTTACAAACAGGTTCTGCTTATAACACTACCGATCTCGTACAATTGCCTTTGAATATATGAATTGCACATTCCTGCAAAAGACCCATAAGCACATCCGATTTTCCGCTTAAGTAGTAGGCACTAGGAATATTCTAGTGTGAAGAAGTAAAAAGGAAAATAGTGACTCGGCGTTACCTTCACTTTCCCACCAACGCCGTAGGTAGTGAAAATCCCGCCGTCCACACTGTATTGCAGAGTGTAGCTCTTCACCCATTGGCTGGCGTCCTGTCGTCCTTGTGTAGAGACACGTGTTACCTTTGTCGCTTTACCAAAATCAATCTCAAGGAATTGATGAACGTCGTTAACCCGAGCAGACCAGGCCCCAGTCCTCCCTCCGCCAGCGTAGAAATGTAACCTGGCGTTTGCTGCTCGGTGGCCTGAGTTCCACTCGGACGAGGCGGACATCTGATGGTCAGTCATGGTAAGTTTGCTCTGGCATTTTGGAATCTTTGGTATCTGGAATCCTGAAAACAATGCATTGAATCAGGTGTTTTCCTGTTCATGTATTGAATGGAAATGGTTAATGTATGTTGTCATACCTTCTTTACATCCGTACAATTCCACTCTCATGGAAATGTGTCCGTACCACGTCTTGGGAAGAACCCGGATGTATCTAGCGATTATGACTGGCTCGAGTATATTAACGACAACACCGTGCCTGTCTTTGTTGCCCGTCAGAACTTTGTTGTTAGCATAGGAGTCGAAATATCCTCCATCCTGGCTGAACTGCAGGCGGTATGTGGTGACACACTGGTTGGCGTCCTGTCTTCCTTGTGTCGCTATGCGTGTGAACTTAGTCACTTTGCCGAGATCAATTTGAAGAAACTGACCAACATTATTCACCCGAGCGGCCCAGGACCCCAGAAGCCGCCCTTGACGTCTACTATGTAGCCTGGCACGAGCGGGTAAGAGATTTGCATTGTAAGAAGTAGAAGCGGTGATACGAGAGTCCGTAATTCGACCGTCTATCATGCCGAGTGCAGACGCACAGATTTCCTTGGGAACACAGAATCCTGTTGATAAAGTGAAAGCCATGCTTATTTGCAGTTCGATCGAGCAATTGGTAAAATTAACGATTTCAACAGAAATGAGAAGAAAAGTAATTTGGTTTACTCCGAAACGTATGTGCGTGTGTGTATCACTGATTTTATGGACTAAAATTGCAGGAGAGCAAATGTAATTCTTCATACGTATTGTCTGTTATTGGATACATTCCGTAGTAGCTACCAGATTAAATATTTAGGTGTAGTCCTACCAGAGGTGCATCCATAGATACCAGAGGTGCATCCATAGATACTGAACTGTATCCTCATTTCAGACCAATCTCAAATCTAAAACTTGTGTCTAAAGTTATTGAGAAAGGTGTCGCCTGTCAACTAGTTGATTATCTTAAGGCAAATGGACTTGAGGAACTTTTGCAATCTGCATACATGTGCAATCGATCAACAGCAGAGTGTCATATTACTTCTCCTTGACTTATCAGCCGCGTTTGACACTGTGGACCATGAGCTTTTAATATCACGGTTGCGCACTAGATTTGGAATCAAGGGAAATGTCCTGCGCTGGTTTGAGTCCTATCTTCGGGATCGTAAACAGTTTGTCCAAATTGATGGCATACGGTCAGCATCTAAGGATCTACAGTGTGGTGTACCACAAGGGTCAGTCCTGGGACCTATTCTCTATTTACTGTACACTTCCCCACTTGGTGACATTATCCGAAGTCACGGTCTATTGTTCCATCTCTACGCCGATGATTGCCAGGTATATGTGTCATTCAAGCCCACACCAGAAGAAACCGCAGCTGCAGTCTCCAAAATCGAGGCCTGTGCTCGAGACATTGATGCTTGGATGCTATGTAACAAATTAAAGCTGAATAGAGGAAAAACGGAACTCCTTGTGCTAAGTGTTCAACATCGCCCGCGCCCGCAAATACAAGTTGTTAATGTCGCTGATGCAATCATATCTCCATCAACTTCAGCCAGGAATATAGGAGTAATATTCGACCAATCCATGAATTTAGAGCAACAAGTTCAAAATGTGTGTAAAATAGCTTTTTATCATATCCGCAATATAGCTAAGATTAGGAACTGCCTTTCCCAGAAGGATACCGAGACACTAGTGCATGCTTTTATATCTTCTAAACTGGACAACTGTAATTCATTGCTTACAGGACTTCCTACTTATCTGATAGATAAACTACAGAGAGTGCAAAATGCTGCAGCGCGCCTGGTCACACGCACCCGAAAGTTTGATAGGATAACGCCAATTTTGAAGCAACTTCACTGGCTACCAGTTAAAGAACGAATCTCCTATAAAATACTTCTGCTGACCTACAAGGCTCTTAACGGCATGGCACCTCATTATATTTCTGACCTCCTCGATAAATATGTACCTGTAAGAACTCTTCGCTCCTCGAATAAGCATCTTCTTAAAGTACCATGCTACCGCCTAAAGACGTATGGAAGCCGCGCGTTTCAAATTACAGCTCCTACTCTTTGGAACTCGCTTCCTATGGGGGAAAAGCGGTCATGCTCACTTTCACATTTTAAGTCTAATGTAAAAACATTTCTTTTTAAGCAAGCGTTTGTATGAACTTTAGTTATTTTTATTATTTATTTAATGTTATTTTTATTTTATTTTATTATTTCTATTTTATATTGAATGTGAAGCGCTTTGAACTATAGGAATATAGCGCTATATAAATCTACATATTATTATTATTATTATTAACTCGGCTCTCATCGAGATGTGGCTCTGCCAGGTCTTGGGTTGAATGCGGACAAATCGTGCGATGATTGGTGGACTGATATCATTAGATACCACGTTGAAGCGGTCTTTATTACCAGCAAACACCTGTTAACATATCATGCACATTAATTATACAGTTTCTTTATTATTAATATTACATTTGTTATTTTAAAGGCCGTACAACGATTGTAATGCAAGTCAGATAAAAATATGTATAATTTTTTTATTGACTTAGAGAGGAAATCTCAAATATGAGCGGTTATCTGCTGGTTTTACAGTCTAATCACCTTCAAAAGATATCATTCTAAAATGGCGTCTAATCAGTACTGTTATGGCCCGAGTTCTATAATTTGAAGCCCAAGAACCTGCGAAAAGGGTTTGAAGTAAGAGTTGCAGGTAAATAACCAGAGTATCAGGCCTAGTTTGGGGGGGGGGGGGAGGAGAGGGAAATGGGAAGACGAGGAAAAAGAAGGGAAGGCCTCCCTTTCCTTTTCTCTACTCCGTCTTCCTTTCTTCAGAGCCTGATACTCAGGTTACATGTTAACGAGTTCTTACTTTCTTAGGGTACGTTTTCCAAACGGTTCCATCTCGACTGTAAGCCAAAGTGTAGCTCTTTACCCATTGGTTGGCGTCCTGTCGGCCTTGAGTAGTTACGCGGGTTATTTTAGTCGTTTGGATAAGGTCTACCTGAAACCATTGTTGGGCGTTGTTGTACCTAGCAGACCAGGCCCCAGTCTTTCCTCCACCAGCTTTAAAATTCAGTCTACCGTTTGCTGCTCCGTGATTGGCATTCCATACAGAGGAGGCGGTCATCTGTGGGTCTGTGATCACATGTTTCTCTAGGCCAAGAGCGGTCAGGCAATCGTACGCTACTGCAGGCTGAGAATCTAACAAGAAAAGTTAATTCTGGTCAACAGAGCAAAATTCAAAAATCAAATAAAGGTTACCAAAGAGTAAAATAATTTGGTTCAATTATAGAATACCCCGCATGTCGAAAAACTGTGCCAAATTCTCTATTATAGTGCAGGTGTATGTAAAGTCGTTCTATGAATGACTTTTGGTCGAAAATGGTTAGGGTTTCTTTTTTTTATTTCAGGGTTAGGATTTTAGAAGGTTTGTATAACAATTTGACAAAATGAATTTTTAATGTTTTCTATAATTATTCCAATAATTTTCGAGCACCAGTACACAAAGCCAATTAAGTAAGTTATGGAAAGACCAATATTTTTTGATTGAATTAACCAATCTTACCTTAATAGCTTCTCCTGTGTCAACTTACCTTGAATATGAAGCGCGTGTAAGAGTAACACTAGTAACAGGAGACTTCCCGTCATAGTGGGTCGGCAGCTCTACGGAAAAGAGAAAAGATTTAATATACTGTACCGAGATCGACAATCGCGGTCAGCTGTGCTACATCAGAGCCTGTGCCTACATCGTGGCTAGATGGAGATGGATTAAAACATTGGCTGGTCAACAGGTTTCGAGGTTTTCAAAGAACGAGAAAATAAACTTGTTGACAAAGAAACGGGTTTCCGGTATGGTAATTAATACTACAGTATTTAAATACACATGTGAAATCAGTCGCTCAGCTCGCCAAGATAACACTTACCTTTGATCAGCCTGTATGGTTGTTCAGGTCCAGCTAGAAACGAAAGATATTTCAGTGGTTTTACAGTAACTGGTCTACTTGAACACAAATTCACCGTGACTTGATGTTGTAGAAATCTACGGAAAACATGCTCAAACAAAACCCATAAATTTTGCACACAATTTTCTACTTATATTGTCCAAATTAAGATAAAAATTTCAATATCTTACCTTAGCGTAACCCTGCCGTGTAGCTGTCTCAATAAACTTTAGAGTCTTCTACACGTGAGTTCTTGGCTAACGGTCCTTATTTATACTTGTACTGTTTGCTTTAGGCCCGGCATTTCATCCCAGTAGGATTACGTAACACATGATTAGAATGATGTTTTGAACAAGAAGTAAGTTGTTGTATTTAATTGCCCGTTACAAGTATGTTGTGTTTCTCATTCTTATTTCTCATGTAAACCAATCTCCATTCGCTTCGAGTGATAACGTTACGTAAGAGCTACCTTCGTTACGTCATTGTGTATTCACGTGGTCCTCATTAGCTAGCTTCTCTTTTCCAAGTTCAAGTTCATTTTATTTAGCACAATTTTTTTTATAAAGATAATTACACAAGAAAATAATTGTAGAAAGAAAAAGAGAGATACGGTAATAATAACATAGTTATGAATTTCAAGAATGTGCATAGATGTCAAGGGAGCCATAGGCTTTCTAGTTGACCCCTATCACAAGAAAAATAAATGAGGATATTTGGAGCACAGAAAATACATAAATATCTATTGTACAAGTTTGCTTGAGTAGTAAGCGGCTGGAATTAATATTAATAGGAAGAAGAATTTATTTACAATATTGATACATAATTATATAGCTGTCATCTCATCACATTGTCCTACTTGCTCGTAGCAGTGAAAGCTGTAACGTTATTGTCTTAGTATTGTTGAACGTCATTTTTTTCGGCAAGATAGCAAAAACAAACCCGAAATATAGCCGTGACTCACGGATAACAATAGCTGATACTATAGTGGCGTCGTGTACGAAAAGCAGTTTCAGCGGTATTGACCCGAACGCCTCACTTCGATGTAATGAAGCAGTTGGAATAGTGTTTCATTACATGGAAGTGAGGCGTTCGGGTCAATACCGCTGAAACTGCTTTTCGTAGACGCCACTGCAATATCAGCTAGAACATTTATGTATACGCGCTATATAAATTGACTATAATATACAGTATATATACAGTCAATAAAAATCTCGAAAACGTTGTCCAAAACCATGTATGAATAACATGTGCACAATATTATGGGATATCTTCGAACTTTTGTTTTTCAATAGGTTTCACCGAAGGGGCAAACGAAAAATACATTCCAATGATGACTGAATAACAGGAAATGAATTAAAATATAGATGTCATTTACGCCTTAACATATGGCAGTATAACCATAGTATACCATACATGTATTTCTTATTGCACGATCAGGCTTGAAATACATTCTTCAGATGCCTCTTGGGTAAGGCTTATTGAAAAATCTGTTTGAAGATATCCCATAATGTTATGTATATTTTATTGGCATTATTTATCATTTGTACTTACAGTATATCTATAGAGGATATTACACTGGTGCGAAGATATGTAGTTTATCCTCGAGAGCCAAAACATTTACCGAGTGAGCGCACTGAACGAGTGAAATGTTTTGTACTGGAGAGGATAAACGTCATATCTTCAAACCACCGTGTAATTTTCTTTTTATTATATGCATGGACAATTAAACTGCTCTATGACCTCTGATCTATTCATTTTACTTGCTGTCAGTACAAACTTCTTCGTGAACTTTCGAAGCTGTTCTGGGATGTTTCATTGGGTTTTCTTGTCTCTTCGTTGCAGTCCAGAAATGTTTAGAGAGTTTTAGATCGTATTTTGGCTTTTTCGTGCTCGGACTATTCATTGTCATGCAGCTCATTTAAGCTGTTTACATCTTCCTCTGTGACTTTCTCAAACTAGCCGCCATCTTTGTAGTTCAAAAGGCGGCAAACATGACGTCATCGATATTTTCACTAGTGACGCAAGATACATAATATTTTCGGAGAAATAAGTTCTTCTTTCGAACCCTTGTTTTTTCGTAAAATGCGAAAATCTTCAAAACGAGACATTATGTTTTTTTGTTTACTATTCTTCAATATCAGAAAATACATTGTCCAAAAAAGCTCAATGATCGCCAAAAACGTTCCGCTGAAAAGTGCGAATATTTCTAATGCCAATTCGGTTGTCACAATACCAACGGGCCATCTTGGATTATTAAATCAGACTTTCAATTAAACTGAGTAATTCATAGTTAGTTAATTCAACTGTTTTCTGCCACACATTTTGGAGAATGTATTTTATATTTTTGATCTTATAATCTAGGTAATTAACTCTTACTAATTACTCACCAAGTCATGCATAAAATACCCCAACCCGGGGTCTTTTACTTTAAATAACTTCTTCAAATAACTGAATAGAAGGTGCTGTCTTTACTTTTAAAATCTCGAACTATAAAACTCGAACTGTAATACATTTGACGTTCGACCAAGAAATAATTAGTTTTATTTATTTCGTTTACAGCTCCGATAAAACATTGTTCGGTTAAAGAAACCGTCCCCGCGCGAGCGCTGAAAAACAAATGTTTTCGCGCGTTAAAATCTGATTGGGTATTACTCCAACAGCCCATTTTAATTCGCTCGCGCGCTAACAAAACCTTTCAAGTGTATATCAAATGAACCGGCGAAAACCGGTTCGTGGCCCGTGTAATACGATCATATGACGCGTGCGGCTCCGTAAGCCATTTCCTTTCAAAACATTAACAAAAGTCTCGTGACGATATGTTTGACGTGAGCGCGCTGGTAAAAGCCGTCCAACTCTGCTCGAGTTTTTGTTTGTTGTTTTCTATTATTAAAACAAACAAATTAGTCATATGATAAGAACATTATTTTCACTGAGGTAGCCGGCTCTTATTCATTTTGTACTTGCACTCGGTCCCAGGATTGAGCCAAATATTTTCCCATCCGACCCCAGTCCCACTCAGTCAATGAGTACCTAATATTTCAACACATTCCTCCCGTTGCATTAACAACTATCCTAAACTGGAAATAATGATAATCGTTCATTCTAATGAGCTTCTTAAAACCAGTCAAGGATAAAGATAAAGATTTGTCACGTTCCGAATGGCGGGAGACCGGCTTAGTGTAGTAGACATGACGTCTGCACTGCACTGCAGTACACGCAAAGGATTTCTAGTTCGAACCCGAGTAGGAGCGCTCCAAAAAAGTATCTCTCTTTACCATCTCTTCTTGTTTACCTGAAGCTCTAGCTCTAGGTGAGAGAACCCGTAGTTTACCCGTCAACTCGTCCGATGGTTAGGTTTGTGGTTCGGGTTAGGATTTGTCTTGGAATGAACGATTATTATTATTCCTAGGGGGGTTTCCATTTAAGGTAGTTGTTTATTCAACGGGGGAATGCATTGAATATTTGCACTCGTTTTGGGCCGTATACCAATCCTTCTTATTTCACTTCCCATTACTTGTGATCATGTCTGTAGAAGCTACCAATTCAACTCTACCTTCCTCCCCTGTCAATCAAAGTAGCCTGTTCCGTCCCTGCAGTGACCCAAGTAGCATAGTGCAAGTCCTACTTATAGTCATCATCATGGCATTCTCCATCGTCGGCAATGGAGTTATCTGCATGCTGTTGGTTCGCTTCAGAACACTACGCACCGTTCCAAACATTCTTGTAGTTAACTTAGCATTCATCGACATCATAAATGCCTTAACAAACATGCCTCTATTTATCTTGTGGTATCTGTGTCAGGTAGCCTTCCTTAAAGGACCGCAAGTATCGTGGTTCGTGGTAACTACTTATGTCTTATTCATGTACTTGACTATGGTATCCCTCCTTGTTCTAACGTTGGACCGTTATGGTGCCATAGTACACGGGTTAAGGTATCACGCATGGTAGACAGGTAACAAAGCCATAATTGCTGTCATTTCTATTTGGATAGCAGCTGGGGCCTACACATTTGGCATGTTCAGCCTTGGGATCCACATCGACGTTGGAGACAAGCCAGTTTGGGTTTACAGAATCCAGTACTTTTCACGATTCGGTCGCTCGTTTCTTATTCCTGGCTACCTCGTTCCGTTCGGTATCAAGATGACTTTGGGATTCCTAATTTGGCGAACGGTACACTTGAGCAGAATATAAATGGTTCTGCAAAGCAGCATGGGTAAACGAACCAGGAGCGACATCCAGACTGCAAAGACTCTTGGGGTTACAATTCTGACATAATTTTGGATGGGCATCTTTCCAGTGTTACGTACTGCATAGCGTCGCAAGGCTCCACGGGTCGTAGCCACATTTTCTGGCTTACTTTTTCATTCATATGAACAACATGACAAACCCTATTATTTACTCCCTTCGCACTCAGCGTTTTAGCCGAGCATTCATTTTGTTGGTGCGGGAGTCCTGTGGTGATAGTCTGCCTACGGTTCCAATTATGTCAACAGCAGGAGGGACGTCATATGATGTAAATGAGCAACAAGGAGTTCCCATGCACGTGATTGCCATGAGCAAATACTCACACTCGCGGCTTTTCTAACTGAATTGTTATCAGCTTCAATTTAGTGTTTACTTCACTGATGTCCTGGTTAACAAAAATTTAAAGTATGGCGTTTGGTTGCGATCAAGAATAGGATACAAATATGAACCCATATCAGAAGTCCATAACCATATCAGAAGTCCATACATTTTCTCACGCAGCTGATAAAATAAATACGATAAAGTCTGTTTCAAATTTATTAGTCGAAATTACATAACAACACAATCTAAGCCGGTCGTCGTACATGTGGGTTGTATACCGCCATTCGTATAGATTGTGAGAATTTCAAAAAGCAGTTGCCATATTCTCTCTAAAATTAGGTTTCTCAGTTGTTTAGCATTTCGTATTTAGTTTTTTTATTATCAAAGGAAATCTCTAATCATACTCCATTTCTATATGTTATACAATGTATCATTGCTTAAACTGCCGCTTTTCGCATTGCAAACCTATTCATTTTTAACTCGTGTATATGCGAAGGATAGAAAGGCGTTATTTTGATGGGACAGTGTTGTCACTCACTAGCCTGACGGGTGGACCATTCATGTAGGCAACACATGCATTGCTATCAAAATACAATAGAATTAACACAATACAAAACAATAGAACGAAATACACAATACAATAGAACACAATACACAATACAATTTGGTAGTAATTCATGTCTGCCTACCGTGAAGGGAGAACGGGCCCGACGTGTAACGTGTTTATTACGCAGGGACCTTTACGCGCCTCATCCAATATGGCGTCGTAGTTAGCTTGATTTCAAGTTTCTGTGTAATCAGTGCAATTGTATGAAATTATAAAAATAAAGTTTTAGTATCGTCTTTAAAGTGATTCTGGTCGGTAATTGGGATTATTTGTTAAGTTTCCCTAAAAAGATTCCTCTCCTTCATAAAAAATGGAAAGGGCCGAGTATCGAATTGAGAAACCCCAAAAGCTCCACAAAATGTCACGTTTTACTGAGAAATTAGCTTCAAATCGAGTTCAAACGTTCGTACAGCACACCGTCAGATAATTTTCTTAACTTTATAGGCACATAAAACGGTAATGACAAATTCGGCATTGGCTTTCGCTCCAGGGACGGCTCTGCCAGCGGTTCCGTTCGTGGATAAATCGCATCAAAAATGGAAGATCTAAAAATAAATAAACAACTTTATTTACGTGTCTAGAAAGGTCTATTAATCGGGAACACGGATTCCTCGGTCGAATTGGAATTTGGGTTGGTTTTTGAGGAGGGAGGAAAACCAGACAACCCGGATAAAACCCCTCCGAGCAAGGGCGAGATACCAACAAACACAACTCACATGTGGCGCCGTGAACATTGCGAGAATCGAACTCGGGCCACAGAGGTGTGAGGCGAAGCGCTTAACCACTGCCCCAACCGGTCCCTTATGGAGACGAAAAGCACAAAAGACCGTAAAAACGGCAAATGTTTTGAACGTAGAAGATTGAATTGTGGTAGGTGGGTGTAGAATTGTAAAAGCAATATAACCTGATAATTTAAGTTATGTTGATGCCATTAAACGTCACAATGACGTCATTTATCCATTTGTAATAACTTTCTTAGAACTTTTCATTACATCTAAAAAATGATAATATAGTATATTGTTAAACGCTCCTACTGATGGGTTTAGGAAACAAAAAGTTTTGATAATTGCGACAATTTTCCTGCCAAAATTGACCGGCTAATAATCAACATAAAAGCATTACTGAAAATCGTTCTTCATTTAACTCGACTTTTGTAAATACCGTGGCTTCATATTTTACCCAATCATAAAACACTTTCGAAGAAACAAATATTTTAAAAGGCCTATTTTCGTAGACGTCATTACAGTATGCGGCATGCCCTTGTAAAAAACCCTTGAGTAATTTTCGAATTTTATTGAAGAAATGCACTTTAATACCTTTAATATACCGAAAGTCACGTTTCCTTTTCATGGTTTTCTTTTACGAAGGGCAGCCTCAATAACGTTTTATCTTTGCATACAGTCATCAGTATCATAGAATGTTCAGATTTCCCCAAATGAATGTGTTATATCGAGTAGTGTTGAAGATAAAATAAAGTATAAACCTCGGATTTAATATAACTCGACCATATGCTCTCTTTATTCATCTGCGCATCGGCGAACATACAATACACGGGTATCCCAAATGGCAATATATAACAGTTATCCTGCACTTAATAAGAAAACAACTTCAACAAGTTCAAGTCAGGTTTAATGTTCATAGTCCTTCTGTTCCAAACCCTACTTTCCTCTTGTGGAGTGGCACTGGATGACTATTGTGCATTAGGATCAGTCCAGCTCTGTGTGCTTGAGGATTGATACCAGTGGACTTCAGCTGGAGTTATACAAGGGGAAGTGACTGGTTCATTTACAGCTACAGGTAGCTTGATTTGCTCATTTAGACACTTTATTAGCTGGCCCACATGTCTTTTCCATTCACGGCCTTGTACGTCTAGCTACCACATTATGCCTTGAACCAAGAACTTCAGTTATCTCACCACGTAACTACTTCTCTCCTCCTCCATACGTTTCTTACCATGGCTGTATCTCCTACCTGGAACTGCCTCAAACGTTGATTGGTGCATGGTTCGGTTCACAATAGAGTTCTACTTTGCTTCAATTGCAACATGAAGTTGAACTGAAGGGGCTAGAAGATCCAAACGTGTACGCAACCTCCTTTTCATAAGTAGCATCACTTTCTCTTTTATTTCAATTTACAAATTACGTTACCAAGAATCTAACCCACCCACATTTAGCAAATTCTATTCGACGTGGGGGATTAGCAGATATACAAGACTAGATCTTATTAGCAATTTTCAAACAAAAGAAGAACGGAAACAGATCTTAAATTACAAGAACTTATAAGCAGAACTAACTACTAAAATAAGCACTATTTTAAAAAGCTACTATAATTCACAAGATTTAAAGACTCAGGCAATTTCCTAGTCGAAAATAAGACAGGAAGTGGAATTCAAGGAGGAGAGCCAAAGAAGGAAAAAGTTATGGGTTTGCTACATGCTGCATAATCTGGGCAATATCACCACAATCATCACGAGACGAAAAACATCAATAAGTAAACTTTTGTATTTCTTAATAAAGAGCGGTTTTTTTTACAGACTCGTATCGAGGATGGAATACAATTCCAGACCTTCACTCCAATTGAACAGACTCACTTTGCGTGAATATTTAATATTGAACGGGACTGATAAAGATTGCCGAGTGTTCTAGATCTAGTATTATACTTTCACCGTTCTAAGACAAAGCTAATGATCATTGGATCTGCTTATAATTTAAAAAACAAAACCGGGGACTTGTCAAGCACTCTCTCTATAGACAATACCAAGGTTTTACGAGTGAATTTCCATAAATGCCTAGGGGTTGAAATTGATGAAAACCTAACTTTCGAGAACCACAGTGAGAAAATCTGCAAAAAAAAGAGTGCGAGCATTGGTGCCATAAGGCGAATTAAACCGTATGTCCCTATCGATTCACTTGAAGCAATCATATAGAGCCCTAATTCAACCATACTTCCACTATTGTTCCCTTTATGGGACACCTGTGGAAACTGTTCTTAAAGACAAATTACAAAAAGGTCAATCCCGCGCTGCAAGAGTCATAACTGGCCTCATCAGTTTCCAACATTTTAAGTTCAGAAATGAATTAGAAAATTACCCAGGCCCCGCTCGGACAAGTGATTGTGTGATGCATGTTTACGCGTAGAAAGGAATGTCGTAGCGACATGGGGTTTTCACCAAAATGTTACCCATAGAAAACTGCAGATGGTCCTCTTTGTTTGGTTAAAATTTACGTTTGGAAGGAGATATAAGAGCAAAAATAATTTTCAAACCGGCTTAACCCCCCAGGAACCTCATTTGCGCGAGTAATTACAAAAAAAAATACAAAATGTTCTTTTTTTAACATTTTTATTTCGAATTTTTACAATATTTTACAGTAAACATTTACATTTACAGGATAACATAAATACAGAAACCGTAATTATTACATGCATTGACAAAATAAATAGAAACATTACAAAAGCTCTAGTTAACGATACACGAAAAGTAACAAAAAAGAGTAACATAAATAAATAAATAGAATAGATAGACACGTCCAGTCTTTTCAGTCCGGTTTAGTTTAATTCAATCCAACTCTCAAAGGGTAAAATCAGTTTTTCCCATTTACTTAAACGTTTTTCGAGAGTGCCTCTTTCCCTGGCAATGAGATATTCGGTTTTGTGAACAAGCTTAATTCTACTTTTAAAAACTTTTAGCGTAGGGGTTTGTTTCTTTTGTTTACAGTAATATATATAACGTTTTCCAAGTAGTAAGATATGACTGATAATTAAAAAGCTTTGTTCAAGGTCAAATATCCCAAAATGATTTTTTCTACAGTTAGAGGCCCTAAATGTACGTCTGAAGTATAGAGACAGGAAAACAGGCAATCCCAAAAAGGTTTAACATGATCAGGGCAGAGATAAAACAAATGTTCAAAAATTTAAACTACAGGGTGTCCCAAAAGTTCGTTCCTCTACTTTACAGGCCTGTATTTTAGTATATATCGTGACTCATGGAAAAGCTTTTTCATAAATTAAAACATTAATAAAAATCTAGTTTAATGTTCTTATTACTTACGGGCTTAAAAATGACGCTAGTAGACAAGAGACTTTATTTGTAACATTCACACACATAAATATACATAATTACATTATGAAAGTACATGAATAGGTTACTGGCAATCTGAAAATAGATAAACTAATCGAGTCAGATTGTCACAATGAGTAACTTGCAATGTTCGGTCAGGATAATGTCAATACACATTCACAAAACACACTCACAAAGTGAAATAGTAATGAAATAAGTGAATACATCAAATAAAACTATGAAATAAACATAAAACTATGGAATAAACATATGAAATAAACATAGGCATCAGTAAGATTCAATGATATTAATTTTAAGAGTTTTTTGAAGGATGGTTTTGATAGAAGTTTATAGTCGTCGCGAATGGAATTCCAGGTTTTTGCGCCAGTAATACGGAGACTAAATCAGTTTACCATAGTTTGTTCTAACTTTAGATAGGCAGTAGGTTTCCCTTGCTGTCAATCTAGTATTGTAATAATGTCGTGTGCTTGTTCGTTCAAAGAAGTTAGAAAAAACATTAGGTAACCTGGATGTAAAATAATCATACATAAAAATTGAATTGTGGTAGTAAACTAAATCAAGGAATTTTAGAATACCTAATGCCTTGAAGAGAGGTTAGAGTTCTCACGAAATTCAGAAAATGTCATGATTCGTACGACTTTCTTTTGTAGAGTAATTAGTGGTTTTAGAGTTGAGGTGTAAGTGTTACCATAGACGATAAGCCCATAGGCTAGAAAAGGAAAGATTAAAGTATAGTAGAGCTGAGTGAGAATATGCATGTTAACGTAAAGTCGAATTTTGGAGAGCACTCCTATACTTTTACAATTTTTTTTAAACACATGAAATACGTGACTCTTCCAACTTCAATTAGAATCTGAGTAAATACCAAAGTATTTAATACTACGTTCTTTCCTAATAGTTTTTTCATTAATGGTCAAGTTAATAGCAAAAGGTATGAAGTATAACATAATTTGTTTTACTTACACTAAGGGATAACTTATTACAGGCTAACCATAAATTAATGTATTCTAAGTTGATGTTTATGAGATGTTCTACAACTAGCAAGTATTTATTAGAGTAAAAATGATTTGTGTCATCAGCAAAGAAGTGAAATTCAAACAGCTCAGAACAGAATTGTATGTCATTGATATAAATTAGAAATAACAGAGGACCAAGTACAGATCTTTGTGGGACACCACAAGTAATTAATTTATCATCCAAAGTTGAACTGCCCAATTGATACAAATTGTCTTCTATTCTGTAAATAAGAAGCAAACCATTCAAGTGCTATACCTCTGATGCCATAATGTTCAAGCTTCTTTAAAAGTATTTTGTGATTCACAGTATCAAAAGCTTTACTGAGGTCAAGGAAGATTCCACAAGATAATCTCCCCTCCTCAATAGAGTTTTGGATTTTGTCGGCAATAAGGGATAACGCATGAATGGTTGAATGATTTTTACGAAAACCAAACTGTTTATCACTTATAATTTTATCAAGATAATCTATCAACCTATTATACATTAGTCTTTCTAATAATCTATTGAAAATTGACAGCAAAGAAATCGGACGATATATATTAGCAGAAGCCCTAGAGCCATTTTTATGAACTGGTATGACGCGAGCAATCTTAAATTTACTGGGAACTCTCCCATGGGATTAAGAAACATTAAAAAGAATTTCTAATGGTCTGGATACAAACTCTTTCAATAATATCAATAAACTAGACGGTATACTATAAGGGCCAGTTGATTTTTTGGGGTTCAGATTTAAGATTTCTTCTTCGATTTCGCCGAAAGTTACTGGAAATAGATAAAAGCTAGTTGCAGATGGAAGCAGGTAAGTACTCCAAAGGTGATTTAGGAACTTCAGGTACAGATCTGGCAAGCTGATTACCAACATTGGAAAAATAGTCATTAAATGCATTGGCAATACTTTTACTGTCAGTTAGCTCAGAGATGCCTGACACTATCTTAGTGGGTATACAAGCACTGTGGTTTAAGAGTTATTATCTGTTTTATTCCTTTCCATATGTTTTTAATATTATTGGTGTCATTAGTAAAGTAATCTTCATAATACTTTTCTTACTAGCCTTAATAACGGTACTTAACTTGTTACGGTTAGCCTTGTATTTTACTTCGTAGTAATTTAGTTTTGTTTTCATAAATTTCTCAAAAAACTTATTTTTCTAATTAATGGTATGTTGCAGGTCAAAAAAATCTTCAGGTTAAATTTGTCCAAACTAGTTTATTTATTTTCAACCTAGTTTATATTTTTTCAACCTAGTTAATTTTTTTCAACCTAGTTTGTTTTTTTCAACCTAGGTTATTTTTGTTAGATATCAATCATTCTATAAAAGGATCCTTTCTTTTTGGGGAGTCATAAAAAATGGTGTTTAGTTTTTTTAGGGGGCACATTCTATATTCCTTCTACACCACCCTGATCCCCCTTACCACCATTACATTACATTAATTAATATTACACATCATTATTACTTACTTTGTTTCATCCCAGACGAGACTCGAACGCTGAACCATCGGCTTGGAAGACCAGAACTTTACCACTTTACCACAGAAACATTCGATGACGTGGTAGTCATTTAAATCATTAATATAACTACGACGTCAGGTCTTATGCAAATGATGTATTGACGCATGTGCAGTGCTAAAGAAAACGGACATTGAAAAATATAACAAGGACGGTAACAGAGACGAAAATACAAACGAAAATACAGACGAAAATACAGACGAAGTTTGTGTTGACTCTACGTTCTTTTATGAAAACTCAAGGAAGTAAGAAAGCTAAATTCAGAAACATATATTGTTTATAGATGATCAGGTTTACTTTACGGCTCCACTCGTACTTCGAAACAAACTGTGAGCCGAACCGACTTTTACAGAGTAATCACTGAGCTAAATAATATAAAAGCGAATCAACGCTAACATTGCTTTGAAGAAGACTTCTACGAAAGAGCTAAATAATAATAATAATATAATAACAACTTTATTTAACGAGGGTAGCACGTGACAGTTAACACTGATGAACTAGTGGCCCTCATTTAAATTACAATAAATTACAATAAGTTAAATAAGCTACAATAAAACTACTTAAAACTATTTACAATTCATATCTAAGTTAAAAAGATAAGGAAATTTAAAAGCTTAATATATAATTATTTACAAGTCAAGTTCAATACGATAAAATCTAGTAAAATATGACATAAATTTATGACAATAAATATCGTTTTAAAGCGGATTTGAAAGAGCCAATGGTGTCTTTTTTTCTTATGTTAACAGGTATGCTATTCCATAATTTGATGCCCATGATTTGAAACGTTTTACCACCCTCGGACTCTCTATTATATCGAGGGCATACAAAGTTATGACTGCCGTGTCTGCTTGCTCTGCTGTGTATATCTATGTTTCTAGTAAACAGTTGTGTAATATAACTAGGCGAGTCGCCAGTAATACGCCTATATATTAGGGAACACTTTTGTATTGTTATTTCATCCTTTAGTGGCAACCATTTAAGTCGATTAAAAAGACTAGCGCTCCTTTCCTTGAAGTCTGCATCTAGTATTACACGAGCAGCGCGTTTTTGGAGTTTATAAACACGATCTATATTCTCACAGGATGTTGAACTCCAAACACAAGATCCATATAACATTATCGGCTTGATCATTGCATTATAGTATAATTTACGTTCTTCAATAGGCAAGTTACGCTTAATCATTTTAAGTACACCAATTATCTGCGACAGTTTTTTGCAAAGACCATCAACATGCTCATTAAAATTTAACATTTTGTCCAGTTTCACGCCTAGTAATTTTTGTGAACTAACTTGCTGGATCTCTTTACCATTAACTGTAACTTTGAGTTCTGTATCTGGCATTTTACGCTCTAACCTCTTTCCAGTTACAAGCAATGTTTTGGTTTTCGATGCATATAACAGTTCTTAAAGTAACGAGTTCAGAGGATCTTGGATAAACCTCGTACGTTAGACTCAGCTTTCCAAATAGAATAACACGCTGTGACTAGAACAATTCCAAACTTCTAACGCCTGACAATAAAGAAACAGTTTGTAAATTATATGTAGTTTATAGCGCTAATTTGTGACTTAAGACATCATAGGTAAACAATAATTAATTAGGGAAGAGAAATTCTACTGTGATCGAACCCATAATAAGAAATAAACTAGGTTGAATCAAAATAAACGAGGTTAAAAAAATAACCTAGGTTGAAAAAAATAAACTAGGTTGAAAAAAATAACCTAGGTTGAACCAAAATAAACTAGTTTATTTTGTTAAACATAGTTTATTTTGGTAATTCAAATTAGTTATTTTGTTTTCAATGGGTGCTCACTAATTTAGGGTGTTTAGAGCTATATAGTCACTATTATTTTACGGCTAAGTCACTAAACAACAGATAAATAGTACATATTTAATGGTCCTGTGAACTAATACAAACCCTACCCCTACATTTAAAAAAACCCTAACCGTCAACAACTGGTACTCGCTTATTTAGCCGGGTGTTTAGAGCTAGTCACTAATTTTGTTTTTCTTTACGGCGAAGTCACTATTAAACAGCTGTCCACGACTGCATTCTAGTCTTGAGCGCTTCTCGTGTCAGGTTTAGCTAATCGTAGTGCTATGTGAAAGAGTTTGCAGGACTTTTATAGGGCTTTCGTAGCTCTGGCCATTTCGTATTTACTATTAAACAACAGTGTAACTATAATACTTCTTTAATGGTCCTCTGAACCACTACAAACCCTACCCCTACATTTAAAAATACCCTAAACGTCCACAATGGGTGCTCACATATTTAGGGTCTTTAGAGCTATAGTCACTAATTTAGGGTGTTTATGAGCTAGTCACTAGTTTTTTTTACGGCTAAGTCACTAAACAACAGATAAATATAATGTATCTTTAATGGTCCTCTGAACTAATACAAACCCTACCCATATATTTAAAAACACCCTAACCGTCAACAACTGGTGCTCACTGATTTAGGGTGTTTAGAGCTAGTCCCTAATTATTTCGTTTTGTTTTTTAAGGCTAAGTCACTAAACAACAGATAAATATAATGCTTATGTAATGATGCTGTGAACTAATACAAACCCTACCCCTAGATTTAAAAACACCATAACCGTCAACAACTGGTGCTCACTAAGTTTGGGTGTTTATAGCTAGTCCCTAATAATTTCGTTTTGTTTTTTAAGGCTAAGTCACTAAACAACAGATAAATATAATGCTACCCTACATTTAAAAAACCCTAAAAATTACTGTTTGGGAAAAAATAAACTAGGTTGGACACAAAATAACCTGGGTTGAAAAAATAAACTAGGTTGAAAAGAATTTATCTAGTTTGGACAAAAATTAACTAGGTTGATTTTTTTTATCTAGTTTGGACAAATATAAACTAGTTTGGACAAATTTAACCTGAAGTATTTTTTAAACTACAACAGATACACTAATTGCACTAGAAATTCAGGGCTTAGCATTCAATTTTAGTTCTCTCTTTGAAAGCTTTTTAATAGGAACATGTTTATTAACGATCCTATTCAGTTCAGAGTAAAATGTGTCAAATATACTATCAACATCGATCAGTACTATTTGGAATAACAGTATTCCAGTCAACAGCGGAAATGTCATTAATTAATGATTGTTGATTGAAATTAGAGTCTTCTCTTTTATAAAACTTCATCTTAGAGGGAAGATTACAAAAAAATATTGATAATGAGGAAGTTGGGGAGATGGTCTGAGGCATCATATAATATATTGCCACTAAAAGTATGATGCTCCGCAGAATTAAAAAAACATCAATCAACGTTGCAGAGTGGTTAGTAATTCGTGTGGGTTTAAGAATCTGAGGGTGATAATAGAAAATAGTAAGTCCCAAGGGTGTTAATAAATTGGTCTGTGGCAGGAGAGAATCAAAATTCAAAAGATTGATGTTAAAATCACCCATCAGAATACAAAGCTTGTTCTCCTGGTTTATGATTTCGATTATACCATATAGATATTCCAAGAAAGACTCTAGATTACCATTAGGATGCCTATAAATCACTCCACAGATAATATTCCGTTGTAGGCGATTGTCTAATTCAATCCACAGACCTTCATAGTCTATTGTAGAGGTCGAAAACGTCTCTCTTGTTATATAAGAAAGGTTCTGCTTGACGCAAAAACCGACACCACCAGCATTGGAAAGACTAGGTTGTGAAATGAATTTACAACCCTCTAACTCAATATTAGTAATTTGCTCCTTATTGCAAATTATCATTTTGGTTTCAGAAATACCAATTAATGAAAATGTTTGGTTAAGTTCAGATCATAAATTATGTAGATTATCTAAGTTTGCAGAGAGACTTCTAATATTCCAATGGAGAACAGAAAATGTTTGTTTGGACTGAAACATATTTTGTATGTCCACACTAGAGTAGAACTCATATTGATATACAGAATAATATTTGAAGTTAGTAAAGGAGGGAAGGCAAAGATCAGCATCAATGTTATTAAGGCAAGGAATATTATTTAAGCTGTTTGATAAGCTGCAAGGCAAGGAATCAAACCGTAAATCACAAATGTGTGTAGAACACAGACAGTCAGTATTGGAATTAAATGACAATTCGATTAATTCTGTTTTGCTTTAATAGACTGCTGAATGGAAGAACTTCACTCAAGCAAATATTACAATACCATAGATCATTTGTAATAGAATAGTGATGGTAAATTTTAAGGGATAACATTGAGCATTTCAAATGGAACCACATATTACATTGTATTGCTCTCACGTTATCTTTAACAAGTTTTAGATATTTTGGGCATTTATCTACTATTTAATTATGAATGTCACGGCATAAGTGATAGAAATAAGCTTAAGTGAAGAGGAAATGAAGCTATATTTGAATAAACAGACAAACCGGTAAGTCCTGTCTTTGCTATTTACTCTTGTTCTCCATCTGAAGAGTCTGAGTGGTCTTCACTGCGGTAATAACCACTGGCTGCTGCTCCACCGACTGCTAGGACAGGTGCATGTCGGCCCGGCCTAGATCCTGCCTTTAGATAGATACGATCCAGAGACCTATGGTCCTTGATCTGTTTGGCAGTTGCCATGGCCACGCATGAGCTCAAACTCAAAGTGAACATGTGATTGTCTTTTTCAGTATATTTCTTAGGTCATTATAAACAAAAATAGCATGATTTGTACGTGATATTTATCACTTGCTGTATTTATGCGGTGCTTTCAAGATGCAGTTGCCATGCCTACGCATCTTGAAAGCACCGCCTGCGATGTCTACCGCTGATTTGTGGACCGATCAATCTGCAGATCACATAGCGATGGATATATTTTGAATTCGGGATTTATTTTCCAGGCCGTTTTCACGTCGTTTGGCCTAAAACGTGGATGAGAAGTGCTTACACATCTCTGGATTTGTGTGCCGTAAGCAGAGGCGAAATCGATTTGAATTTCTTGTCGAATTTCGGCGGCGAGTGAGGTGACATCGATGAAAAGCGCCTCGAAGCTGCATACCTTGTGTATATTTGTAGCTATGAGGTAGATACGCGGCCAACCGTCAAAACTTCGAGGCCTAATAAACTGCTTTAGAAGTCCCAAAATCGCCCCCAAACCACTCACAAAACTTCATTAAGTATCAATCTTTTATTATTGAAGATTTATTTCGTAGGAATCGGAAAAGAGAATTCACAAGGAGCAATTATGTAAACTCTTCCGAGATCGCTTATGAAACATACCACAGGTAACCCAAAAAGCGGGAAATATATGTCGAGTCTGGGCTGCCTGTGGGAACACCAATACACTCGCCTATGATTTGCACGATGGAGTTTGTGTCCTCTCCGTATTGCATCGGCACCCCCCTGACTTCTAGGCAGTCTCTGCGCGAGTATTGTTCCAAGTTATCTAAAATAACCTCTTGCGTATTCATCTTTCCTTGTATCTGTCGAATATCGGCTTTAAGCGAATCGTTTTCGAGGTTTAAATCTTGAACAATTATGGAATAAGAGGAACTGCCCTAAACTGGTTTAAAAGTTATTTAACAAATCGTAAACAATTTGTTGCCATTGGTAATGTCCATTCTAACCATACCAATATTTATTGTGGCATTCCCCAAGGATCAACACTTGGCCCCCTAATGTTTCTTATTTATATTAATGACATAAATAATAGTAGTAACCTTTTATCAATAAGACTGTTTGCAGACGACACTAACATCTTTTATTCAGACAACAATAATAATAATAATATAATAATAATGAATTTCTATAGCGCCACTTCTACTAAGAATCCAGTGGCGCTTTACAATAATAAGAATTTAAAACATTGATATTAACCAATTGCATGCTAATTTACAATATAAATAGTAAATTAAAAATCTATTTTTACAATATTTAAGATAAATATTATATTAATACTAATAGTCCTAGTTATAAAGCTAAGTAACGGTTTTCTAATTAAGATTATAAGCAATCTCAAAAAGATACGTCTTAACCATAGATTTAAAGGTGCTAAGACAGCTGCAGTGTCTAACATTAGTAGGAAGAGAATTCCAGAGTTGTGGTGCTATATACGAAAAAGCCTTATATCCATACGATTTAAGGTTACATCGAGGCTGTACTAGTAGTCCCTTATTTGCTGAGCGCAAAGTCCTTCTAGGGATATATGGTACTAACAACTCCTTTAAGTATGATGGCGCTAAGTCATTAAGTGACTTAAAAGTTAATAATAAAATTTTAAAACTAATTCTAGCAGATATGGGTAGCCAATGCAGCTCCCTTAATATAGGTGTTATGTGATCCGTTCTTTGTGTACCAGTAAGTAGGCGTGCCGCTGAGTTTTGAACATATTGAAGTTTACGAATCTGTTCTTGTTTAAGTCCTGAAAGAAGTACATTACAGTAATCTAGTCTCGCTGTTACAAACGCATGTAACAAGATTTCACAGTGTTGGAAGGAAATATATTTTCTAATCTTAGAAATATTATGTAGATGGTAAAAGGCCGATTTACATACACTATTTACTTGCTTGTTCATAGACATAACATCGTCAAACCACACGCCAATATTCCTCGCTGATTTGGACACAGATACAACGTCAGATCCAACAATGATAGAATCAAGATCAGGAGGTGGTGATCGATGGCGAGCATTTAATACAAGAAATTCAGTCTTATCTCCATTTAGCAATAACCTATTAGTAGTCATCCATTTGTTGATGTCGTGGATACATGACTCAACAGCGGACTTGGAAGAGACCAGCTCCTCACTTTTCAATGGGTTGAATGTCATGTAGATCTGACTATCATCAGCGTAAAAATGAAAATTCATGCCATGCTTTCTGATAACATCTGCAAGCGGTGCAGTGTACATGGAATATAAAATAGGTCCAAGCACTGACCCTTGAGATACACCACATGGAAGATTCCGGCTCATTGAGTGCTCATTTGCAATCTTGACGAACTGAGATCTGTTCGATAGATACGATCTCAGCCATGATAGAGCCTTACCATTTATCCTGAAGCGGTGTTCAAGTCTAGTAAGTAATAGTTGATGGTCCACCGTGTCGAAGGCCGCAGAGAGGTCGAGTAACACAAGAATGACACACCCACCACTGTCAATAGCTCGGAGGATATCATTATGAATGCGAGTTAGAGCCGTTTCAGTACTGTGGCCTGTCTTATAAGCAGATTGAAAGGTCTCCTGCATGTCCTCGTTTTCAAGATGGTGATTTAGTCTTACAGCAACCACTTTTTCTGTTGCCTTGGAAACAAACTTCAAGTTGGAAATTGGTCTAAAGTTCTTGTAGACCTCATGGTCCAAACTATCCTTCTTAATAATAGGATCCAGCACAGCTTCTTTGAAGGATGAGGGTACAGTGGCACTCACAAAGGACATGTTGATGATGTCAGCAATAACAGGCATTAATACTTCATAGCAGTCCTTCATAAGGGATCCAGGAATTGGGTCTAAAATGCATGGCTTCAAGGCCATGGATTTCACCAAAGGGGAAAGTTCATTCACTGATGTTGGGGAAAACTCTGAAAGTTCACAAAGACCTGTACCATCATGCAAATCCCGGGCGTCTGAACAGACTAGTCCAGTTATAGTTTGAAAACTGTCCCGTATGAACTGTACTTTTTCACTGAAAAAGTCAATAAACTTATCTGCTAGTTCACGATCATTGTTATGAGAGGGTAACTTCTTAACCGCCTTCAGACTGAGCATTTTCCCAATCGTTGAAAACAGCACACGTTGATTGTTATTATTCTCCTCTAGTACATTTGCGTAAAACTGCATTCTAGAATCATAAATCAGCACATTCACTCGAGTACACTGGTCAGCATACATTTCCCGATGGATCGTGAGTCTGTCCCTACGCCATTGACGTTCCAGTTTTCTTCTTTTAATAATCTTCAAGTACTAGTAAATAAAGAGCTCTCCAAATTAGCAGAATGGCTTAAAGCCAACAAATTATCACTTAATATCTCCAAATCAAAATATATGTTAATTTGTTCTTCTCGTAAACTAAAAACTAATTGAAATATCCAATTAGGTGACATTGTATTAAAACAAACTGAATATGTAAAATATTTAGGTGTATATACATAGATCAAAACTTAACATGGAAGCCTCACATAAGCTATATATCTAAGAAAATATCCAAAAATGTTGGTATTATATCCAAACTACGACACTATGTTGACTTAGGCACCTTGATGCAAGTCTATTATTCTCTTGTTTATCCATACTTACAATATGGTGTTAGCACTTGGGGAAATACCTACAAAACACATATATCTCGATTAAACACATTAAACAACAAAGTTATCAGAATAATGACATTTTCAGATTTCCAATCCCATGCCCCACCACTTTTTAAGTACCTTGGCATTCTACAAATATCAGAAATTAATTACCTACATATTGCTCTATTTATGCATGATTATATTAATAATCAGTTACCTCAAACCTTTCAAAATTATGCAAAACCAGCCTCCAACATACATAACTATAATACTAGACATGCTTCAAATAACCTCTTTGTCTTACCAGCCTCAACAAATTATGGAAAATTTTCTATTAAATCAACTGGTATTAAACTCTGGAATAATTTACCAACTAGCACAAGAGATCTCAAACGCTCAAAATTTAAAAGTCGCATAAAAATAACTGTTTAATGGCCTACGTGTAAATTTTCACCTCCTTTCACTTCACTTTACTTGTGATGAAATTATGATTAATCAGATGATACAGCTTAATGTACATTTCTTAGTTGTTATTGTATTTTTTTTACCATACATTAACAGTCCTTAACTTCTTTTCAATTTAAAAAAAAAATATTATTTACTATATGACTATGATTACTTGGATTTATAGGAAAAGGCAGATCACACCACACATATTTATTTCACTTAATGGGGAGTTGACTTAGAAAACTTTTAGTTCCTTCAACTTCCCTGCACCCTTTCCTATTATATATTTTCTTCTTTTCCCTTCCCCCCCATACCTATTATCATAATTATTAAGTGTATGTCTGTAAACTACTCAAATGTAAAGTAACGAGTGTGAAATAAAGAAAGATGACTTTGCTTCCTTAGGGTTGACACGTCATTCTTGAGATCTTCGTAGTGGGCGCTCAGAAACCCAATTGATTTCACGAGGTCGGCGACCGTTGATTTCAATTCACGAACTTGATCAAACACAGGCTGAAGTTTCCTATCAAATAACTTCTCCAGGATTTCCTCTGATGCCATAGCTAACTATTAAACGTAATATATAACTAAACGCCCATGTAAAAAATATAAAATATAGAAAACGTACATTCAAACGGAGAGAGAGAAAATCACGTCCGCCATCTTCTCTGATCAGAGTTTCTTGCTTTTAACATTTTCCCGCCAAAACATGTGATTTGGAATCGCGCGCGTGTACATTTCCCGTCTATAGAGCGTTTTCACTCACGTGACTTCGTCTCCTAGCAACCATGCTGTCCGCCATTTTAGGGTTCCACTCGAGATAGCGTGCATAGGCGAATGTGTTAGATCGTGTTGTATTTTTCGAATTTTTAGCTATTAGTGTATCAAAACCTGTCTTTTATCGCTATGCCGATGTGCCTTATTGTTGGCTGCGGCAACAAGACCGGAAAATACACACAAAAAAAGGATCCTGACGGAGAAAAGTTGAAGTTTTTTAAAGTCCCTAAAATTGTAACGATCCAAGGAGAGATGATGGAGACCCTGACAACTGAAAGAAGGCAAGCCTGGATTTCAGCTATAAGTCGTCATGATTTAACTGAAGAAAAACTTGAAAACGACAAAGTGTGTGGTAGGCACTTCGTGTCAGGTAAAGCTTCCAAAGTTTGGGAGCGTTATGAGGTCGACTGGATCCCAACATTACATCTAGGACACACAAAGAAACAAAACAAGCTGAAGGATCCTCAACTTAATGAAGCAAGAGCTGATCGAAGAAAGAGACGACAAAAAACTGTTGAAAACGAAGTATTAGAAAAGGTTAAGAAATTGAATGAGCCCGGCGAAACAGTGGAAAACATTTTTACTAGTAATGAATTCGATGGTCCTCAGGAAGATACATGCAGTCAACATGGCGGCCAAGAGACAGATCTAGAGATGGAAACAGACTCTGTAGACGAACAAACTTCATCTAAAACATTAGTAGAAGCAGAAACTCAGACCTCCTTGGAAAATCATACCGAGTCAGAAACTATGGATGCTGAAACACAAACAGTGGAATTTCAATACATGTTTAGTATCACCAAAATACAGCCATTCACTGAAGATTACTTTGAAAATGCAGATGATAAAGTCAGATTTTATACAGGCTTGCCTGACTATGATGTGTTAATGGCAACGTTCAACTTCGTCTCTCCTTATGTGACAAGAAAGACACTAACACTTTCTCCTTTCCAAGAGTTCATTATGGTACTGATTAAGCTAAGATTAAATGTAGCAAGTCAAGATCTGGCTTACAGGTTTGACATATCATTGTCTACTGTGTCCCGTGTTTTGAATGCATGGATGGAAGTGCTAGATGCACGTCTGTCATCTTTGATTGCATGGCCAAATAGAGAGGAACTGTGGCGAACTATGCCAATGTGTTTTCAATTTTCTTTTGGCAAGAAAACCACAATCATCATAGATTGCTTTGAGATTTTTATCGAACGCCCTTCAAACTTGTTAGCAAGAGCACAAACATTTTCCCATTATAAGCACCACAACACTGTGAAGGTGCTAATTGGAATAACTCCACAAGGATCTGTCTCCTTTGTGTCAAAAGCCTGGGGAGGGCGCACATCAGACAAGTACCTAACTGAACATTGTGGTCTGCTAAACAAATTGAGCCCTGGGGATTTAGTTATGGCAGATAGAGGGTTTACGATTGAAGAGAACTTGTCCCTATGCCAGGCAAAACTAGCAATTCCTGCATTTACCAAGGGGAAGAGTCAGTTAGATCCTCTGTCTATTGAAGAGACAAGAGGGATAGCCAATGTTCGTATACATGTGGAACGGGTAATTGGTTTGTTAAGACAGAAATATAGTATCTTACAGAGCACATTGCCAATTGACTATCTCTTATCTTCAACCAAGGAGGGTAACAAGTCCTGTCCAATGGTGGATAGAATGGTGAGAGTTTGCTGTGCCCTAATAACACTTTGCCCATCTGTGGTACCATTTGACTGAACTGTCACCAGTGTACACTTTACCCTGCCCTGGGTGTTAGAGTACAACTATTATAACCATGAAATAACTAAATAACTATTTAGCACTAAATAGAACTAAATCCTTTCTTTTCTATTGTTTAATTAGCTGACTATTTAGTACTAATTAGTTAAACTTGTTTCATGGTTATAATAGTTGTACTCTATTATTCAAATATAATATAAACAACTTCAAAACATTATAAAAAAAAAAAATGTTCTTCAACCAAATCAGTATTATTATTACCAAGCTTTCGGGCCGACGGCCCATCATCAGGGTACAATGCTAAAATTAACTGGTAATAATAGAACAGATTTGGGTTAAGAATCATTTTTTATTGTAATGTCTAAACCAATCAACAAATACTTTTCTTTAAAATAATTATTTAGATTTTCTGTTTCTTCAATGTTTGATTTTATTTGAAAAATAATTTTGTCCCTAGCTTTTTGGTCATTGACCTGTCACCAGATGAAGCGAAACAAAATATTTTACACTGGCAAAAAATCACACAAAATCATTTAATAGTAAATAATAGGCAGTCTCTGACTGCATGTGACTACTGCTTTAAATGTGTAGTGCAAATAAAATCAGTGTTGCCTGTGTTGAACAGCAATTTAGATATAATGTCTCTGTTCTGATTTATCATACTTTTACTCTCATGGCATTAGTATTTGTATTTATTTAATATATTTTGATTCAAGTGTTCCCTTGGCTATGGCTTAAACTGTTCAAGTGATAGCTTAGAGTTTATATCAACAGAGAATGTATATATACACAATCAAGTTCTTGATCTGCAAACCAGTATAGCAACTATTAGTTAAACAATATTCTCTTTCACAATGTTCTTTTTCTTACTAAAGAAATTTAACATTTTCATTTGGTTTTAATTAACTCAATTCAATCAATAGATATAATAGTTCTGTTAGAGTACAAACACTAAAAGCATGCAAAAATTTGCACTATTAAGTACTAAGTAGCAGTAGTTAAACAATAGAAAACAATAGAATTAGCATAATTTAGCACTATTTAGTACTAGTTATGTTGCACGCTTTTAGTATTTGTACTCTGTCACCCATCTAAGCTCAAATGTATCATGATATATTATATACTGATTATTTTTAAAAGAAATCAAATACTGGGAAACATTTCCATTTTTCCTGCTTTCAAACATTTAGAAAGATGATTTCTCATTTTTGGAACATCAAACTGCACCAAATGGGGTAGAACTCCATGAACCAAACATGTAGCAAATGCAGCAGCAAATACCCCACAGTCATGACCATTATTTTGTTGCTGAACTGGAACTACATTCAATCCAGAAAATGTATTTGGACCAACCAAATTAATAGCTTGTTCTTCAACCTCCTTTTGTATGACATTGTGGTATAAGCTGTCATACAAATTGACAATGCCATTACTACTTCCATCTGAACTAATTAATACCCAATGGTCAGCACCAGTATGAAGTATTTGTACAAAAGGACCATTAACTCTTTTAAATTGACGTGCTCGGCCCACTAGAGTATCCTGTAAACCTTGCATTGTAGGATCAATCTTCTTAAGATTCTGGTGTATCTCAGATATTATGTCACAATTAAGCCAGCCTGTAGGTGAAGAAATAATCTTGTAGTCCTTGTTTGTCAAATTTCCAGTTTTGGATGAACTAACATTTTTCTTGGTGGATGAACTAACACTGGGTTTTGTGGATGAACTAACATTGTCCTTGGTGGAGGAACTAACACTGTTCTTTTTAGATTTCCAAACATTGTTTTTGATCTTGACATTAGTAGAGTTACTGTTTAAATTATGAAGATTACTTGCAGCACAATCAGGACAAATCCAAGTTGTTTTAGCATTATTTGGTCTGCGTTTGTAATTCATGCATGTCAAGTGAAAAAAAGTGCCATTAGTACATGGGTTGTTGTGACACTCAATCAGTTTATCATTTTGAGTGGCCTTTTGATTGCATACACAGATTGCAGTTTGTAAGTCAACAGCTTTCTTTGTGATATCATCTGCTACTGCTGGCCTTTGTGCTGGCCTTTGTGCTGATGAACCTTTGTGACACAAAGGGCACAGCCATTTATTGGGCACTCCATGGAGTTTAAGACAGGACAAGTGGTAGGAGGAAATAGGACAGGCATTATTAGAACAATGAACAACTGCCTCTCCTGTTTCATTTCTACAAAAACATACTGCATCGGCACCCGAATCTTGTAGTGGGAGGTCACGTTTCTGTGTGTACCACCTCCCTAGAATTTCTGGTAAGACACAGAATCTCCAAAACATGGTGAGTTTAGGTACAACAGTATTCCAGTGATCTTGGTCAGGGGTTACCCTTTGACACACCAACTCTATGTTGTCTTTCACACTACAAACAACAAAGTCACAGTATTTTGTTCCTGTTGTAAAGAGTTGCTGCTGAACTTGATAATAATATTGGTGATCTTTCTTGATAGTCATGTTTGCATCCAAACAAGATCCTTGCTTATTGAAATATTCTTGAAAATCTATGTCCTTTAAGCAATATGGGCACTTGATCTCACCACACCCTTCCCCGCAACAGTCACAGCTACAAAGAAAATCTGGGGTGGCATGTAACCAGGGATACTGCTGATTAACAAACAGACCACACTCCTTGATTTCAAAGTTGATATGTTTCTCTTTCATTATTAATTCATATGAGTTAAGGGCTAGTTTTTCATGCTTACAGCCATGTTCTGTGGCTGCAGTGCTAAATTTAAATATATTGGGATAACATAATGTTTTGATCAGTGAATGGGATGGTTGAGCTGGGTTGGTTTGGCAAGCTTGCTTGCTCATGGAAGCCCCAATTCTTCCTGCACGATGTCTAAACCAAATGTTGCTGCTTGACTGTTTTCTTGTGTCCTCTTCGATAATTTTTATTTGTTCTGTTGTTATGTTAATGTTCACCTTGGAGCACTCGTCCAGTAGGTCATTGTATTTCAAGTTCAAATACTTCTTGTCGCAGAGGTCTGAGACAGTTCCAATGGTTCTACTCTTTGCGACAAATGTCTCAGAGTAAGGGTGAATTAAGCTTAGGGCAACAGGTTTGCTTTTACAGTTATTTAGTGTTTTGTAAAAATTATTTAATTCGGCCTCAGTTGGAACTGGAATGTCTTTTGTTCGTTTCATTGCTGGGTTAGGATCTGCTGGGAAAACCTTTGTATGTTTATTTATATCGGCCAGATTTTCGACTTTTTCGTCAAGTTTTTGCTTGAGTTTAGTGGCAGAGCGGAAGTCGATATCTTGAGCTTCAGCATATGCGACGTCTTTGTTGTAACTTGGCATAATCCAAGCACACTTGAGTTCGGTGCAAGCGAGCTTTCCGCGTACTCTATTGAACATTTCAACGTAGAAAAGTACGCTAGCAATGTGTGAGCAGCTTTCCCCTTGGCCAGCCATGCAGCGGCAGTGTGCGCTTAAAACCTTTCCATCATCTTCGGCAATAATCCACAGAGGAACAGAAGGGTCATTCATCTTTTGAGAGTGTCGAACCTTTCCCAAAATCACATATTTACTTGCAATTATATGTCCTTCTACACTTTGAATAAATCCAGAAACCATCTGATTATATGCTTGAAGGCCCTTGAAGGCTTTGAATTGCTCTTTCGTGTAATAACTGGTTTCGAGGACCAGGTATGACACAAGGTCAATCGACTCGATCGGAGGAAGACATTCAGGATCGTAATTCTTTCCAAAAATCGTAAAAGGATCCAATCCAATACATGATATCTTCTTTAAGTATCTTGTTTTAACAATAGGGTCGAGAGAATTTGCGTATTCAGCTAATTGTAGAGCTTTATTGTCCTCAAGAGCCATCTTTTGTTCATATTTCGTATAGTAAACACTATAGCGTGACTAGTGACTCGTGCCGTGATGGAACCCTAAAATGGCGGCGCCTAATTTTCACGTGATATGTAAATAAGCTGTGACGTCACGTGAAAACGCTCTATTGTTTTCGCAGGCCCGAGTTGCTCAAACGCTTTTGTCGTTTATAGTTAGCCTGCGTAGCCCGGCGCTGAGGGGGAAAGGGCCGGCTGAAGGAGAGGGGAATGGGGAGAGGAAGGGAGCGCCTGCAACGAAACCCATGCTTTTCTCGTATTTCACGTTCACCAGATGAACGTAAAATTCCCATTGGTCGAGCGCGTGTCAATCAAATAGTTCCATTGTTCGGTTGTCATCACCTAGCAACTTCTATCTAATCGATCACTAGAATGGCGGATGTAAATTTGACAAACCTTTGCGAAGAGAAACTCGGAAAATGTCTGAAAGAAGAACAGAGAATCGCCATTGAATCCTTGTTACAAGAAAAAGACGTCTTAGCAGTGTTGCCGACGGGTTTTGGCAAAAGTCTTATCTTCCAGTTTTTTGTTGATGGGAAGACAATAATATCGAAACGACATGTTTCGGTATTGGTAATATCTCCCCTCGTCAGCATCATAGAAGATCAACTTCTTGAGGCTGAAACCAGGGTATTGCATGTTGTTCTCTTAAAGGAATAAATCTGGACGAAATGCCGAAGTTAGATCCCAAACTCATCTTCGCAAGTGCCGAGGAGGTGAATCGCATTCCAACGACTGTTGAAGGATTCCAAATCATTTCTCCACACGAATCTTGACCTAGTCGTTGTTGACGAGTCACACACAGTCGAAACGTGGACAGGAGCAAGGTTAGTTCGTGAACTATCTTTTGCCTGATAGTAGTCTACTAGAAGATCGTATCGTTTTAAATACGACTCATCCAAAATTCGGTAGTGCCGTCGTGTATATTTTTCACCTTCAAACCCTTTCCGGCTTTACGAACTCATACTCATAGTGGCATCCAAAAATCTTAACTTTCTAGCACAAGTAGCACAAACAACTTGTGATGCTTCCTTGGTTTGTAATATAGAAATTCCAAACTTGTTGAGAACCGATGATAACACGAGTCCGTGGCTAACTTCCCTTGTGGATGGTTTGAAGATATTCACACAAGCTTTGAAAGCACTACTTCCAAACTGTACAAGAAGACTGCACTTACAAAGACGACAATTGGAGTTTGGGTTGTTTTCAATCGATTTTCGACCTCTTTTACTTTGAGTTTTACAAGGAAAATTACAATAACAAGTCGAATCGCAATCAAAATAAAGTACTCGTACTAGCCCGCGAAAAGTGACAGTTCGGCTCGAATTTCAATGCAATTTGATTGGCTGAATTTGACGCGCCTTTTGAATGTTAATTAGGGGGCGTAAGGAGAAAAGCATGGGTTTCGCTGCAGGCGCTCCCTTCCTCTCCCTCCCTTTCCCCTCCCCTCCCCCTCTTCTCCCCAATCCCCTCTCCTTCCGCCGGCCCTTTCCCCCTCAGCGCCGGGCTACGCAGGCTATTTATAGTGGCTTATTATTAAAGATGAATCCTCTCAAAGCAAAAAACGTTAACCTATTTACGAGCACAAGCATCTCTACTTAGATCTTCTTGTCTATATGTTCAATAAATCGAAAAATTACTAGAAAAAAAACAACGTTGGGTATAGTAAAAGGATCCTAAACGAAGCAGCTAAGAAGTCCTTGACAAGGCAAAGGAAGCCACTGTTGACTGTAAAACAACGCGTAGCTCGGCTAAAATTCGCTAAAAATACAGAAAACCGACTGCAGAAAAATGGGATGATATTCTCTTTTCTGACGAATGTCCGAAGTATCTGTCTGGGGATCGCAAGAGAGCCAAGTACCTCCTGCCTACTAAGTCAAGCAAAGCTCGAAATGGATGATCTGGGGCGGAATGACAGGCCTCGGTCTGATCGATCTTCACTGTATTCCACAAGGACAGACTGCTGATTATTATATAACCAACATACTAGAGAAAGAAGTTAATTAAGCCTCTTCTTCGTCGTAAATCTACAAATGAAACAGCAGTTAAAAGAAAACTGTTCAGCTCTAACCGTAACATGACATTCGTTCAAAACGGGGAACCACTTCACACAGCTAAGGCCACGCAAATATGGTGCGAAAAGAACTTGCCCAATTTTATTGAGAAAGCAGAATGGCCAGCTAACTCAGCAGACATCAACCCGATCGAGAATCTTTGGGGTATAATATCTGAATTCACATACAAAGATCCTATCCCGAAGACCATGAAAAAACTAAAAAGATGGCCCAAGCAAGCATGGAAAAGCGTCCCGTTATAATAATAATATTTTAACAGGGTGCCCATGTTACCGAGGTGTTTTTCAATGGGGCCCTGTATAAAATTTAAAAACAAATAACAAGATAAAAATGCAAAAAAAAAAAAAAAAAAAAACTATGATGATGGAAACACTAATTAAAAACGTAGTAAAAAGTCATGAAGCAAATCTAATTTAGCTAAGAACGATATTATAAGTAATCTTTAAGCTTACTTTGAAAACATGATAAAGAGCTAATACTACGAATCTCTAAAGGTATACTGTTCCAATCCGTTATGGCGTGATAAGTGAACCGCTGCTTCCCCCAGTTTCTCTTGGGTTTGTGCAGATGTATGTCATCTGTTCTTCGGGTATTATAATTATGTACTTCTCTATTTGTTATAAAATTAAAATCGTAGTCAATTCGGCCATTACGTAATTTATGGACCGTGGTACAGCGATGGAATTTACGACGTATACCTTGAGCATTTTCCAACCTAGCTGATTTAAAGCTTCTCTCGAAGAAGAGAAGACTGGTAAACCAAATATTACTTTGGCGGCCTTACTCTGAATAACCTGAAGGGAATCCATAAGTGTAAAGTTATTTTTATCTCCCCAAACTATGTGCATAATCTAAAATAGGTAAAATAAGCGCATTATAAAAAGTTAAACGAGCATGCAACGGTAAAAGATGCCTTATGCGCCTCAACAGGCCAATGCGCTGATTCGCCTTAGAAATAACATTATCTATATGATCGCACCACGTCATGGTTTGGTTTATAGTCACACCTAGGTACTTCAATGAATCAGCGCGCGTAAGAGAGGAACTATTGATGTGTCTGTTCAACAATACGCGGGGATGACGAAGAGAAGTAAATGACTGTGTCGTCAGCATAAATACATATACATACATACCAGAAGTCCATTACCAGAAGTGTCCATCTGGTATTGGGGTAGCGGCCCATCAGTTTACAGAGTAGTCTATTTTTAGAAATGCAAATCTCAAATTTCGCGGGAAAAATCAATGGCGGACATTGGGTCAGATGCGAGAGTCATGGCTCCGGGGGGGGCACTCATGTACACGACGTAAATGAGATGTGCGGCAGTACCGGATAAAGGTTTGAGCCCAATTTGGCAAACTAAGTCTTGTTTTGGAGCAAATCAACTATCAATTCGGGTTGATTTTCATATTTTATTGGAAATTCTGGTTAATAAAAACACATTCGTTACATTTTATTTTGCAAACTGGGTCGGGCACTGAAGACGATACCTCACATACCTCCCCTTTATTATGCAAGCAGTGCCCCCCGGTTTGAAGCTCAGTACATAAAGTTCGCCAAGCGGTGCTACAAACTACAAAGCTAAGTACGGTGGCAAATGTCGGGCTTTTGACGACTAAAATTGAAGATATTGGAATTGTAATGAAACGAAATGTATAGACTGATCATCTGTGCCTCTGCTAATGGATCTTGGGGTGATTTGAGAAAGTTAAAAGTGATTTTCAAGTCTTCAAGTGTTGACTAGCGACGAGTATAAAAGTTTGAATTATGACAATCCGGGGACAATGAATGAAAACGGAACCGAAAATTCACATTCATCTGGCCAGGAACAACTGACATTATACAAGGACAAAATTAAATCAAAGTAAGCCAAGTTTACTTTTATTTTTTTATTTAATTGTTTTGTTTTTAATACATTGAAATCGGCCTTGGAAACTCGGTCGCATATGACCCGTTGCCGTGAGGCATTTGATTCAAATCTTCTAATAATCTTGTTCACTGTTTGTCTGAAGAAAAAACCCTTGTTTGTACAAATTTTAACAACTGGAATTTCATTTCCAGCTGTGATAGTTGCGTTCAGCTTTCTAGTTTTCGATTGTGAAGTTTATTCTTGGAGATATATGTACAACAGTTAGTGTCTTTAATAAAACAGCAAAGTGACAACTGTTTCATTGTTTGATTGTGTTTGATGAACTGCCTGAAATCAAACTTCGCTTCTTGCTAGTGTTAAGT